>CM067345.1:48367656-48377656 GCA_034190875.2 Urechis unicinctus
GGCACCCCTACGCAAGTTGGTGTTCTTTAGGATGTGGGCTCCACCCATAGGATTTAGTCGAATGAGAGCGCGCGTGTATCTTAGTCAGGTTCATTCCTAGCGATAGGGAGAGGTTGAGGTTTCTGTAGTGGATCACATACATCTCTTAGTTGTGCATGTTGGGTACCAGCTTCTCGATCACCACAGTGCTCCACAATGCACCAAGGAGATTCGTCTTGTAGTCTGACAACCATTCTTTATGCACAGCCATTCGCTCTGGTGCTAGTGGATACTTGTGGTGTGCATCGTGGATCTCTGCAGGATATTACAGATCTACTTCCAGTATATATCATATTGTGGATGGATGGTCCTGTATCTGCAGGGCAGCGAGCTGTCCTGGCTGTTCCACCAACTCAGTCGCCCCAGTGATCGCCCAACCATACCGTTTATTAACGTCGAGATACTGGATATAGCTCACTGGCTTACACTTGTTAAAACCCATCACGTATGAGTTATTGGCTTTAGCATGCGATACCAATTCCAACAAGCATGCCCTATTCAATGAACAAGATCTTGTCGTAGTTGGCTAGCAACTCAGGCAAAACACCTGTGCTCTTGAGCAGTGCATCCTGTGCCGGGGTGGGGGGGGGGGGGGTTGGAGGGCACTTGGCCTTATTCTGAATAGGGATGTGCCGCGGGACCTCGAAAACCCGTACCCATCGTACAAGGTCAAAATGGCCAAAAGCATACCCCGTCGTACAAGGTATTATGCGAATGTATAACCCGTCGTACAGATTGAGGCTGAAAAACATACCCTGTCGTACAAGTATGAGGCCCAAAAACCCGTCGTACAAGTCGAGAGGCCGAAAAAACATACCCCGTCGCGCGGCACATGTATACTACCTCTATACACTTAAGCGCCCCACCGTTGTAGCCTGGTCTCGATGGACATCTGCACGGCCACGCCTGACTGAGACCCCATGTTTGGCTAGCAACTGGCTCACGCCACCCATGAACTCCCGTCCGGGGTCGACACGAAATAGTTGAGGTCAATGGAGTGGTCCTTGCTTGTATATCCTTTCAAGTCCACCTGCAACCTCTGTAGCCTCTTTTGTAGTCAATAGCACAGCCACTTTGTAGCATGAGGCCACATCCACCACTGTTAGGAGATACTTGTAAGTCCCGCATTTCACACTGGCATGAAGCAGAAACAAGAAATCAGCTCGGTGAACATCATTAGGCCCAGACACATCTTATTTCGGCACTAGTCACACTCTCCACTGCCTCTGAAAAGCCAAATTGACAGTGCTTAGCTGTTGTTAAGGCTGTCTTTAGCGGAGCTCAGTACATGCCATAGCGATCCTGACACCAGATGGTAAACCCAGTGTTAAGAAATAAATAAAACAACTCCTTGGCAAACGGAAAGCAGGCAGCTAGATGCCTTTCCAGGGATCGTTGGCTCCAACGTATCGTGGCTTGTTGGATGGCAGACCATGCATGGGCCGCAGTCGCGGTGGTGGGGGTGGATATCTTCCTGATGCCGCGAGACCTACTATGTAACAAACCAAAGCACAACCAAGTATATCGTGAATCCATCCACAATTAGAGCGGATTTTGCCCATATCATCCGGCGGGTCCTGTGTGTCAAAGCTTCTTCCATTAGAAGGTGCAGCATCCACGTAGACATCAGTGTTGATGCCGTTCTGCTGTTTCTCATTGGCGATGGTAATCAGGTTGTTTTACGCAGCTACTTTTCCAACAGCGAGGCTCATGTCTGACGGAGCCATTCCAAACACGAAGTTTTCCGGCGCAGGTTTTGCTGGTGAGTTGATAACATCCTCAATAATAGCCGGAAAATGCTTTCGGGCGTGTCTGTACCTAGTATCCTTCAGCGGGTGTGCGCATGGGCAACAAGAACAGCCCAAAAATAGGCTTGAATACTGTCGTTAATCTATGAGATACTAAGAGCTATGAACCCCTCAGATTTTCCAGGGTATTATCAGCGGCTGATATCCGGTAGAAGTCTCTGAAGTGAAACCTACAAATATCCCTTATTGGTTGGATTCCAGAGTCAAGATGGTCCATTGCAGAAACGTTGCGCACCATACAACAAAATTTACATATATTGCTTTATGCTCATCTCGATCAGGTCCGTACCATGCACAACATGCTAGATGGGGCTCCCAATACATTTCTTGAAGTTGTGGGCTTAGAGGGTGGTTCTTTTTGTTTATTATTACAACCACGAACATCGCTTATCCTGTCTCTAAATGTGTCACTAGCGGCACTGTGCATAAATTGAAGGCTCAGTTACGCAATAATAAAGAAAGGCTATTGGATAACCACGACTCTCTTGTTAGCCTTGTTCTTTAATTTACAAGCTCTCAATAAAAACGCTATCTATGGGCCTGGACAAAACACGGAGAACACTCTGAATTTGTAAAAAAAAGCCTACATACCCAGCCTGCCGTCCCGGCACTGAAGCCCCTTTTTACTATTAGGGCAGAAAAAATGGGACATTAGTTAATGCAATGCACGAGTGTTGTCCACGGATATTCTATGACAACGGAGTTTTGTGTATGGCGATATCAAGTAATGTCAGTGCTGAGGCTTCCTGTCTAGGTGTAACTATTGTTGTTAATCCTGCCAAGGAACGAGCCTATAGGCTTCCTAATATTTGACACACCCCTCACTTTTGGCTATAGGAGACCAACTTAGTTTCAGAGCATGCGGGAATACTTTACAAGCAACTAAGTCAGTAGTTTTCCTGCCAATTGTAACTGTAAAGTTATGAAGACTTCAACCGCACCTAGTATTTACCAAGGGTTGCCCCCAATTGAATGAGATCAGCCTCATGAAGCAACGCCTCAAGAAAGAGATTAAAAAATATTGTGCTATGTACAAACAATATAGGCGGGCAGTCAACTCAGTAGGCACTGCTTTAGTTACTGTTGGTATGTGTCTTGGCACAAGTGGTGTAGGTGTAATGTCAACAGTAGTTGCCATGCCTATTTCCACATTGATGGATGCTACTGGGGCCGCTTGTAGTCTACTTGGAATCGCTGAAAAATGAACATGATCAGATCCGCGTTCTTGGGAAGTGCAAATACCGTTGCTAACATAGTATCGACAACACTTGAAGATGGCAATATATAAGATCATGAGTTTGAACTTGTCAAAGCTGAGGTCACAAAATATTCCCAAATGAAGGGGGAAATTAAGGCTAGGTCAGTCAAAGCATACCTGACAATTTCAATTCATGAATAAACGCACTGATCCATCGTGGGAAAGATCAAGTATTACAAAAGAATTTGCTGCATCAGCTTCTACACCGACCAGTGGACTGTCAATGATATTGATCCACCTCAATATACGGAGTGATTAAATTGGCGTAAACGGTGTAGATACCTTAGCCAATGGTCACGTTAATTTACCACTCGCGGAGTGGGGCCTGTTGGGGGTCGGACCCGATCCGACCCACTTTTCAGGCCTGTAATTACTTATAAACTGCAAAGCAATGTTGGGGGTCACCTTAGAACACAATAAAAGTGACAGAGAGCAAAAATCGAAAACCCTGTATAAGCGGAACAGGCCCCCGTTTGTTGCATTTATTAAGGTGGGCCAGAACAGATATTTTCTATCGACCCTGCTCTCACAATTTCCACCCTAATAAGTAACATAGTATTGAAAATTCCGCTGGTCCACCATAAACAGTTTCCTCACCAAATTTCTCCGTAGGGCATCTTCTAATCAGCACTAACCATATTGGGTGCGTTATTTGTATGATAATTAGAGTGATATTCCTTACATACTTAGTTCTGCCTCAATTGCTAGTGATGGTGGGTTTAAATACAAGGAATATTGCAGTTTTCCGCCAGTAATTTGTAGACTGATTAATGTGTATCTCTTGGATTCAACAAAAACACCTTACATTGGAAGTGGAAGTATCATTGGCCGTGGAGCATACCGAAGAAAAGTTACTTAACAGATTACCAGGGAACACCCGTGTGAATGTATATATATATATATATATATATATATATATATATATATATATATATATATATATATAGATATATATATAGAGAGAGAGAGAGAGATAGAGAGAGAGAGAGATATATATAGATATATATCTATATATATATCATATATATATCTATATAGGGAGCGAGAGATATATATATAGATATATATCTCTATCTATAGATCTATCTATCTCTCTATCTTCTGATGTCTCTATATATATATATCTATATCTATATATATCTATATATATCTATATATATATATATCTATATATATATATACATACATATGTTACAACGCATCTGCCGATCTGACCCATCTGCAGATGGGTCTGTCCCGTTTACAAATCAACAGATTGGCGACCCATCTGCTGATCACTTGACGGAATGAAAACGGCCCATCTAAAGATGGTTCTGACCCAATTGCGAATCAGTGTGGCATCGTAATTATACTAATGTATTTTAAGTTACAATACAGTATTTTAAGTTACAAAAAACTCAGTGGCATAGTCATTATGCCAAATCCCATGCGTAACTTTGTAAACATAGGATGTAAAAGAAAATCATCCGCAAATGGTTTGACACTACTGTAGATTAGGAACTCATTTCTGACCCATATGCAGATGGGTCTGGCCCGTTTGCATATGGGTCAGACCCATCTGCAAACGGACCAGACCCATCTGCATATGCTTCTGACCATTTCTGAAGATGGATAAGACACAACTTCAAAAAAGTATCACATCATGATTATTTTTATCGACATTTATTAAACCAACAAAAATTATTTGCAAACCACATCCAGCGAAGAAAGCAATTGTTTCAAATAAAAACACAACGTAGTATGTGAAAAGAAAATCATCATCAAAAGTAATAGAAATCAACGTTAATATCAAATCCAACAGATATCATCACTGAAACAGTGGAATCAAAGGCCATCTTAAAGTGACATAAGAATGTCTAGTGTCCGCAATGCAGGTGTGCTTACAGTCGCGAACGACATTTCACATGGTTAAGGTGTGAATGATATAACAAAGCAGTTAAAAAGAAGTGTCTTAGAGTGATCAAACATCGATTTATTTTACTATTACGGGATATAAGGATGGACTGTATGTCAGCCGGAGATAAAGGAAACACATCGAATACCATGCTCGTCTTTAGTAGATGACTAACTACATTTGCACATTAATCCTCTGATTCTACACCGACAATATTTAAGGTTCCCTCAACCTAACGCTGTGCGATACAGGTACTCGAAATCTAAACGCAAATCTACGCAAGATTTCTTAACACTTTTTGTGTGGTTCAAAATGCATTTGTAGACCTAGCCGCTCAGTTATCGATGTCAAGCTACCAAGCGCGGAGCTGCTATCTATACATGCTGCTGGGTGCATATTCATGTCATTTAAGACATGATACATGGCGATCATTCGAGTCTTCTTCAACAGAAAGCGCGGGTAACTTGGCATCGAGAAAAGAGCGCCCATTGTGGCGGGTATTTGTGTTCGTATTATTATTGTTGGTAGTAGTAGTAGTAGTAGTAGTAGTAGTAGTAGGAGTAAAGGTCGTAGTAGTAGTAGTAGTAGTAGTAGTAGGAGTGAAGGTCGTAGTGGTAGTAGTAGTAGTAGTAGTAGTAGTAGTAGTAGTAGTAGCAGCAGCAGTATAATGTATATAATTGTTATTATAATTATACATTAACAAAAAATAAAACGGCTGATATTATTCAATATACAAGTGTAGTTGTTGTTACTATGGATACAAAATATATTATTATTCGTATTATTATTCTAATCGTTTTCAATGAAAAGTGTCAGAACACCATCCACCAATCGGTATACAGGAATATAAAAACATCGCAGTTTGGTATTTACATGAATATTTAACAGCAGTAATTAGGAAAACTCCAACATTTCTTCTCTCCGTCAAGTTACCAGGTCAAACTAAGTGTTCTTTGGTGCAGGAATCTCGTCATACGTACTGCTACTGCTCGCGTGTCTACGTTGTAACTCTGTGTACCCAGGATTAAGAGTGAGATGAGAAACGTTGGTGCCGGCTTCCTGCACTTTACCGACCTCCCCTTTGGAGATTAAAATAACATCAATTAAGTGGCCATGTTATGGATAGTCGTTAAGTATAATAGGCTGATTATATATTACAATCATTAAATTTGCATTCAGTCTATAATATTTTTCAATAACCGCAAAATCATAAGTCAGCACACCTTGTGCTGCGGGTGGTTTCCGTCGGACCAGGATGACAATGACAACCACTATCATGGCGAGAAGAAGCAGACCCAACACTCCTGCTATAGCAGCTAACCATCGGGAATCTGAAACTGATGACGAGACCAGCTGATGCCCCTGTCAACTTGATCAACGGAGACATCATCACATAACCACCCTCCTTATGTTATGAACAACAACAACGACACGAATAAGCTAAAGCAGATGTCCAAGAAAAGATAACATCAAATGTCAATATATCTACAGGCCCAGAATGGCATGAATGCGATTGCACAACTAAATGCCTCCAACGGAACCATATACTTATATTGCCTGCTCTAGAAGCAGACAAGGAAATGGAGAATTTGTCTCCCTACCTGTCTGGCTGGCAGTGGGCGAAATTGATGTCATATGCTCTGTAGTAAATATCGGCCGCGAAAAGGCACCATGACTTCGTCCACATGAAGGTACGTCATCGCCTGAGCATTTCAAGAACAACAAGGGATTACGTTACATTATCTCGATATTTTCTTCTCTCACCAAACGAGCGCACCAGCCCACTATAATCGATCTATTCGCGTATCGACTTTCCAACCGATTATTTTACCCCTCCCTCACCTCCTTTATTACTAAACAAAATCGATTAATTCATACACCCATACAAGCAGATATGTAAACATACACATATATATTCGTGCATGCGTATATACAAACATACATACCTACATACATACCTACATACAGACGTACATACATACATGCATATATATATATATATATATATATATATATATATATATAGATAGATATAGATATATATATAGACATGCTTATATATATGTATATATATATATTTATATGTATATATATATACATATTTATTTATATATATTTAGCATTATATATATCTTTATATATATTTATAAATATAGATATATATTTATATATAAATATATATATATATATGCATATCTAAATATATATATGCATAAATATATAAATATATATATATAGAGATAAATATATATATGTATATATATATATATATAATATATATATATATATATATATATATATATATATATATATATCTATATATATATATATATATATATATATATATATATATATATATATATATTCTTCATTCATTTCCCAACCGAAACTCCACTGACAGGGCGTCGGAGGGAAACTGAGAAGGTCTCACAGTAAAACTGAATGAGTGTTAGAATAACTGCGAACTGAACTGACCAAGGCAATGTCTTTTGTACTCCAAAGCTCGGTCCTTAACTTCATACTGTCCATGTAATGTACAGGGACTCGAGAAAATCAATAAGCCATCTGTCCAAATGATTGGTGGTCTTAAGCACGTTAATTATTTGGAACAACCACAGTATAAAACTGTACTCCTTACAAAGAACAAGGGCATAGTGATACATTTATGAAGTATTCGTACTGGTCAGATCCCGACCACAGGCAACGCTGAAGCCAGAAGAGTGATGTTAATGTCAAGTCAGACGTGGCCGAATTCGCGTGGTTATAACAGTTAGAAATTCTGCCCCAAAACAGATCCTGAGGCAGATCTACAGCAAGCCAATCTCTATATGGTCCTCGTCGATTTGATTATTTACCAGCAGGAAATACAAACTGGTCAACATGCGCTGTGGACACACCAACACCTGTCTACTCTGCAAGTCGAGTCAAACAGCCTGCTTGCAATGCGGAAAGGGGAAAGGGGGAGATACGCAGTGAGGGGACAACACCGTAAGGTGTTGTCAACCAAGAGCGCCTAGGGATTTGACCACAAATTCAGACGTAAAGCACAAATAAAATCACCATTGGTTAACACTACTCGGTAGACTCTGCATTTTAACTGATATTGTGATTGACCCCGAGAACGTGTTGAGTGTCATATTACCAGTATGACAGCATTACTTACCCGTCATAACGTGCCCTTCTCAGGAATCACCTTTTGCAGCTGGTCTACACTTAAACCTCACTTTTCAAGAACCACGTATGACCACAATGTCACCTGCCATATCCCCTTCTCCTCATGTGCACTCCACAACCCATCGTAATATGCACGTCCTGTTGAGGCAATGCCCGATGATCCGACCAACTACACTGCCTCACCTGATCAGGATAATGCCGCCCCAAACTAACTCTTGGAGCAACTGACTTCTTTCATCATGAGATCTCGACACCACGATAGGACGACAGGGCATGATCTTCAACGATAATCTGTTAATTGTTTAGTAATAACCCTAACAGTTGTTTCCATATTGATAAACAGCGGCTACAGATATGTTGTTAAGTCATATGCTTATAAATACGCATATAAGTATTCTATCAACAGGAGCACCCCCCCCCTCCACCACACACACATACATACACACACACACACACACACACACACACACACACACACACACACATACATACATACATACGCACAAACACATACGTACATACATACACACACGCACGCACGCTCACACACGCACACGCACGCTCGCATGCACGCACGCACACACACACACACACACACAAAACGCATACATACATATATATATATATATATATATATATATATATATATATGTATATATATATATATATATATATATATATTTATATATATATATATATATATATATATATATATATATATATAGATGTATTTAGATACATATATATATAACTCACCTCGACAGAGTTCTTCCTCCATGACGTGACTCCATTCTAAGCCCAGTAGTCTTCCAGGAGACCCACATGGACGGCTGGTTGGTGCGATGTCTGTGATTGTCACCATCTGTGTTATATTCCGCATCCAGTCCATGGAGCAGTCACAGCGCATCGTGCGAGGATTGAGTAAATAGAGACGAGTTAATCTGTGATTCAGCATCGATATATCTGGGAACGTCTCCATATCAGTCGACTGCAAATATAGAAGTGTGAGTGTCGGAAGCAGTTCCAGAAGCCTCATCATATCGCCACATGGCATAGCACCCAGGTTATTGTTATTCAGATAAAGTGAATTCAGGCCTGTGATTGGTCGATCGATATGAGATATGTCTATTGGACCAATATTGTTATCATTAAGGATAAGAGTGGTGATGCTGATCAGAGGGTGGAAGAGATAGGATACATCCACAAGACGATTGTGGTCCAGGTCCAATCGGGCTAAGTTGAATCCATCAAAAGCATCCTTCCGAATGACAGTTATGAAGTTCCACGATAGATACAATTGTTTCAGACTCAGTCTCTGGTAGATTAGGTCCGGAATTTCGGTCAGCCCCGTGGCAACCATTCTTAATATATTAATTTTGGTTAGCCGTTCAAAAGCGTTAGGAGGCAACTGGCCGACGTAACTGCTGTCCAAATAAAGATGATATATGTTGTTACTAAAGGGAATGTTTGGTGAGCGTATAAAGTCAATATCGGTAAGGCGGTTGTTGCCTAAATAAAGCAACCGCATAAGTGGTGAGTTGTCGGTTAACACGTCTGGTGCCACGGACGTCAATTTATTGTGGATGAGATTCAATCTGGTAAGCGAAGTCAGATGTCGTAAATCGTCACTTCCCCATCTTTCAATCTGATTGTTTCTGGCGTCAAAATTAGCAAGCGTGCTGCCGACAGCGTCAAGTTGAGGTAAAGTCGTTAAACGGTTGAAGTTTATATTCAAAGTGACTAATGGTGTTCCACTGAATGCTGAGTCGGAGACAACTGATATCCTATTGTATGAAAGGTCAATGTGAATTAATAAACCAAATCCGT
>CM067345.1:48382656-48390345 GCA_034190875.2 Urechis unicinctus
TCGGAGTGAGCCCACTTGACGTAGCTATAAGGGATTAGGCGTTTGTGGCTTAACAAAAACCTCGCAAGTGAGTGGTTATTTAACAGATCTGGTGCGCCTGACGTCAACTGATTGTCCTCGAGATACAGATTCTTCAGTGTGGTCGAATGTGGCAAATGATCCACTCCTCATCAGCCAGACTTACACTTTATGCGATTAGTTTGGTAAATCCATTGAATACGTCGCCTCTCGTGTCTTCTATCTGGTTGTTTGTGGCATAAATCGTCGAAAGCGTGCTGCCAACAGCGCCGAGTTTAGCTAGAGTCGTTATACGGTTGTAATGTATCAACAAAGTTGACACTTAAATGCCGAGTCAGAGAAAATATATATCGCATTGTATGAAAGGTCAATATCAACTAATGGGTCGAATCCATAGAACGTATTAGCCACGATTTCTGTAATGTCTTCGATGGGATCCTCGGTTAGATTGGCATGTTTAAGAATAATCGTCGTAGATGCCAGGATATGAGGAAAGCAAATACCTGGAAGACGCGGAGTTGTCTTGTTAGAGGTGTTAGATGTGTGTTTCAAGGGTCATAACACAGAGAACAGTATGTCACAGTTAATGACATAGAGCTAACTACGTAATGGGTTAAAGACTTTAAAACAGTCTCAAGGTGAACCTGAACCAAAATACTGACAACACTACATCAAGACTACGTCACTTCCAGCGGCTGATGTCAGCGGCTGATGAATGACACCCACGCGGTAGTTTACCCATTGCTTCACGCGTTGTAATGTATAGTTTATTTAAAGTTAAATGTAGGATTGCTGTAAACGCTAGATTTATTCCATCAAAGCAGTGATGTATAGATATGATTCGAGTCACGGATATTCTCCTAAGTGCTATCGTACACCAGGCACATGCTAGCTTCTCAGGCTGATACTCAATGCTGACGATGCGCCATGTTGGCACAGACACACGCAATGTGTGTCCACGGTGATTAGTCATTGATGTGTGATCGCCACGTAAATGTAAGAGGCAACAATGTTATAACCTTTAAGAGGTCAAAAGACAGAAATTACGTATCGTCGTCATGACAATGATGTAAGACTTCCGTCCAAACCATGTCATTATCCTACAATGACAGTGAAATGCTACAAATGAATAAAAATGGAGGACGCTCTGGGCTTAATATCACCATGTACCATGCAAATGTACATGAACTAATATTTGAGAGTAAATGCAATTGGCTTCTTGGTTGTGTAAGACCAACTGTTTCAACAGCCCCTTTATCGCTCGGCGTGTTATGGGCCATCTGTATTCGTCATGGTTTTCCAATGCTGAGCGATCAACAGTAAGAAAGAGGCAGCGGGGAAAAATACAACTTGGCAGGTGCGGTGAAGATATCTCTATTTGTCATAAACTACTCAATGCTTGATTGACTTCCATTTTAACAAGTTTGCCACTCGTTGAAATGTCTTAACCTGGCCGACCGACCAACGTCGCGCACACTAAGGCTGGGTCTGGTGGATAATGGATGAAGACCGAACAAGCGTCGTTATAAAAACTGTCCTTAGCAGGTGGACGAGTGAGCGAATATAGAGGTGGCTCGGTAACCCCTGGGTGAATATATAGAGGTCATGGAATCAACAAATTTAATAAAATGGCACACAGAACACGGATAGGACCCTCACCACTCTGATGACTATGACAAGCGGAATGGGTCTTTACTAGGATCAGCATGATCTGAACATTGAATAACACAACATCTTGCTGCACATTTCCATCAAGTCAGTGAAAAATCAATTACACCATTTTGACATTTTTGGTTGAGTTTATTTAAGCGCTAAAGTACAAAGAATAAGCAAGCCGTCACGCAATGAGCAATCCCGCATCATTATTCACATTGAAATGTTAAATTTACTCATCAAATGTTCAAGCTGTGTTAATTAAATAAACAGCCCTGTTCAGGGTGTCAGACATTCGTAGGCGAGGTGCGTGATCACCTCGCAATACAAACAGTCGTCACACAGAATACTCACCTCAGATATCGAGCGCCTGGTCGAATTCATAAGAGAAGAATAATGCAGATGATAAAATAGAAGAAATATTACATGAATACGTACTAGATAAGCATATTTGCCAAATCAAATTTAATTCTCACATTATACATTTAGTAGTAATTTAAGGGGAACTGAATCGAGGCTGTTGAAATCAGGCGCACTGAGCACCAGTTAAATAATCCTTGTTATACATAACCTTAGAAGCAAATAAACGATACGCTAACAGTCAGCAAACACAATCACCATTCTGTACATTCAAGAACATTCAACTCCATTTGTTTGTATCCACATTCTTCAGCTCAAACAGACCACTTCCTACTAAGGGAAGGAACATCCTCATAGGTATTGTTCATGGTTGTTCGTTCGGACTGGCTGTGCCAAGGCCCGGTGTTTGGTGCGCTGGTGCCGTCCTTGTGCAATTTATCGACCTCATCTGTTCGGTAGAAATATATATTAAATGACTTTGACTTAACAGTTAATAAGGGTCGATTATATAGTTCAATATATTGATTTTCATATCGTTATTTAACCTACAATTACAAACGATTAAAATCATGTCAGCACACCTGGTGATACGGGAGATTTCTGTCGGACCAGGATCACAATGACAACCATTACCATGACGTTAAGAAGCAGACCCAAACAAACTGCAGCAATTGCAAGAGACCGGAGACCTAATGATGTAACATAGATATGCCATAGGTTCAATGGACGATGGTAAATTAATCGTGCTAAGAGAAGTCACACAAGGACTGGTTTTCCTACCTGACTGGTGGACAATGGGTACAGCTTGTGTGGGCTGTTCAGTCTGAGGTGTGAATTCCGCATCAAGAGGAGTGGATTGTGTTGTAGCTGACAGCAGACGCGGAAGGGTACGGTTGTATCGGCCACAGGAAGTGAAGACATGGTCTAAATAATTCAAGAACGAAATGTGACCGTATATAGAGATATATATATATATATATATATATATATATATATATATATATATATATAGAGATATATATATATATATATATATTATATATATATACACATATATTTATACGTATATGAATATATATAGATAAATATATATATATATAGATATATATATCGCTATATATATCTAGATCCCTAGATATCTATCTATATATATATATAAGGATCTAGAGACAAGGATAAATATCTCCAATGATAACTATATATCTCTCTCTCCACACACATATATGTATATATATATCTCTAGATATATATATATATTATATATATATATATATATATCTATATATATATATATATATATATATATATATTTAGATCATATATTTATATAACTCACCTCCACAGAATTCCTCCTCCATGACTTGACTCCATTCTAAGCCCAGTAGTCTTCCAGGAGACCCACACGGACGGCTGGTTAGGGCGATGTCTGTGTACGTCACCATCTGCGTTATATTTCGCATCCAGTCCAATGAACAGTCACAGCGCATCGTGCGAGGATTGAGCAAATAGAGACGAGTTAATCTATGATTCAGCATCGATATATCTGGGAACGTCTCCAAACCAGTCGACTGCAGATATAGAATTTTGAGTGTCGGGAGCAGTTCCAGAAACCTCATCATGTTGTCACATGGCATCGCCCCCAGGTTGTTATTTTGGAGATAAAGTGAAGTCAGGCCTGTGATTGGTCGATTGATATGAGATATGTCTATTGGACCAATATTGTTATCATTAAGGTAAAGAGTGGTGATGCTGATCAGAGGGTGGAAGAGATAGGATACATCCGAAAGACGATTGTTGTCCAGGTGCAATTGGACTAAGTTGAATCCATCAAAAGCATCCTTCCGAATGTCGGTTATAAAGTTCCACGACAAATGCAAATATTTAAGATTAAGCCTCTGATTGATGAGGTCCGGGATATACGTCAGTCCCAAGCCGACCAGGCTCAATTCGTGAACGTTAATTAGCCGCTCAAATGCTTTTCGAGGTAACTCAAAGACGTAATTGTTGCCCAGATACAGATTAGCTATTTGGTTATCAACTGAAAGATTTGGTGACCCTAAAAAATCGATATCAGTGAGGCGATTGTTGCTTATATGCAGCCTGGAAAGGTGTGCTGAGATGCCGGCAAGCACATCTGATGCGATTGAAGTCATCTGATTGTATTGAAGATACAACGTTGTCAGTGCGGGCAAATGCCGTAAATCGTCGCTTTCCAATCGTTCAATCAGATTATGATGTAGATTTAGAGTGGTCACTGCGGTCAAACCATTGAAGGCGTCACTTCTCATACGTGCAATCTTGTTATTATACAGATTTAGTGTAGTCAACCTGGTCAAACCATTGAAGGCATCAGTGCCCAATCGTTCAATCTGGTTGTTGTATAGATTTAGAGTGGTCAGCCTGGTCAAACCATTGAAGACATCAGCGCCCAATCGTTCAATCTGGTTGTTGTATAGATTTAGAGTGGTCAGCCTGGTCAAACCATTGAAGACATCAGCGCCCAATCGTTCAATCTGGTTGTTGTATAGATTTAGAGTGGTCAGCCTGGTCAAACCATTGAAGTCATCATCGCCCAATCGTTCAATCTGGTTGTTGTATAGATTTAGAGTGGTCAGCCTGGTCAAACCATTGAAGACATCAGCGCCCAATCGTTCAATCTGGTTGTTGTATAGATTTAGAGTGGTCAGCCTGGTCAAACCATTGAAGACATCAGCGCTCAATCGTTCAATCTGGTTGTTGTAT
Organism: Urechis unicinctus; assembly: GCA_034190875.2. NCBI lineage: Eukaryota > Metazoa > Annelida > Polychaeta > Xenopneusta > Urechidae > Urechis > Urechis unicinctus. The sequence continues at coordinate 48,387,430 of CM067345.1, forward strand.
AGATTTAGAGTGATCAGCCTGGTCAAACCATTGAAGACATAAGCGCCCAGTCGTTCAATCTGGTTGTTGTATAGATTAAGAGTGGTCAGCCTGGTCAAACCATTGAAAACATCAGCGCCCAATCGTTCAATCTGGTTGTTGTATAGATTTAAAGTAGTCAGACTAGTCAAACCATTGAAGATATTGCCTCTCAGTTCGTATATCTGGTTGTATGTGGCAGAAAGCGAGGAAAGCGTGCTGCCAACAGCGCCAAATGTCGGTAGAGTCGTCAAACGGTTGTTATTTATCAACAACGAAGACAAACGTGTTCCATTGAATGCCGAGTCAGAGATAGCCGATATCCTATTATGTGAAAGGTCAATATAAAATAACCGATCAAATCCGTTGAAAGTATTGGCTTTGATTTCTGTGATCAAATTATACTGCAGATACAGGTTGGTCGTTGTGTTGAGAATGAGCTCCACAGGAACTTCGGTGTAACCGGCACGTTGAAGGTCCACACTAGATACCAGGATGCAAGGAGCAACCAAGACAAGCAAGATGAGGAATTGGCTTGTTAATTTCATCTTCGACATGTTGAAAGTCACCGTGATAATTTCCGTCCAAATCTGCCAGATGGTCTTTCCCCTAAAGAAGTTTGTTGAGTTATAACCCATCGGCACTAGTCAGACGAATGTTGACATAAGATGATATGAGCTTTAAGGTTAGAGAGAAGAGGTTCCCATTCAGTGCAGATGTGCTTGGCTAGCGTCACCAAAGCATTTAAGCTTTACTGTGTTAAATGGGTAAAGATCGATCAAAATGTTTTCTTAAGGTCACCATGAAGCAATAAAGAGCAAAAGGTAAATATGGCTATCATTGACGCGTACCAAATGTTTTGAAGAGGATAGGCGCCAAAATATAGTTTGAGGTGGTGTGAGTCGTCACAGAACGCGCCCTGCCCCAACCATGGTAGGAACGAACATATATGTATAGATACTTATACATATATTTATATATAATTTACACATATAATTACATATGCAATGTCGCTTATATATATATATATATATATATATATATATATATATATATATATATATATATATATATATATATATATATATATATATATATATATATATATATATATATATAAGAATTTACGGATGACGCAGTTTATTTCCTCCCACGACAGCTGAATTGAGAGTAATTCCTTCAGCAAATAGTTTTTACAAATAGAAGTGTCTGTGCTAGACGCGCATAGTCAGTTGACCCCATTCGCATTGAATATTACATTTATATGGTCGTCCCACGGTACATCGTATCGTACAGCGTTCAGGATTTCCGTGCCAACTTTCAAATATACCGGACTACTTTCGAGGTGAGCGGTGATTTAGCTGACTGACCATAATATATTTCCCTCATTTGGGTTAATAGACCTATTCGAATTCTTGCCTACCAAGGTTGATGCTAAGCTGATAACGTATGATTACATTGGGAATGTGATGTGACTGGCGAATTATGTAGATATCCATGCCTCTTTCTCTCACTTTACTTTTGCGTATTTCGAACAGGATGTGATGCATAGTATATTAAACCCGGTGTAAGTCATATTATGATAAGAATATTGGGGCAGTGCCACTGAAAAATTATTGCTGGTTACATCGTACCCTAATCTCAAATCTTTTTTAATATTTACACCTTGAAATTTGAACGACGAAGCACAAATATTGTTTATTTTCATTTTGAACAACCTAGTCGAAGTTTGAGAGCGGCAAATTCCCTTTGAGAAACAATCTGTCCATTCTGGTAGGTAGGTAGGTAGGTAGGTAAGTAGGTAGGTAGGTAGGTAGGTAGGTAGGTAGGTAGGTAGGTAGGTAAGTAGGTAGGTAGGTAGGTAGGGTAGGTAGGTAGGTAGGTAGGTAGGTAGGTAGGTAGGTAGGTAGGTAGGTAGGTAGGTAGGTAGGTAGGTAGGTAGGTAGGTAGGTAGGTAGGTAGGTAGGTAGGTAGGTAGGTAGGTAGGTAGGTAGGTAGGTAGGTAGGTAGGTAGGTACATACATACATACATACATACATACATACATACATACATACATACATACATACATACATACATACATACATACATACATACATACATACATACATGCATACATACATACATACATACATACATGCATGTATACATACATACATACATACATACATACATACATACATACATACATACATACATACATACATACATACATACATACATACATACATACATACATACATACATACATACATACGTACACACATACACACATACACATATACATTTATACATACATACAGACAGACAGACACACATACATACATCCATACATACAAACATACATACATACATACATACATACATACATACATACATACATACATACATACATACATACATACATACATACATACATACATACATACATACATACATACATACATATATACATACATACACGCACCCACACACACATGCACAAATGTATACATACATATCCATATACATGTATACACGCACGCACACACTCACATACATACGTACACATTCATAAACACACATACATACATACAAACATACATACATATATACATATATACATGCATACATACATACATACATACATACATACATACATACATACATACATACATGCATGCATGCATACATACATACATACATACATACATACATACATACATACATACATACATACATACATACATACATACATACATACATACATACATACATACATACATACATACATACATACATACATACATACATACATACATACATACATACATACATACATACATACATACATACATACATACATACATACATACATATATACATTCATACGTGCAGCACGCACGCACGTACGCTCA
>CM067345.1:48390445-48458823 GCA_034190875.2 Urechis unicinctus
CTCTTATTTCTTACCAACAATCATCTTGCACACAAGCTGTCAGTGAACCCAACTTTGCTTCCCCTGGAGCCTTTCATATTGAGACAACTCTTCAATCATTTGTCATGAGCCTGCAAATGTATCTCAAATAAAAGTAGATCATATCAAAATCATCCTTGGGATCAGTCTGACCAATCTGCACCAACTTCTGCAACTGCAATCATATGTATATTTTTGCTTAAAGAGCCACCAATCACCATAGAAATTAATATGAATTAACTATCAATAATGTTCAAGCAATCTCTCTTTAACCACATCTGACAGAATATTATCAATGCTCATCAAGGAAAACAATCAATGGTCGTGCACGATTATGCAATAATAGAATAGAAGTGGTAAATTAAACAGAAATTCACCAACAAAACACAATAACTATCACCTAGCACAATTATAAAGCCAAATAAAAATATACGACGATTAGTTTCAACCAAAGATTCCTAAGCCTCCTTGAAGAGATAGAAACAAATAATGAAACCATTGAAATAATGAAATAAAACATGAGAGAATCTAGAATTTACAATATAAAGCAGCAATGAAAAAAATGTGGCCGATAATACAAAATCACCAGAATATCCTCAAATAGACCTTGGTTCCGAGTCAGACATGGTCCTATCAAGTATTTAATACCAATCAGTTAAGTATTGCAAACAAATGAGGCATATTAGAGATCTCATACCACTATTCTGCTTGCAATGCAGAGAAATCAAGAGCTGAACTTCAAAAGATAGGTGATTGACACTATACAGTGCCAATATGCTTGCAGGACTTGAATTTTGATTTGTTTTGAATCACACATGGTCCCACTGAATACTTAAAACCAATATGACAAGTCTTGTAAGTTTATTGTTCCTGTAAGAGCTCAAATACCATTATTCGGCTGTTCGGGTAACTATTTGGCTACTTGACCAGCAGAATAGTGATATTAGACCTCCAACAGTCACAGTATGTTTATAAGACCTGTCATATTTGTTTGAATTACTTAGTGGGGCTATGTTGAGGTCAGTTCCAACCAACAACTTAGTATTTGACACATTTCTCAACATGTGTATGTTTTTAAGCTTTCCTGTCATATTTGTTTGAATATTAGACCATGGTTCTATGTCAGGGTCTGCCCTGAATACTGATATGGCTTTTTGTAGCTTCCTATATCATTATATTGATAGCATATTGACCCAAAATACAAAATCACTAGAATATCCTCAAATAGACCTTGGTTCTGAGTCAGACATGGTCTCACTGAATACTTTAAACCAATTTGGCAAGTTTTTCAGGTATATTGTGCATGTAAGAGTTCAAATACTACTATTCGGCTGATCAAGTACTGATTTCGCTATGTGACCAGAAGAATAGTAGTATTAGACCTCCTACTGCCACAATATGCTTTTATAACTTGTCATATTGGTTTTAATTACTTAGTTGGGCCATGTTGAGGTCAGTGCAAACCAATAATGGTAAGTATTTTATATATTTCTCAAATTTCATGTGTGATATGGCTTTTTGTAGCTTCCTATATCAGTATATTGATGGCATGTTGACCCAAAATACAAAATCACCAGAATATCCTCAAATAGACCTTGGTTCTGAGTCAGACATGGTCCTATCAAGTATTTAATACCAATCAGTTAAGTATTGCAAACAAATGGGGCATATAAGAGACCTCATGCCACTATTCTGTTTGTAATGCAGAGAAATCAAGAGCTGAACTTCAAAATATAGGTGATTGACACTATACAGTGCCAATATGCTTGCAGAACTTGTATTTTGATTTGTTCTGATTCAGACATAGTTCCACTCAATACTTAAAACCAATATGACAAGTCTTGTAAGTTTATTGTTCCTGTACGAGCTCAAATACCATTATTCGGCTGTTCGGGTAACTATTTGGCTACTTGACCAGCAGAATAGTGATAATAGACCTCCAACAGTCACAGTATGCTTATAAGACTTGTCATATTTGTTTGAATTACTTAGTGGGGCTATGTTGAGGTCAGTTCAAACCAACAATACTTAGTATTTGACATATTTCTCAATTTTCATGTGTGATATGGCTTTTGTAGCTTTCTTTATCAGTATATTGTTGGCATGTGGCCCATAATACAAATCACCAGAATATCCTCAAATAGACCTTGGTTCTAAGTCAGACATGGTCCTATCAAGTATTTAATACCAATCAGTTAAGTATTGCAAACAAATGGGGCATATAAGAGACCTCATACCACTATTCTGCTTGCAATGCAGTGAAATCAAGAGCTGAACTTCAAAAGATAGGTGATTGACACTATACAGTGCCAATATGCTTGCAGGACTTGAATTTTGATTTGTTTTGTGTCAGACATGGTCTCACTGAATACTTAAAACCATAATGACAAGTCTTGTAAGTTTATTGTTCCTGTACGAGCTGAAATACCATTATTCCACTGTTCGGGTAACTATTTCCCTACTTGACCAGCAGGATAGTGATATTAGACCTCCAACAGTCACAATATGCTTTTAAGACTTGTCATATTTGTTTGAATTACTTAGTTTGTCCATGTTGAGGTCAGTTCCATACAATAATACTTAGTATTTGACATATTTCTCAAATTTCATGTGATATATGGCTTTTTGTGGCTTCCTTTATAAGTATATTGTGGGCATGTTGACCCAAAATACAAAATCACCAAAATATCCTGAAATAAACCATGGTTCTGAGTCAGACATGGTCTCACTGAATTCTTTAAACCAATTTGTCAAGTCTTGCAGGTCTATTGTGCCTGTAAGAGTTCAAATGGGGCTGGGACATGAGGAGAATGACAGAGAGACACGAGTCAATTGTAGACTGTAAAGCAAATTCCCGAATAGGGCTAATAAATTATCTTATCTTATCTTAAATACTACTATTCTGCTTGCAATGCAGTGAAATCAAGAGCTGAACTTCAAAATATAGGTGATTGACACTATACAGTGCCAATATGCTTGCAGGACTTGAATTTTGATTTGTTCTGAGTCAGACATGGCCCAAATGAATACTTAAAACCAATATGACAAGTTTTGCAAGTTTATTGTGCCTGTAAGAGCTCAAATACCATTATTCCGCTGTTCGGGTAACTATTTCACTACTTGACCAGCAGAATAGTGATATTAGACCTCCAACAGTCACAATATGCTTTTAAGACTTGTCATATTTGTTTGAATTACTTAGTTGGTCCAAGTTGAGGTCAGTTTCATACAACAATACTTAGTATTTGACATATTTCTCAAATTTCATGTGTGATATGGCTTTTTGTAGCTTCCTATATTGTTGACATGTTGACCCAAAATACAAACTCACCAGAATATCTTCAAATAGACCATGGTTCTGAGTCAGACATGGTCTCACTGAATACTTAAAACCAATTTGGCAAGTCTTGCAGGTATTTTTGCTCAGACAATTAAGGGACCCAACTAGAGTGTGGGTAAATAAGTATTTTTATTTCAAACTGCTGCACTTCCTGAAGAAATTCCATGGAAGTGCATCGAGTGGAATAGATGTGTTACATAGTATAGCAGCTTGAAATAATTACATAAAAGTAGTATGTGAATGATAAAAACATACTGACAGAAAAATTATATATTGTGCTAGCTACAGATGATAGGCATGTTTATTTATGATTTGACAGTGAAACTGTAGCATGAATGTTGATGTACAAAACTAAAATCTAAGACATTATGCACTATACATTCAATATAACATAATATATAATGATATTGATATCAAATATGCTACCTAGTAATAATAATTTGGATGCCCTCGGAGAGCGCAAAGCATGGGTGAAGAATGGGGTGGCGGGAGAGAATTCAAATGATTAGGTATTTTCAAACCAAGCTTTGGGTTGAAGCGATTTTTATGGTGCAGCCTCCGGGAAGGATGTGAGGAGGATGCTGCGCCTGATAGGACCTAAGGCACTGTACCACGGGATATTGACTGACGCCCATAGGTGGATGAAGGTCACATGATGTGGTTATGACCTAGAACCTATGGTAAACTTACAACAACAATGCCTGAGTAGCCCGCGCAAAAATACGGCTGTGGCTAGGCCACAACCGATAGTTTTTTGCTCAGACAATTCAGGGACCCAACTAGAGTGTGGGTAAATAAGTATTTTTATTTCAAACTGCTGCACTTCCTGAAGAAATTCCATGGAAGTGCATCGAGTGGAATAGATGTGTTACATAGTATAGCAGCTTGAAATAATTACATAAAAGTAGGATGTGAATGATAAAAACATACTGACAGAAAAATTATATATTGTGCTAGCTACAGATGATAGGCATGTTTACTTATGATTTGACAGTGAAACTGTAGCATGAATGTTGATGTACAAAACTAAAATCTAAGACATTATGCACTATACATTCAATGTAACATAATAATATATAATGATATTGATATCAAATATGCTACCTAGTAATAATAATTTGGATGCCCTCGGAGAGCGCCAAGAACGAGCAAGTCAGATGAATTGCGAGAGGCATCCAAAAGAAAAAGAAAAGAAGAAATAAAATGTTGAGATGTAGGGAGCAGCGAAAGCTGACTCTTGTATTGTGGTGCTGTGGCAAGTGGAGGACCAGCGAAAGCTGACTCCTGCTTGGTGTTGTGATGTTGCAACAAGTAGAGGAACAGCGAAAGCTGACTCCTGCTTGGTGTTGTGATGTTGCAGCAATTAGAGGAGCAGCGAAAGCTGACTCCTGCTTGGTGTTGTGATGTAGCAGCAAGTGTAGGAGCAGCGAAATCTGACCTTCCCTTACTGGTATGTAGCGTACTCAGTGTAATAGCCAAATGGTGGAAAAGAAATAACAATAAAATAAATGAATAATAAATTTGATGTGTTTGCCCAGCAGAACCACTAAAGCTGATCCACAAGGAGGTATTTAGATGTATTTGCTAGTTGGGTAAAGTTAAATGGTTTGGTCGAATGTATTTTAGGAAGGCATTACTTTTCCAACGGCCCGTGGCTTTAATGATGTTATCTGGGTGCCCGTCGGCCGCCATTTGGGTAGCACGTCCAATGCGAAAGGAATGAGTGTTGTATGAATGTAGTGGAAGGTTGCAAAATGACAGACAGGCCTTGAGGAAAGAAAGAAAGTGGCCACGGTTAAGCGGGTTGCGAGATTGATCCATGAAAAGCGGACCATGAATCTGTCCTCGTTTACTGATATAATTGGACAAAGCTATTACAGGGCAGTAGAGGCTCATTGATTGAGTAGTGATCAGGATTGTAGGAAAGTGGTTAGGCCCACTGTGTTTAAAAGACAGGAATGTTATTAGGAACCCTAACAAGTTTCTGGAAAGTTGTTGATATTGTAATGTATGAGAGCGGATGTTTGAATGTACAGCCTCCCCAACCCGTAGGCAGGCATAGTAAGTGAGTAGAAATAGTGCTTTGTATAATGTGCGCTGGTAAGGGCATGTGGCGCAGAAGGGGATAGCATCAATTAACCGATGTAGAAGAAGTTTTGTGATGGGGAGTAATTGATTCGGTCGAAGAGATGTTATGTTCTGAGCCCCTTGTAACACTTTGGCCACTTGAAATGATGCAGTTGGGTCAGATGCCCCCGATAGTTTATGAACGAAGGAAATTGCAGACATATATGATCTAATGGTGGATAATTTGAGGCCGGACTGATGAAGGTGAGCAATAAACAGGGTGGTTGTCTCAGAGGAGACAGGAATGGTAATGGTCATGTTAAGGTGAGTCAGAGCAAAAGATATTAAAGAATTCCAATGGTGAAGGTATGCTTTACTAGTGGATTGTTTCAGAGAACATGTTGTGAGGGATTATACATGTGATTTGAGTTGTGAGGCAGAAGATGAGGCGGTATTTGAGTGGGCTTGGCTTGCATCCCAAATCGACGTAGCAAAGACCATGTTACCTGTTGACGAGAAATTGCATCACATAAATTATTATTGACACCGGGAACATGAACTGCTGAGAAAGAGATGTGATGCTTCAGTAAGATTAGAATGAAAGGCCTCAGAATTTTCATGATGTGGGGACACTTTGAGGATTGTTTGTTGATAACAGTAACTATTGCTTGATTATCACAGTGAAATGTGATAAAGGAATGACTGACTTTTGATGCAACCATAGAAAGAAGGATGAAAATTGGGTAGAATTCTAGAAAGGTTATGTCATACCCCTTCCAAGAATCAGGCCATAGCCCCTGAATCCATGTTGTGCCGTATGTTGCCCCAAATCCTGATTTTGAGGCATCCGAGAACAAATGTATAGACTGTGAATCAACAACAGAGGGACGTTTGATGAGAGATCGACCATTGTGGAATTGCAGGAAAGAAAGCCACATTTCAAGGTCTAATTTTGTTCCTCTGTTGAGGCGGATGAAATGAAAAGGTTTTTTTAACACCTATCGTTAAGTCATGAAGCCTTCTGAGGAATGCTCTGCCCGAGGGAATTACTGAAGTAGAGAATTGTAGTTTGCCTATAGTGGACTTAAGCTCCCTTAGGGTTATTTTGTTTTTGCTCATCAAAGCCTGTATGTCTGCCGTGTAGGAAGTCAACTTATCTTGGGGCAGCAATGACACCATGTTGACGGTATCCAGTTGTATGCCAAGAAAAGTGAGAGAAGTGGTAGGACCTGTAGTTTTATGGGGAGCAATGGGGACACCTAACTGAGTACAGAGACTTTTGAACGTATTGAAGTCAGCTTGACACCGTGAAGGGGAACTAGAAACAAAAAGAAAATCATCTAGAACTTTAACGACATTTTGTACCCCAAGCTTGTTCTGTAGAATCCACTTAATCGCAGAGGAGAAAATTGCAAACAAATGGGGCATATAAGAGACCTCATGCCACTATTCTGTTTGTAATGCAGTGAAATCAAGAGCTGAACTTCAAAATATAGGTGAGTGACACTATGCAGTGCACATATGCTTGCAAGACTTGAATTTTGATTTGTTCTGATTCAGGCATAGTCCCACTGAATACTAAAAACCAATATGACAAGTCTTGCAAGTTTATTGTGCCTGTAAGAGCTCAAATACCATTATTTGACTGTTCGGGTAACTATTTCGTTACTTGACCAGCAGAATAGTAATATTAGACCTCCAACAGTCACAGTATGCTTTTAAGACTTGTCATATTTGTTTGAATTACTTAGTGGGGCTATGTTGAGGTCAGTTCAAACCAATATTACTTAGTATTGGACATATTTCTCAAATTTCATGTGTGATATGGCTTTTTGAGGCTTCCTTTATAAGTATATTGATGGCATGTGGCCCATAATACAAAATCACCAGAATATCCTCAAATAGACCTTGGTTCTGAGTCAGACATGGTCCTATCAAGTATTTAATACCAATCAGTTAAGTATTGCAAACAAATGGGGCATATTAGAGATCTCATGCCATTATTTTGCTTGCAATGCAGTGAAATCAAGAGCTGAACTTCAAAATATAGGTGATTGACACTATACAGTGCCAATATGCTTGCAGGACTTGTATTTTGATTTGTTCTGATTCAGACATAGTCCCACTGAATACTTAAAACCAATATGACAAGTCTTGCAAGTTTATTGTGCCTGTAAGAGCTCAAATACCATTATTCCACTGTTCGGGTAACTATTTCGCTACTTGACCAGCAGAATAGTAATATTAGACCTCCAACAGTCACAGTATGCTTTTAAGACTTGTCATATTTGTTTGAATTACTTAGTGGGGCTATGTTGAGGTCAGTTCAAACCAATATTACTTAGTATTGGACATATTTCTCAAATTTCATGTGTGATATGGCTTTTTGGGGCTTCCTTTATAAGTATATTGATGGCATGTGGCCCATAATACAAAATCACCAGAATATCCTCAAATAGACCTTGGTTCTGAGTCAGACATGGTCCTATCAAGTATTTAATACCAATCAGTTAAGTATTGCAAACAAATGGGGCATATTAAAGATCTCATGTCATTATTTTGCTTGCAATGCAGTGAAATCAAGAGCTGAACTTCAAAATATAGGTGATTGACACTATACAGTGCCAATATGCTTGCAGGACTTGAATTTTGATTTGTTCTGATTCTGACATAGTCCCTCTCAATACTTAAAACCAATATGACAAGTTTTGCAAGTTTATTGTGCCTGTAAGAGCTCAAATACCATTATTCCACTGTTCGGGTAACTATTTCCCTACTTGACCAGCAGGATAGTGATATTAGACCTCCAACAGTCACAATATGCTTTTAAGACTTGTCATATTTGTTTGAATTACTTAGTGGGGCTATGTTGAGGTCAGTTCAAACCAATAATACTTAGTATTTGACATATTTCTCAAATTTCATGTGTGATATGGCTTTTTGAAGCTTCCTATATCAGTATATTGTGGGCATGTTGACCCAAAATCCAAAATCAACAAAATATCCTGAAATAAACCATGGTTCTGAGTCAGACATGGATTCAGTGAATACTTAAAACCAATTTGCAAGTCTTGCAGGTATATATGTGCCCGTAAGAGTTCAAGTACTACTATTCTGCTGATCAAGTACAGATTTCCATATGTGTCCAGCAGAATAGTGGTATTAGACCTCCTACTGTCACAATGTGCTTTTATGACTTGTCATATTGGTTTTTATCACTTAGTTGGGCCATGTTGAGGTCAGTTCAAACCAGTAATGGTTAGTATTTTATATATTTCTCAAATTTCATGTGTGATATGGCTTTTTGTAGCTTCCTTTATCAGTATATTGATGGCATATGGCCACAAAATACAAAATCACCAGAATATCCTCAAATAGACCTTGGTTCTGAGTCAGACATGGTCCTATCAAGTATTTAATACCAATCAGTTAAGTATTGCAAACAAATGGGGCATATAAGAGACCTCATACCACTATTCTACTTGCAATGCAGTGAAATCAAGAGCTGAACTTAAAAATATAGGTGATTGACACTATGCAGTGCCAATATGCTTGCAAGACTTGAATTTTGATTTGTTATGATTCAGACATAGTCCCACTCAATACTTAAAACCAATATGACAAGTCTTGCATGTTTATTGTGCCTGTAAGAGCTCAAATACCATTATTTGACTGTTCGGGTAACTATTTCACTACTTGACCAGCAGAATAGTGATATTAGACCTCCAACAGTCACAGTATGATTTTAAGACTTGTCATATTTGTTTGAATTACTTAGTGGGGCTATGTTGAGGTCAGTTCAAACCAATATTACTTAGTATTGGACATATTTCTCAAATTTCATGTGTGATATGGCTTTTTGAGGCTTCCTTTATAAGTATATTGATGGCATGTGGCCCATAATACAAAATCACCAGTATATCCTCAAATAGACCTTGGTTCTAAGTCAGACATGGTCCTATCAAGTATTTAATACCAATCAGTTAAGTATTGCAAACAAATGGGGCATATAAGAGACCTCATACCACTATTCTGCTTGCAATGCAGTGAAATCAAGAGCTGAACTTCAAAAGATAGGTGATTGACACTATACAGTGCCAATATGCTTGCAGGACTTGAATTTTGATTTGTTTTGTGTCAGACATGGTCTCACTGAATACTTAAAACCAATATGACAAGTTTTGCAAGTTTATTGTGCCTGTAAGAGCTCAAATACCATTATTCCGCTGTTCGGGTAACTATTTCACTACTTGACCAGCAGAATAGTGATATTAGACCTCCAACAGTCACAATATGCTTTTAAGACTTGTCATATTTGTTTGAATTACTTAGTTGGTCCAAGTTGAGGTCAGTTCCATACAATAATACTTAGTATTTGACATATTTCTCAAATTTCATGTGTGATATGGCTTTTTGTAGCTTCCTATATTGTTGACATGTTAACCCAAAATACAAACTCACCAGAATATCTTCAAATAGACCATGGTTCTGAGTCAGACATGGTCTCACTGAATACTTAAAACCAATTTGGCAAGTCTTGCAGGTATATTGTGCCTGTAAGAGTTCAAATACTACTATTCTGCTGATCAAGTACAGATTTCCATATATGTCCAGCAGAATAGTGGTATTAGACCTACTGTCACAATGTGCTTTTATGACTTGTCATATTGGTTTTTATCATTTAGTTGGGCCATGTTGAGGTCAGTTCAAACCAGTAATGGTTAGTATTTTATATATTTCTCAAATTTCATGTGTGATATGGCTTTTTGTAGCTTCCTTTATCAGTATATTGATGGCATATGGCCACAAAATACAAAATCACCAGAATATCCTCAAATAGACCTTGGTTCTGAGTCAGACATGGTCCTATCAAGTATTTAATACCAATCAGTTAAGTATTGCAAACAAATGGGGCATATAAGAGACCTCATACCACTATTCTACTTGCAATGCAGTGAAATCAAGATCTGAACTTAAAAATATAGGTGATTGACACTATGCAGTGCCAATATGCTTGCAAGACTTGAATTTTGATTTGTTCTGATTCAGACATAGTCCCACTCAATACTTAAAACCAATATGACAAGTCTTGCATGTTTATTGTGCCTGTAAGAGCTCAAATACCATTATTTGACTGTTCGGTTAACTATTTCACTACTTGACCAGCAGAATAGTGATATTAGACCTCCAACAGTCACAATATGCTTTTAAGACTTGTCATATTTGTTTGAATTACTTAGTTGGTCCAAGTTGAGGTCAGTTCCATACAATAATACTTAGTATTTGACATATTTCTCAAATTTCATGTGTGATATGGCTTTTTGTAGCTTCCTATATTGTTGACATGTTGACCCAAAATACAAACTCACCAGAATATCTTCAAATAGACCATGGTTCTGAGTCAGACATGGTCTCACTGAATACTTAAAACCAATTTGGCAAGTCTTGCAGGTATATTGTGCCTGTAAGAGTTCAAATACTACTATTCTGCTGATCAAGTACAGATTTCCATATATGTCCAGCAGAATAGTGGTATTAGACCTCCTACTGTCACAATGTGCTTTTATGACTTGTCATATTGGTTTTTATCACTTAGTTGGGCCATGTTGAGGTCAGTTCAAACCAGTAATGGTTAGTATTTTATATATTTCTCAAATTTCATGTGTGATATGGCTTTTGGTAGCTTCCTTTATCAGTATATTGATGGCATATGGCCACAAAATACAAAATCACCAGAATATCCTCAAATAGACCTTGGTTCTGAGTCAGACATGGTCCTATCAAGTATTTAATACCAATCAGTTAAGTATTGCAAACAAATGGGGCATATAAGAGACCTCATACCACTATTCTACTTGCAAGGCAGTGAAATCAAGAGCTGAACTTAAAAATATAGGTGATTGACACTATGCAGTGCCAATATGCTTGCAAGACTTGAATTTTGATTTGTTCTGATTCAGACATAGTCCCACTCAATACTTAAAACCAATATGACAAGTCTTGCATGTTTATTGTGCCTGTAAGAGCTCAAATACCATTATTTGACTGTTCGGGTAACTATTTCACTACTTGACCAGCAGAATAGTGATATTAGACCTCCAACAGTCACAGTATGATTTTAAGACTTGTCATATTTGTTTGAATTACTTAGTGGGGCTATGTTGAGGTCAGTTCAAACCAATATTACTTAGTATTGGACATATTTCTCAAATTTCATGTGTGATATGGCTTTTTGTAGCTTCCTTTATAAGTATATTGATGGCATGTGGCCCATAATACAAAATCACCAGAATATCCTCAAATAGACCTTGGTTCTAAGTCAGACATGGTCCTATCAAGTATTTAATACCAATCAGTTAAGTATTGCAAACAAATGGGGCATATAAGAGACCTCATACTGTTATGATATTAATCTAGCTCTTTTGACTTTTGAAACGCTCCCCCTCTTTTTCATTGTCAGCATGACATGTTTCACTAGCCCGGGGATATTTCCGTCCTTAAGACGGGGGTGTAACCCTAATAATAGACCTGGCTGGTACCTTTTCCCATTGGCCAATGACCCTTCGAGCCCACGCCCCATGTGAGCAGTTGGGGTTGACCTTTGTGAAGGGGGACCGGCTATACCTGGACCAATGGGAGGCCAGCTGTGGGTGTGGTTCCGAGCGTAATCCAATGCCGGAACCCCGATATAATAGCTGGCCTCGCGGAAGTACAGGGAGAAATACCTAGCGAAGAGACGAAGTATCTGAACAAGATTCTGACCCGAGATTCCAGAGAAAGCTAATAAACCAACTTGAATAAACCAACAACAACTCAACTCCTGGACTCGTGTGTTTTCTCTGGCTAGCGTCCCCACTCAAACAACTACAAGCAGCTACAACATTCCTATATACGAAGGAGCGCGCAGAAATACGAATTACCAAGAAATATAAGCATAACAAGAGTATAGCTATATAGGAGGAAATATAGTTATAAGAAGTGGTGGAGAATCCGGGTATCTGATAACTTCCACTGTTATCAGAAAAAAAACTTCCCGGTACAAAGCGCTCTACTATATGCTCCTTCGTACAGGAAAACAGCTGACAATTGCTACGCCGAGAATTCGCACGAATCCAAACATGTCACAGAGCAGCAGCGATAGCGGACACCGCGAGACAACAAACGCAGAGGAGAGACAGGTAAACCCCGATGCGACGGCCGTTACAGACATGGCAGCCGTCATTACCGGAGCCTTCCGCCTTCTTGCCGACAACCAGGTATCGGCACACGAAGCAACTCTGCACCAGCTTCAGTCATCCGAAAAGAGCCCCTCCCTGCCCGACCGGATAACCTACGAGGGAAAGCCAACTGAAAACGTGGAGGATTTTCTCCATAGATCCATGACTTATATGAAGCTACATAAGGTACCTCGCGAGCTTCAGGGTATTGCCCTCAGCACCGGACTCACGGGAAGGGCGTACAACTGGTACCGTTCTTTATCCACAGACGTCGCGGAAGATGTGAGCCGACTGACCACCGCAATGCGCTCACATTTCGTCAAGGAGAAGCAGCGAAACCATCTCTCTCGATTGTTCGACCGTGAACAAGGTAAACGAGAATCCGTTGAGAACTACGCGAGGGACCTCACGGATATCCTATCGCGCACCATTACGGATGAGGCTGTGCGAGTGCAGCTTTTCACAAAGGGTCTCCGCAAAGAAATCGGTACATGGGTACACCGATTTGACCCCAAAACCCTCGTCGAGGCAGAACAAGTGGCTCGCCGCTTCGAATCATCAACCCCGTCGGAATCGGACACGCTTACGCGATTAGAGACCATCATGCGAGGCTCATCTCTTCCCCCACCACCTTCTGTACAGGAACGAGACATAAACGACCTCAAAGAGCAAATGCGTCTCCTACAGCTTTCCATGGCTCCGAAACAGGTAAGTTTTGATGATAGAGGACGTTCCCCTTCAACAGACCGTAGTGACAAGAGATATCGGCGAAGCCCCTCACACGACAGCTATCCAGCTTATGACCGATGGGATGAGCGAGGCAGCAGACGCGCGGACGATCGAAGTCACGAAAGCCGCCGCGACAACCACAGGTATTCGTCCGGAGGCCGAAATTATGTACGGGATAACTCCCACAATCGCGACCGCCGACAATATTCCCACGAACGCGAAAATCGTCCGATTGCCACTCAATGCTCGGTCTGCAGCCGAAGAGGGCACTCCGAGAGGAACTGCCGGCAGCAAATCTGCCGCAGGTGCCATAATGTCGGACACCACAAGGAGCATTGCCGCACGAACATCAACCTCTCCTGCTCCAAATGCAGAAAGCTAGGGCATGCTAGTTCTACCTGTCGCTTCCAGGGAAACTAGCATCGCCCGTTGCTTACTCTGTGAGTAACGGGCCAGACCTTCAAGACGACAACATTGGAACTACAACGGCCACTGGTAAGTACGGCACTCACATTTTAGACAACAATGAGTTGACTATAACGGTATCAAATAAGCGATACAAAGCTAAAGTCGACTCAGGAGCTGATCTGAATTTCTTATCTGTAGACGTATTGGCCAAATTGCCACCAACATTACGGAACAGATTTAAGTCTAAAATTAGCAAATGTGTGTGTGCCAACAACACTCAGGTAAGTACTCTAGGTAACATTACCTTACCATTCTATGTACATAACCAAAGGTTATCAGCTGATTTTGTGGTATTGAGCGACTCTCACTCCCCAATCTACTTAGGCATTCCATTTCTAAAGAAACATTCAGCAGTAATGAATTTCGGAACTGGTACCATTTCATTCACAACCAATATCCCAGTACACTCTGCACAGAATATCACTATTGATCCCTTTTCTGAAATTATATGTGCAGGAAATCTTTTCCGTAAAGCAGAAAGCAAAACAACAGGGGAATGTTCAGTTTTCCCGCATTTGAATGCCAAAGGTATTTTGTTAGCCCGCGCAGCAGTAACCGTCAATGACAACTGCGTGCCAGTAAGGTTGTTTAACACTACCCCCGTTGCAAAGTTAATTACCAAGGGTGAGAGAATTGCCACATTTGATCGCTGGGACAATGATGTAGAAACCTTCCAGTACAAAATTGATGACACTATGAATGCTAGTGAAGGTGAGTATGTTAAATTGAATGCATGTCATTTGCCCTCACATGATACTAGCCATGTACCAAATGTAGACTGGAGCCAGTCTCAGGTAAGTGAAATTGAGCGCCAACAGCTTAAAGACCTGGTAGCAGAATTCGCCGAATGTTTTGTCAATCCAATAACCAAGGAGTTAGGGTTGACAGATAAAACTTCGTGCAAAATTGAGATTCTCCCGGGCTCTACTCCTGTTCATAAGTATCCCTATAAAATGGCTCCCCAGGGCAGACAGGAAATGGACAAAATCATCGATCAACAAATCCAACAAGGACTAATCGAGGAAGCTCACGACGGAGCCTGGGCATCGCCGGCCCTTTTAGTTAAGAAAGCCGGTGGTAGTCTAAGACTCGTAATTGATTACAGAGGTCTTAAAGCGGTAACCATCCCTCAAGTCCTTCGAATTCCCAGGTTAGATGAAGTGTTAGATTGTGTAGGTGAGAACAAACCCAAGTACTTTTCAGTTCTTGATTGCACTCAAGGGTTCCATCAAATCCCCTTAGATCCAGAGTCTAGGGATAAAACTGGGTTTATCACACCTTCCGGGAAATACAGGTATCGAACGATGCCCCAGGGCATACGGAACGCGCCGAGCGTGTTTCAATCCCTCATTGACTCTTTGTTGCGTAATATACAATACAAATACGTCATGGCATACATCGATGATATCTGTTGTTTTTCGCCCACATTTGACTTGCATCTTAAACATCTCCGGGAAATATTTGTACGGTTACGCAATGCCAACCTGAAGCTACACCCCAGAAAATGTTCGTTTGCCGTGAAAAAGGTAAAGTATTTGGGCCATGTATTGCAGCCAGAAGGCATATTACCCAATCCTGACAAATTAGAAGCAATTGAATCTTACCCTACCCCCACAAAACTTAAAGACGTACGTGCTTTCCTGGGACTAACGGGCTTTTTCAGAAGGTTCATCAGTGGCTACGCAATTATTGCGCGCCCTCTATATGCTTTGACCAAGAAGAATCAATCATTCACGTGGTCGCCAGAATGCCAAACCGCATTTGACGCCTTGAAAAAGGCGCTGGTAAGTTCTCAGGTTTTAGCCTTTCCCGATTTCAGCAAACCATTCGTATTGTCGACTGATGCTAGTAAGCTAGGATTAGGCGCATGTCTTAGCCAGGAAATTGACGGCAAGCTGCGACCGATAGGGTTTGCAGGGAGAGGTCTCACTAAACCTGAAGCAAATTATTCCACTACAGAACAGGAACTTCTTGCAGTAGTATGGGGAATTCAGCACTTCAGAGTGTATCTTGAGGGACAGAAATTCCAGTTACATACTGATCATTCAGCCCTCAAATGGATATTAGGGTTAAAGCAGCCTCAGGGTAGACTAGCAAGATGGGTCACATTCATACAGCAATTTCAATTTGAAGTGAGTCATGTTAAAGGGAAGGACAACATTGTCACGGATGCATTAAGTCGACGCCCTTATGACATCACCCGCACCGATGCTGATGACGTAATCGATCGTTTTCCCGATCTTGACACGGTTACCCCTGTTAATCCGCTTCCCCTTACAACAACGCCACCGTTTTGCTCCCCTCAATTGCGACCGGACAAGCCCGACTTGTTAACAGCGATTCACCACCCCGAAATAATTAGCAAGCCGACAACGCGGTCAACGGCAAAACCTCAAGTTAAGTTTCATGATGTGCCATGCGTGATTCCATCGCTTAACTCTCAGCCAGGTGAATCGGATGAGGAATTCGTGCATCAGTCTATATGCACTATTCCCGCCACTGCAGCGGGCAAGTTATCTGCCTTCCCTCGCGATCACGATAAACTTGCCTCGCTATCTCTAGATTCAGAGGACAAATATGAAACAGAAGCCCTATGTGCAGTTACTGATAAGCGGACTCAACGCGCGGAGCTCCGACATCGGCTTACAAACCAAGCGAAAACTAATTGGGATTCAATCACCTTAAGCCGAGAACAGATAAGACGTCAGCAAAGACTTGATCCCCAATGCAGTATAGTTTTACGACTCCTCAAGTATGGCACTGTTCCCACCAATAAACAAGAGGCAGACGTACTGCTCAAACGCGAGCAAAACTATTTTATTGCTGACGATCTCCTGTATCACATATTAACATCACAGGGACCGAAACCAAATAAAGCAATGGCACAGTTAGTCATCCCTCAAAACCTCAAGGAACATTTCCTCAAAATGCATCACGATGCACCTCTAGGCGGACATCTGGGCGCTTCGCGAATGATTTCAGTCATGCGGCCGCGTTATACTTGGATCGGGATGATCAGGGACATAAACGAATATGTTCACACATGTAAGTCCTGCAATGCATCCAAAAGTTCCAATGCCTCTATTCGGCCCCCACTTATCATACGTGAGCCTGCCCCAGGACCGTTCCACACTATGACAATCGACACAGTCGGCCCATTACCGAAAACGCGCTTCGGTAACGAGCACATGGTATGTGTCACGGACCAATACAGTCGCTATGTCATCGCATGGCCGACTCGTGACATTACAGCCAAATCAATTGCTAAGGGTTTTTACGAGAGAGTCATCTGTGTCTATGGTGCACCCAAGCGACTTCTCTCCGATAATGGATCCGCTTTCATTAGCTCCCTATTCCAGGAATTATGCTCCCTTTTCAAAATCAAACAAAGTTTCAGTTCGGCGTACCATGCTCAAAGTCAAGGTCAAACGGAACGTTGTCAGCGCTCCATACTAAATCTTCTTAGGAATTATGTCAGTCCTAAGCAAACAGACTGGGACCAGCACCTAATGCCATTAGTATTTGCTCTCAACACTTCTGACAACCAACCGCTTGGCTATTCAAGCTATATGTTAGTATTCGGCAGAATGCCCGTGTTACCAGCGGAGATGGATCTTCCAGACCCCCTCAAAACCCCCAACACATACAAGGATCACATTGTCGAAATGCTGCAAACACAAGCGGAAATTTCCAAATTTGCCGAACAGCATCTAGTCGAACAACAAACCAAAATGAAAGAGCAATATGACAAAACGACCAAAAACAACCCCATCGAAGCCGGTGACGCAGTATACGTGTACCAACCAACAATTCGAGTACGAAAAACGAAACGGAAACTGCAGAAAAATTTTCATGGGCCTTTTATCGTTGTCGGATATGCAACCCCTACCACGGTTAAATTAAAACGCCTATCAGACGGGAAGCACTTAGACAAGACAGTCAATGTTATGCGTTTGAAGAAGGGACACATAAGGGCAAAGGCCAACAAATGGGATCCTTTGAATGTTGAGGATCTCGGAGATCTATCGGAAGAGGATCTTCCCAGCGACAGCTTTAATCAAGCTGCAACAGATAATGACGATTCGGACTCGGACGTGCCTGACGATGCGCCCCGCAGAGCAGGGTTACGCCCTAGAGTCGATCGGACTGCTGACAGATTCGCTACCCCCAGCGTTGTCCACGCGACCCCTTCAACACCCTCCATGGCTAATAGACCAAGCCTTCTGCCCCGACGGCGTACATGCAAGCAATCATTCGAAACAACACGCGCAGATGCTCCCTCCGGACAAAATATCCCACCAACAACCGCCTTAACCAAAACTTCCCACAAGCCACAAGCCGTACGTAAGGATGGGAAGACACATGATGTAGTAAAATTGATCGGATCAAAGGTTCCTCGATTTTCAAATAAAGTAAAGTATAACATCATGTTTGCCGGCGGACAATCTGAGTGGATTTTTGAGGACAAAATCAACAGCGCCACCAAGTCTCTGGCGCGAAAAATGCACATTACCGATTTATGACAACATTACCAATTTATGACAACATTTACCGATTTGTGACACTGTTTACCAATATATGCACCATCTACCAATTAATATTTAACTATCATCATTTATTCATTTTCAGATTATTCATCTTCCAATTTATGTTTAACTATTCATTTTCAGAGTGTTTTTTCTTTTCAGAAATTATTCCCATTTATGTCATGATATTATTTGTTATACCTATGTACTATTTACCCCAAACAGGACGTCTACATTCGTATTGTAAGTATGTTCCTTTTTGTACCGTTATTTCACACACCATATATGTATTTCGTCTATTATTCCAATAAGACAACATTTACCTGCCATTAACCCATGCTATTGGCACTTTGTTTGTCTCACCCGCATTTCAAACCGTCTGCGACGAACCGTTGAAAATTTTAATTGCAATTCGAGACAACTGACACAGACTTAAATGTTAAGATAACAATCCCTCGCCAATTAAACCCACGTACGCTTTATAAAGGCTTATTTGGACTCCAGTTCAACCACTCCAATTAAAGATCGTCTCTAGACATCTAATTACGGCCCTGTATACAACACTGGGCTATCAAAGTTTACTAAGCCGCTTAAATTACCATCCGACATCCATTCATATGTAAGCTCATTGATCAGATGGTCCACTTATCAACAATCACAGGCTCTATGCAATTACATCAAAGCTACCTCAATATCAATGCGGGCCTAGTAATTAAACACATCACCGCTACAAAGGTAATTATCTCAACGGACGCTTGTCTCGATCCTACGCTTTCGCACGAAATCAACTAAGTATACGGGTAAGTCATTAGAAGCCTTTTACATTGTCTTCTTCCGAACAGCGCAAATTAGACACTGTGATATTATCAATTATATTCAACAATTTTTTACCTCTAAGTTGCAGATTATAAGACAAAATCTTTTTATAAGTAACGTCGACTACACTATTATCGCACCGTCTTTCATATCATGTGGACACGCGTAAAATTAGTGAACCTTCGTGATACACATTACCCATAACGCAATCTTATGTTATTCAAGTATATGCGGGGTATCATTTCATGAAGGAATCTGCAGCTTAAGAGAAGACGTGCATATTCATCAAAACAATTAACGGAGAAGTATTTTGTATCATTTAATTCTCAACGCATATGTGAGATATTTATATTTATTTCCTCCGGCACGTACAACAAATACAATTAAAGTGTCACATCGTTGTTCTTCCGTACTTACATGTTATACAGTGATCGTGTGCGATATGTGTCCATACATTATTTCAGGTGCAATTATCCTTAGCATCATGCACCCCGAGAAGCGCCCCATAGATACTCTTCTGGACGCCCCCTTCCCACCAACGACCGAGCCAGGCTCTACTGGACCCATAGGGAAACTGTCCGAGGACTCTTTAATATGGCCGCGATAGACAACATTTAAAAGGTAAAAACTCGTAAAGTAGATCGCGTAATTAATCTTTAAATGCACAGATATCGACCATCGACGCGTAATTTTCAATAATACAGGTTTAGTACCACAACCCTCACAACCGCTCCGTACGTAAATTCGGAATTATCCACGCCAAAATCTCACCAACCCCCACGTCGCTCAGATTCGCCACAAAGCTCCGCAAACAACACCCTCCATCTCGAACCACTTATCGAATCTTGCCACGCATTCAATCTCCATACGCAAAAAATAATATTAAATAATTTTAAAATTTATCTCCACTGAACACATTGATGTCATGATATTATATACACCCTAGTTACTCACGCACATTAACCACACTGAGCACTCATTTTATTTCTTGTTTTTGTATATATCACATTACACATTATCAAGGCACACTGATCGCTGCTGTAAGTTCATTTGTTCCCAGGTATATTTACGCCATACAAGAGGGAGATAGCGCCTTCACCCGACGTGCCAACGCATCGCAAGCCAAAGCATACGTCTTCCTGACCATGGAAACAGAAGACGTCCAGCGGCTCAACCAAGCGTCATAACGCATATCTCCCCTCACCTCAAGCGACACCTGGCGAACCCAATACGGCAGCCCTTCAGAGATCTCATCTCCACAAAACAGCCATACTCATCAACTTAAATCATTTTCCTGGCATGTGTTATTATATAGAATAATTTCTGTAACATTAGTTGAATTCTTCCTAATTTCAATTAGCTAAATAATTTATTTTCTCCATTCCACCATTGTCTAGTATAGGCTCATCGCTTTTTTCCCACTGGGTTTTAGTGCGGAGTAATACTGTGGAATGTGATAAATGTTAAAAGTTAATTTTCAGTATGTAAACCATTAATAACCATATTGTATAACTATTACACAATTCATATATATAATGCTTACAAATTTAGAGAAACACTTTTGTAAAATTATAATAATCTCATCATCAATAATCCATCTATGTTAAATATCTTTGTTATGGACATGTGCCAATGTAAATTGATATTGGCGCATGTCCAAGCTACTCTGGAATCATTCTAAATTCAAAAATCAAATAATATTGCTGTCCCTTTACCTTTAACTCATATTCCAAATTTCCTTTAATTTAGTCTATTTTCGAAATGCAAAGGTAAATCAAAATTGATTGAACAGTGGAAGTTCAATTTAACTATGGTTGGGGAGGATGTTATGATATTAATCTAGCTCTTTTGACTTTTGAAACGCTCCCCCTCTTTTTCATTGTCAGCATGACATGTTTCACTAGCCCGGGGATATTTCCGTCCTTAAGACGGGGGTGTGTAACCCTAATAATAGACCTGGCTGGTACCTTTTCCCATTGGCCAATGACCCTTCGAGCCCACGCCCCATGTGAGCAGTTGGGGTTGACCTTTGTGAAGGGGGACCGGCTATACTGGACCAATGGGAGGCCAGCTGTGGGTGTGGTTCCGAGCGTAATCCAATGCCGGAACCCCGATAAAATAGCTGGCCTCGCGGAAGTACAGGGAGAAATACCTAGCGAAGAGACGAAGTATCTGAACAAGATTCTGACCCGAGATTCCAGAGAAAGCTAATAAACCAACTTGAATAAACCAACAACAACTCAACTCCTGGACTCGTGTGTTTTCTCTGGCTAGCGTCCCCACTCAAACAACTACAAGCAGCTACAACATTCCTATATACGAAGGAGCGCGCAGAAATACGAATTACCAAAAAATATAAGCATAACAAGAGTATAGCTATATAGGAGGAAATATAGTTATAAGAATACCACTATTCTGCTTGCAATGCAGTGAAATCAAGAGCTGAACTTCAAAATATAGGTGATTGACACTATACAGTGCCAATATGCTTGCAGGACTTGAATTTTGATTTGTTCTGAGTCAGACATGGCCCAACTGAATACTTAAAACCAATATGACAAGTTTTGCAAGTTTATTGTGCCTGTAAGAGCTCAAATACCATTATTCCGCTGTTCGGGTAACTATTTCACTACTTGACCAGCAGAATAGTGATATTAGACCTCCAACAGTCACAATATGCTTTTAAGACTTGTCATATTTGTTTGAATTACTTAGTTGGTCCAAGTTGAGGTCAGTTTCATACAACAATACTTAGTATTTGACATATTTCTCAAATTTCATGTGTGATATGGCTTTTTGTAGCTTCCTATATTGTTGACATGTTGACCCAAAATACAAACTCACCAGAATATCTTCAAATAGACCATGGTTCTGAGTCAGACATGGTCTCACTGAATACTTAAAACCAATTTGGCAAGTCTTGCAGGTATATTGTGCCTGTAAGAGTTCAAATACTACTATTCTGCTGATCAAGTACAGATTTCCATATATGTCCAGCAGAATAGTGGTATTAGACCTCCTACTGTCACAATGTGCTTTTATGACTTGTCATATTGGTTTTTATCATTTAGTTGGGCCATGTTGAGGTCAGTTCAAACCAGTAATGGTTAGTATTTTATATATTTCTCAAATTTCATGTGTGATATGGCTTTTTGTAGCTTCCTTTATCAGTATATTGATGGCATATGGCCACAAAATACAAAATCACCAGAATATCCTCAAATAGACCTTGGTTCTGAGTCAGACATGGTCCTATCAAGTATTTAATACCAATCAGTTAAGTATTGCAAACAAATGGGGCATATAAGAGACCTCATACCACTATTCTGCTTGCAATGCAGTGAAATCAAGAGCTGAACTTCAAAAGATAGGTGATTGACACTATACAGTGCCAATATGCTTGCAGGACTTGTATTTTGATTTGTTCTGATTCAGACATAGTCCCACTGAATACTTAAAACCAATATGACAAGTTTTGCAAGTTTATTGTGCCTGTAAGAGCTCAAATACCATTATTTGACTGTTCGGGTAACTATTTCCCTACTTGACCAGCAGGATAGTGATATTAGACCTCCAACAGTCACAATATGCTTTTAAGACTTGTCATATTTGTTTGAATTACTTAGTGGGGCTATGTTGAGGTCAGTTCAAACCAATAATACTTAGTATTTGACATATTTCTCAAATTTCATGTGATATATGGCTTTTTGTGGCTTCCTTTATAAGTATATTGTGGGCATGTTGACCCAAAATACAAAATCACCAAAATATCCTGAAATAAACCATGGTTCTGAGTCAGACATGGTCTCACTTAATTCTTTAAACCAATTTGTCAAGTCTTGCAGGTCTATTGTGCCTGTAAGAGTTCAAATACTACTATTCTGCTTGCAATGCAGTGAAATCAAGAGCTGAACTTCAAAATATAGGTGATTGACACTATACAGTGCCAATATGCTTGCAGGACTTGAATTTTGATTTGTTCTGAGTCAGACATGGCCCAACTGAATACTTAAAACCAATATGACAAGTTTTGCAAGTTTATTGTGCCTGTAAGAGCTCAAATACCATTATTCCGCTGTTCGGGTAACTATTTCACTACTTGACCAGCAGAATAGTGATATTAGACCTCCAACAGTCACAATATGCTTTTAAGACTTGTCATATTTGTTTGAATTACTTAGTTGGTCCAAGTTGAGGTCAGTTTCATACAACAATACTTAGTATTTGACATATTTCTCAAATTTCATGTGTGATATGGCTTTTTGTAGCTTCCTATATTGTTGACATGTTGACCCAAAATACAAACTCACCAGAATATCTTCAAATAAATCATGGTTCTGAGTCAGACATGGTCTCACTGAATACTTAAAACCAATTTTGCAAGTCTTGCAGGTATATTGTGCCTGTAAGAGTTCAAATACTACTATTCTGCTGATCAAGTACAGATTTCCATATATGTCCAGCAGAATAGTGGTATTAGACCTCCTACTGTCACAATGTGCTTTTATGACTTGTCATATTGGTTTTTTTTATCACTTAGTTGGGCCATGTTGAGGTCAGTTCAAACCAGTAATGGTTAGTATTTTATATATTTCTCAAATTTCATGTGTGATATGGCTTTTTGTAGCTTCCTTTATCAGTATATTGATGGCATATGGCCACAAAATACAAAATCACCAGAATATCCTCAAATAGACCTTGGTTCTGAGTCAGACATGGTCCTATCAAGTATTTAATACCAATCAGTTAAGTATTGCAAACAAATGGGGCATATAAGAGACCTCATACCACTATTCTACTTGCAATGCAGTGAAATCAAGAGCTGAACTTAAAAATATAGGTGATTGACACTATGCAGTTCCAATATGCTTGCAAGACTTGAATCTTGAATTGTTCTGATTCAGACATAGTCCCACTCAATACTTAAAACCAATATGACAAGTCTTGCATGTTTATTGTGCCTGTAAGAGCTCAAATACCATTATTTGACTGTTCGGGTAACTATTTCACTACTTGACCAGCAGAATAGTGATATTAGATCTCCAACAGTCACAGTATGATTTTAAGACTTGTCATATTTGTTTGAATTACTTAGTGGGGCTATGTTGAGGTCAGTTCAAACCAATATTACTTAGTATTTGACATATTTCTCAAATTTCATGTGTGATATGGCTTTTTGTAGCTTCCTTTATAAGTATATTGATGGCATGTGGCCCATAATACAAAATCACCAGAATATCCTCAAATAGACATTGGTTCTAAGTCAGACATGGTCCTATCAAGTATTTAATACCAATCAGTTAAGTATTGCAAACAAATGGGGCATATAAGAGACCTCATACCACTATTCTGCTTGCAATGCAGTGAAATCAAGAGCTGAACTTCAAAAGATAGGTGATTGACACTATACAGTGCCAATATGCTTGCAGGACTTGAATTTTGATTTGTTTTGTGTCAGACATGGTCTCACTGAATACTTAAAACCATAATGACAAGTCTTGTAAGTTTATTGTTCCTGTACGAGCTGAAATACCATTATTCCACTGTTCGGGTAACTATTTCCCTACTTGACCAGCAGGATAGTGATATTAGACCTCCAACAGTCACAATATGCTTTTAAGACTTGTCATATTTGTTTGAATTACTTAGTTTGTCCATGTTGAGGTCAGTTCCATACAATAATACTTAGTATTTGACATATTTCTCAAATTTCATGTGATATATGGCTTTTTGTGGCTTCCTTTATAAGTATATTGTGGGCATGTTGACCACAAAATACAAAATCACCAAAATATCCTGAAATAAACCATGGTTCTGAGTCAGAGTCTCACTGAATTCTTTTAAACCAATTTGTCAAGTCTTGCAGGTCTATTGTGCCTGTAAGAGTTCAAATACTACTATTCTGCTTGCAATGCAGTGAAATCAAGAGCTGAACTTCAAAATATAGGTGATTGACACTATACAGTGCCAATATGCTTGCAGGACTTGAATTTTGATTTGTTCTGAGTCAGACATGGCCCAACTGAATACTTAAAACCAATATGACAAGTTTTGCAAGTTTATTGTGCCTGTAAGAGCTCAAATACCATTATTCCGCTGTTCGGGTAACTATTTCACTACTTGACCAGCAGAATAGTGATATTAGACCTCCAACAGTCACAATATGCTTTTAAGACTTGTCATATTTGTTTGAATTACTTAGTTGGTCCAAGTTGAGGTCAGTTTCATACAACAATACTTAGTATTTGACATATTTCTCAAATTTCATGTGTGATATGGCTTTTTGTAGCTTCCTATATTGTTGACATGTTGACCCAAAATACAAACTCACCAGAATATCTTCAAATAGACCATGGTTCTGAGTCAGACATGGTCTCACTGAATACTTAAAACCAATTTGGCAAGTCTTTATTGTGCCTGTAAGTTCAAATACTATATCTTTGACTCCCGCACAAAATGCGCACAAAATGCGGCGATCCCGCCACAACCTATGTTTTTGTGAGGGAGTCAAAGAAAACAAGTCACGGAGGTTGGGTATATATAAAATACAAACGGTTTATTAACCAAGTATGTGAAGAAGGTATACAGGTTGATATTGCTAATACAAATACATAATTGGTAGTAATTACATGAGGTAGAAGAGAACAGTGATAGGTGAAAAATATATATAATTTATGCTTTGACAATATTATGTGTGATAATAAATATTATACTAAGTACATATAATGAGTACATAATATTGAGATTAGTTAATACCAAATACAGTGTCCAAATGAGAAAGATATAGGGTAGGTAATTTCGATTGGATAAATGTTATGACAGCTAAGAAAATTTAAACAATGTACCAAATGCATGAGTAAAAATTATGACCTCGAAATGATAAACTGTTAAGACAAATAATTGGCAGTACAAGGTGCAACATTGATAATATATACAATAAGTACAATAGCACGAATAGAAACGATGGGATGTCATTGAAAAGGCCAAAGTCAGAGGCTAGACTCTGACTGACATCCCACTACGAGAAACCAACAAAACGAGAACAATTTGGGGACCGTTTGACGTTGGGCTATTGGCGAGTGAAGAACAAAGAGAACAAAGCCCCTTCGCTCGAGGAACACCGCCTACTGGCACTCCCACGTGAAGCAGTGTGTACTAGCCTCCAGTAAGGATGCAGCGGCTATGAGACTCTAGCAAAGGGGGCACCCGTCACTTGTAACATAGGATGTAAAAGGGGGGATAGTAAGAGGTTAAAGAAGTAAGGCTAGTGTGTACTGGCACCTTGTAAGGGGAGATGTAGAACTGAAGAATATATGTCAAAGCCAGTATGTACCGACACTTTGAAAAAAAAGACGGATTGACTTTGGGGTGTTGGCGTGGGTGAAGAACAAAGAGAACAAAGGCCCTTCGCCCGACGTACATCGCCCACTGGTACCCCTTGTGAAGCAGTATGTACTAGCGTCTAGTAAGGATGCAGCGGTAATGAGACTCTAGCAAAGGGGCACCCGTCACTTGTAACATAGGATGTAAAAAGGGGGGTAGTAAGAGGTTAAAGAAGTAAGGCTAGTGTGTACTGGCACCTTGTAAGGGGAGATGTAGAATTAAAGAAAAGATTGTTTTTGATAGTTATTATGTCATGCTGGTAGTGTGAAGGATGTTGTCCGTATGTATTGCGTATAAGCCGAGCTTTTCTAACTGCCTGTGGAATCAATTATTGTTTCAGGATTGTTGGCTGCAGCTAGTTGGGTGGCTCTGCCAATACGTAAGGAATGTGTATTGTAACTGGATTGCGGAAGGGAAGTTAGTACTAGACTTTGTTTGATAAGTGATGTGAAATAATGTCTGGCGCATGGTTTGGCGTGTTTGTCCAGGAAGATGGGACCAGGGGAAATTCCCCTCAGTGAAAGGTCATTTTGAAGAGCAACTACTGGACAGTATTCAGGTCTGAACAAACTTTGCAGTACTAATTTTGGGGTGGAAAGTTGGAAAGTTGGCTGTAAGGAATTGAATCTATCAGTTTGTGAAGGATGTGTTTGGTTATTGGTAATAGTTTTGAAGCTGGATGAAGTTGTCAGTTGAGGATACCATTTAAAACTTTTGTGACATAGAGGTTGGCAGTGGGGTCAGACTCTGTTTTAAGTCGATGGATGAAAGATGGAGATGATGTGTATGTTTTGATGGTGGAGTGTTTTAGACATTCATTATGTAGATGGGCGATAAACAGTGAAACAGAAACTGCGTCTGAAGGCAAGGCGTTGTGACTTATGGACAAACAGAATTGATTAAAAGTATTCAATTTAAGAAGGACCAGAACAAGTTGTCGAATTATGTTCATTATTATGGGTTGTTTGGATGACTGTTTTTTGATAATGGCCACTACTGTTTGGTTGTCGCTATGGAGTGTGATGGTGGAATTGACCATAGAAGGAGCGAACATGCTAAACAGAACAAAGATGGGGTACAGTTCTAGAATGGTTGTCAAGAGTTTGCCACTTGCTTGTATTCAGTTCGATTTGTAGGTGGCACCAAAAGCCAATTTGCAAGGGTCGCTGTACACAAATGGATGCTATTACAGTGTGCAATGGTGGAGGGATTTATGATGGTGGTTTCATTATAGTGCTGAAGGTAATGTGGCCATATTGAGAGATTGTTTAACTTGAATGGTAATGTTTGATGAAGAAGTTGGGGTTGCATTAGTTGGGGACTCGTGGGGGCAGAATCCGAAGGGGACTTTTGTTGCAGCGTTTGCAGCTTTGGCACGAAAAAGCTTGAGATGTAGAGGAGGGTGGGGATTGGAGACCCCTATGGAAGTGTCATAGAGTCTGCACTAAAAGGCTTTGTCGGGATGGACAACTGAGGTTGCGAATTGAAGCATGCCAGTGACTGATTGTAAATCACGCAGAGTTGTTTTGCTAAGTGATGCTAAATGTTTAACAGCTTGCGTGTATTTGAGTAGTTTATCATGAGGAAGACTTGCTGTCATTTTGGTGGTGTTGAGCTGTATTCCCAAAAATGTAAGTGTGGTTGCGAGACCTTGTGTTTTGTGAAAAGCGAGTGGAACCCCAATTAAGTTACAAAGTTGGGTGAAGATAAGTAGCAGTTTTTGACAGATTTTTTTTTTTTTTGGTAGGGGCTGGCTACAAAGAGAATTTGTTGTTTAGTATCCAAACTATGACTGAAGGAAAAATTGAAATATTTTAGAAGAAGAGGAACACCCTTGTGGTAAGCATTAGTTATAGTAGCATCTTTGCAAGAAGAAACCTGTGAGGTGATATTGGGATGGGTGGATAGGTATTAGTCGAAAAGGTTGTGAGATGCCGCTTTTTGCGAGGTATGCGTTTGGTGAACATTGTTGTATTAACTGTATGGCATCAGTGATGCTTGCATGAGTGACTTGGGAAGCTGATTTGGGAATATTAAAATTAACTGAGTTGATGTCGCATGGATATGATAAGTTGTGCAAGAGTCTGTAATTGCCAGGTTCCCCTTTTTTTTTCGGAATGCCAATGGCGAGCACTTGAAGGAGTGAAGAGGGGGTGTACGAAAAGGTCCTTGAATCCTACCAAGTGCCAGTTCTGAACTAACATCCTGTGAAACTTTGATAGTGTTACTAGTGGCTGATATGGGGTGTTTTGAATGAAGTGACTTTTGGGGAATAGTTGGGATGTGGTGCTCGGGGTCGCTGTAAGGGGCCAAAATTAACCGAAAATCAACATATTTGAAATTTCAAATTGTCAGGAAGGTTGTGTCCCGCTTGAACGCCTCCGGACAAGAGTACTGGCCTATGAGCATTATGTGAAGGTGAGAGTTGTTTGTTTAGGGACTTACCAGCCGAAGAGTAGTTACTAACGATGGATTGGGGTACTTTCGGCTGGTGGAGGATCTGTAGGAGGTGTGGCTGACGGTTGCTGAGACCTAAGTTTTGCCAGAGTGCGCTTGCCCCTAAATGGTCGGGAGCTACAACGGGCACGTTTGGCTGGTAAAGTCGCAGGCGGTGCGTCCTTGGGTGGTAGGTTTCATGGTTGTTGCTGGAACATATTAGTGCAGCAAGGTCGGAATTGTTGACATAAAACAATAGTATTTTTGCAACGAAAACAGTTGCGAAAACAAGCAAATAAGTTGTGTGTTTATGAAGAAAACCAGATGTGATGTCCATAGCCAGGTGCTGGCTTTAAAGGGGCATGCCAGACAAAAATGACAGTGATTGATAAAATAATTATAGTAGGTTACAGTGACAGCCGTGCAAAACAATAACAGCTGTGTGAAAACCTGAACTGTGCGACAGTGAACTACAGCCGTGCGAAAGGATAACAGCTGTGTGAAAACCTGGACTGTGCGACAGTGAACTACAGCCGTGCGAAACAATAACAGCTGTGAGAAATTCAAACCGGTAGGTTATAGTGACAGCCGTGCGAAACAATAACAGTTGTGTGAAAACCTGAACTGTGCGCCACTGAACTAGAGCCGTGGGAAACAATAACAGCTGAGAAATTCAAACTGGTAGGTTACAGTGACAGCCGTGCAAAACAATAACAGCTGTGTGAAAACCTGAACTGTGTGCCAGTGAACTACAGCCATGCGAAACAATAACAGCTGAGAAGTTCAAACTGGTAGGTTACAGTGACAGCCGTGCGAAACAATAACAGCTGTGTGAAAACCTGAACTGTGTGCCAGTGAACTACAGCCGTGCGAAACAATAACATCGAGAAATTCAAACTGGTAGGTTACAGTGACAGCCGTGCGAAACAATAACAGCTGTGTGAAAACCTGAACTGTGTGCCAGTGAACTACAGCCATGCGAAACAATAACAGCTGAGAAGTTCAAACTGGTAGGTTACAGTGACAGCCGTGCGAAACAATAACAGCTGTGTGAAAACCTGAACTGTGTGCCAGCGAACTACAGCCGTGCGAAACAATAACAGCTGAGAAATTCAAACTGGTAGGTTACAGTGACAGCCGTGCGAAACAATAACAGCTGTGTGAAAACCTGAACTGTGCGACAGTGAACAACAGCCGTGCAAACAGCTGTGAGAATAACGGCAACCATGCAATCAATAACTGCTGTGAGAAAACAACATTGTTAGAAATAAAATTTAAAAGATAAATAAATAATTTGGTAGGTTAGTGGCCGCAGTGCAAAACGATGACAGCTTTGTGAAAGCCTGAACTGTGCGACTGTGAACAACAGCCGTGCGAAACAATAACAGCTGTGAGAAATTAAAACCGTGCAAAGAAAGAAGCCAAAACTTTGAAAAAATGCTCTCGGATGGAAGTTTTGTATTTAGTTCTGCTGGTGGAAGTGTTTGAGTGGATGCAGTCTTGAGACCAGTGTTGTACTGGGGCAGCCCAGAAACGCTTGTGTGTGTAATGTGGCATTAGGATGGACGCTACGAAGCTGCCTGAGGTAGTGGTTGGATTTGTCGACCAATGCATTGAATTTGTTAGCCCTACAAGACGTCTGAGTATAGACGTCTTACTAAGTCTCAAAACGACGCAATGGTACAAATTTTGAGATCGATAACTACCAAACACCAAACATACCCATCCGGTTGAGTTTTAGAATGCAATGATGTTCACGGTCAATTTTATCTCTTTTCGGTGGGGATTTCATCCATGGTAATTAGTTAAAGCTCGATCATTTTGGGAAGCGGTAAAAAGTACGAAACACAGCAACATGTTTGTTGACAAATTGAAGATCACGTGCATTGCGCATGCGCATAATGACGTCACCCATTGTCGACTAATGCTCAGCCCGGGGGGGGGGGCACTTAAGTGTACAGCGGTAGAATATATGTGCCGCGCGAAGGGATATGTTTTTTGGCCTCTCGTTTGTACGACGGGTAATACATTTGCATGATAGCTTGTACGACGGGGTATACTATTTGCCATTCTCAACTTGTACAACGGCTAGGGTTTAGAGGTCCCACAGCACATCCCTATCCGAGTTAGGGCTAAGTGCCCCCCCCCCCCCGGTTTGCTAAGGCTATGCAAATGAGGCAGCGGGAAATCACGCGATGGCATTTCTTGAATAATAGCGTCGAGTTGGGGTAAATATTGCGCTTGCCCTTAGCACATCCCTATCCTTTGCCCGTGATGACTGTTTGTTGTACAGTCTCTTGATATATGTTATTTTTGGGATACGTGATGGAAAAAACCCAAGCCCGTGAGGCAACCAACTTTTCCATATAACGAGGCGGTCATGCCGCTGTATCGTAACGGTATAATTCATGTTACCGTTATGACCGGAGCTATGAATTTGTAGTAGAGTTGGTTCCAGTGTTGTTAGTGCGGCTAGCAGGTGAAGAATTGAGCGAAACGATGCGGTGCTTGGGGATCGGTGGTTTGTGAATAGTTTAGAGGAACGTAATTAAAGAAACAATAACGAAAGAACGGAACGGATTGGTGCGAAAATAAAACTTAAGACTTGAGTAAACATACAAACAAAGATGGCTGACCTAATTTAAATACGTTTGGGGCGCACGGAAAGCAGGCACGTAAAGTTACTTATGAACTGCGAAGAACTTCAAAATAGTTTGTTTGCTGAAATGTCGAACTGTGGAGGAATGCGAAAACGCGGGGTGGGGTGGTTAGCCCCCCCTTACAAGTTGTTTGTGGCCAACAAGATAACCGACAATGTTTGACAAATCAAATGAAATGGTAAAGTAAAACCTGGTTGACGGCAAGATTGACTGGTGAAGCAGAGGTAGAGAAGTAGTTCAAAATCTTTTGTAGACGAGTAGATGGAGCAAACTGCTGGTTTAGATACGTGGATAACAGTTGGCTTTTAGAAAAATAGGTTCTTGCAGCTGGAGATTAGTTTGAGAACTGAACAGAGAAGAGAGGTCTCGTGACTAACGGGTTTGTGTCACGTGACCCGTATGGTGTCGCCACCTACGGACCGCGGGAAAGACCGGGCTATCGCGTTATAAGATATCTTTGACTCCCGCACAAAATGCGGCTGTGACGATCCCGCCACAACCTATGTTATGTCCAGCAGAATAGTGGTATTAGACCTCCTACTGTCACAATGTGCTTTTATGACTTGTCATATTGGTTTTTATCACTTAGTTGGGCCATGTTGAGGTCAGTTCAAACCAGTAATGGTTAGTATTTTATATATTTCTCAAATTTCATGTGTGATATGGCTTTTTGTAGCTTCCTTTATCAGTATATTGATGGCATATGGCCACAAAATACAAAATCACCAGAATATCCTCAAATAGACCTTGGTTCTGAGTCAGACATGGTCCTATCAAGTATTTAATACCAATCAGTTAAGTATTGCAAACAAATGGGGCATATAAGAGACCTCATACCACTATTCTACTTGCAATGCAGTGAAATCAAGAGCTGAACTTAAAAATATAGGTGATTGACACTATGCAGTGCCAATATGCTTGCAAGACTTGAATTTTGATTAGTTCTGATTCAGACATAGTCCCACTCAATACTTAAAACCAATATGACAAGTCTTGCATGTTTATTGTGCCTGTAAGAGCTCAAATACCATTATTTGACTGTTCGGGTAACTATTTCACTACTTGACCAGCAGAATAGTGATATTAGACCTCCAACAGTCACAGTATGATTTTAAGACTAGTCATATTTGTTTGAATTACTTAGTGGGGCTATGTTGAGGTCAGTTCAAACCAATATTACTTAGTATTGGACATATTTCTCAAATTTCATGTGTGATATGGCTTTTTGAGGCTTCCTTTATAAGTATATTGATGGCATGTGACCCATAATACAAAATCACCAGAATATCCTCAAATAGACCTTGGTTCTAAGTCAGACATGGTCCTATCAAGTATTTAATACCAATCAGTTAAGTATTGCAAACAAATGGGGCATATAAGAGACCTCATACCACTATTCTGCTTGCAATGCAGTGAAATCAAGAGCTGAACTTCAAAAGATAGGTGATTGACACTATACAGTGCCAATATGCTTGCAGGACTTGAATTTTGATTTGTTTTGTGTCAGACATGGTCTCACTGAATACTTAAAACCATAATGACAAGTCTTGTAAGTTTATTGTTCCTGTACGAGCTGAAATACCATTATTCCACTGTTCGGGTAACTATTTCCCTACTTGACCAGCAGGATAGTGATATTAGACCTCCAACAGTCACAATATGCTTTTAAGACTTGTCATATTTGTTTGAATTACTTAGTTTGTCCATGTTGAGGTCAGTTCCATACAATAATACTTAGTATTTGACATATTTCTCAAATTTCATGTGATATATGGCTTTTTGTGGCTTCCTTTATAAGTATATTGTGGGCATGTTGACCACAAAATACAAAATCACCAAAATATCCTGAAATAAACCATGGTTCTGAGTCAGACATGGTCTCACTGAATTCTTTAAACCAATTTGTCAAGTCTTGCAGGTCTATTGTGCCTGTAAGAGTTCAAATACTACTATTCTGCTTGCAATGCAGTGAAATCAAGAGCTGAACTTCAAAATATAGGTGATTGACACTATACAGTGCCAATATGCTTGCAGGACTTGAATTTTGATTTGTTCTGAGTCAGACATGGCCCAACTGAATACTTAAAACCAATATGACAAGTTTTGCAAGTTTATTGTGCCTGTAAGAGCTCAAATACCATTATTCCGCTGTTCGGGTAATTATTTCACTACTTGACCAGCAGAATAGTGATATTAGACCTCCAACAGTCACAATATGCTTTTAAGACTTGTCATATTTGTTTGAATTACTTAGTTGGTCCAAGTTGAGGTCAGTTCCATACAATAATACTTAGTATTTGACATATATCTCAAATTTCATGTGATATATGGCTTTTTGTGGCTTCCTTTTTAAGTATAATGATGGCATGTGGCGCTTAATACAAAATCACCAGAATATCCTCAAATAGACCTTGGTTCTGAGTCAGACATGGTCCTATCAAGTATTTAATACCAATCAGTTAAGTATTGCAAACAAATGGGGCATATTAGAGATCTCATGCCACTATTTTGCTTGCAATGCAGTGAAATCAAGAGCTGAACTTCAAAATATAGGTGATTGACACTATACAGTGCCAATATGCTTGCAGGACTTGTATTTTGATTTGTTCTGATTCAGACATAGTCCCACTCAATACTTAAAACCAATATGACAAGTTTTGCAAGTTTATTGTGCCTGTAAGAGCTCAAATACCATTATTCCACTGTTCGGGTAACTATTTCCCTACTTGACCAGCAGGATAGTGATATTAGACCTCCAACAGTCACAATATGCTTTTAAGACTTGTCATATTTGTTTGAATTACTTAGTTTGTCCATGTTGAGGTCAGTTTCATACAATAATACTTAGTATTTGACATATTTCTCAAATTTCATGTGATATATGGCTTTTTGTGGCTTCCTTTATAAGTATATTGTGGGCATGTTGACCACAAAATACAAAATCACCAAAAATACCTGAAATAAACCATGGTATATTGTGCCTGTTAGAGTTCAAATACTACTATTCTGCTGATCAAGTACAGATTTCCATATATGTCCAGCAGAATAGTGGTATTAGACCTCCTACTGTCACAATGTGCTTTTATGACTTGTCATATTGGTTTTTATCACTTAGTTGGGCCATGTTGAGGTCAGTTCAAACCAGTAATGGTTAGTATTTTATATATTTCTCAAATTTCATGTGTGATATGGCTTTTTGTAGCTTCCTTTATCAGTATATTGATGGCATATGGCCACCAAATACAAAATCACCAGAATATCCTCAAATAGACCTTGGTTCTGAGTCAGACATGGTCCTATCAAGTATTTAATACCAATCAGTTAAGTATTGCAAACAAATGGGGCATATAAGAGACCTCATACCACTATTCTACTTGCAATGCAGTGAAATCAAGAGCTGAACTTAAAAATATAGGTGATTGACACTATGCATTGCCAATATGCTTGCAAGACTTGAATTTTGATTTGTTCTGATTCAGACATAGTCCCACTCAATACTTTAAAACCATATGACAAGTCTTGCAAGTTTATTGTGCCTGTAAGAGCTCAAATACCATTATTTGACTGTTCGGGTAACTATTTCACTACTTGACCAGCAGAATAGTGATATTAGACCTCCAACAGTCACAGTATGAGTTTAAGACTTGTCATATTTGTTTGAATTACTAGTGGGGCTATGTTGAGGTCAGTTCAAACCAATATTACTTAGTATTGGACATATTTCTCAAATTTCATGTGTGATATGGCTTTTTGAGGCTTCCTTTATAAGTATATTGATGGCATGTGGCCCATAATACAAAATCACCAGAATATCCTCAAATAGACCTTGGTTCTAAGTCAGACATGGTCCTATCAAGTATTTAATACCAATCAGTTAAGTATTGCAAACAAATGGGGCATATAAGAGACCTCATACCACTATTCTGCTTGCAATGCAAGTGAAATCAAGAGCTGAACTTCAAAAGATAGGTGATTGACACTATACAGTGCCAATATGCTTGCAGGACTTGAATTTTGATTTGTTTTGTGTCAGACATTGTCTCACTGAATACTTAAAACCATAATGACAAGTCTTGTAAGTTTATTGTTCCTGTACGAGCTGAAATACCATTATTCCACTGTTCGGGTAACTATTTCCCTACTTGACCAGCAGGATAGTGATATTAGACCTCCAACAGTCACAATATGCTTTTAAGACTTGTCATATTTGTTTGAATTACTTAGTTTGTCCATGTTGAGGTCAGTTCCATACAATAATACTTAGTATTTGACATATATCTCAAATTTCATGTGTGATATGGCTTTTTGTGGCTTCCTTTTAAGTATAATGATGGCATGTGGCCTTAATACAAAATCACCAGAATATCCTCAAATAGACCTTGGTTCTGAGTCAGACATGGTCCTATCAAGTATTTAATACCATCAGTTAAGTATTGCAAACAAATGGGGCATATTAGAGATCTCATGCCACTATTTTGCTTGCAATGCAGTGAAATCAAGAGCTGAACTTCAAAATATAGGTGATTGACACTATACAGTGCCAATATGCTTGCAGGACTTGAATTTTGATTTGTTTTGTGTCAGACATAGTCCCACTCAATACTTAAAACCAATATGACAAGTCTTGCAAGTTTATTGTGCCTGTAAGAGCTCAAATACCATTATTCCACTGTTCGGGTAACTATTTCCCTACTTGACCAGCAGGATAGTGATATTAGACCTCCAACAGTCACAAT
Organism: Urechis unicinctus; assembly: GCA_034190875.2. Lineage (NCBI taxonomy): Eukaryota > Metazoa > Annelida > Polychaeta > Xenopneusta > Urechidae > Urechis > Urechis unicinctus. The sequence continues at coordinate 48,426,842 of CM067345.1, forward strand.
ATGCTTTTAAGACTAGTCATATTTGTTTGAATTACTTAGTTTGTCCATGTTGAGGTCAGTTCCATACAATAATACTTAGTATTGGACATATTTCTCAAATTTCATGTGTGATATATGGCTTTTTGTGGCTTCCTTTTTAAGTATATTGATGGCATGTGACGCCCATAATACAAAATCACCAGAATATCCTCAAATAGACCTTGGTTCTGAGTCAGACATGGTCCTATCAAGTATTAATACCAATCAGTTAAGTATTGCAAACAAATGGGGCATATTAGAGACCTCATGCCACTATTTTGCTTGCAATGCAGTGAAATCAAGAGCTGAACTTCAAAATATAGGTGATTGACACTATACAGTGCCAATATGCTTGCAGGACTTGAATTTTGATTTGTTCTGATTCAGACATAGTCCCACTGAATACTTAAAACCAATATGACAAGTCTTGCAGTTTATTGTGCCTGTAAGAGCTCAAATACCATTATTGACTGTTCGGGTAACTATTTCCCTACTTGACCAGCAGAATAGTGATATTAGACCTCCAACAGTCACAGTATGATTTTAAGACTTGTCATATTTGTTTGAATTACTTAGTGGGGCTATGTTGAGGTCAGTTTCAAACCAATATTACTTAGTATTGGACATATTTCTCAAATTTCATGTGTGATATGGCTTTTTGAGGCTTCCTTTATAAGTATATTGATGGCATGTGACCCATAATACAAAATCACCAGAATATCCTCAAATAGACCTTGGTTCTAAGTCAGACATGGTCCTATCAAGTATTTAATACCAATCAGTTAAGTATTTGCAAACAAATGGGGCATATAAGAGACCTCATACCACTATTCTGCTTGCAATGCAGTGAAATCAAGAGCTGAACTTCAAAAGATAGGTGATTGACACTATACAGTGCCAATATGCTTGCAGGACTTGAATTTTGATTTGTTTTGTGTCAGACATGGTCTCACTGAATACTTAAAACCATAATGACAAGTCTTGTAAGTTTATTGTTCCTGTACGAGCTGAAATACCATTATTCCACTGTTCGGGTAACTATTTCCCTACTTGACCAGCAGGATAGTGATATTAGACCTCCAACAGTCACAATATGCTTTTAAGACTTGTCATATTTGTTTGAATTACTTAGTTTGTCCATGTTGAGGTCAGTTCCATACAATAATACTTAGTATTTGACATATTTCTCAAATTTCATGTGATATGGCTTTTTGTGGCTTCCTTTATAAGTATATTGTTGGCATGTTGACCCAAAATACAAAATCACCAAAATATCCTGAAATAAACCATGGTTCTGAGTCAGACATGGTCTCACTGAATTCTTTAAAACAATTTGCAAGTCTTGCAGGTCTATTGTGCCTGTAAGAGTTCAAATACTACTATTCTGCTTGCAATGCAGTGAAATCAAGAGCTGAACTTCAAAATATAGGTGATTGACACTATACAGTGCCAATATGCTTGCAGGACTTGAATTTTGATTTGTTCTGAGTCAGACATAGCCCCACTGAATACTTAAAACCAATATGACAAGTTTTGCAAGTTTATTGTGCCTGTAAGAGCTCAAATACCATTATTCCGCTGTTCGGGTAATTATTTCACTACTTGGCCAGCAGAATAGTGATATTAGACCTCCAACAGTCACAATATGCTTTTAAGACTTGTCATATTTGTTTGAATTACTTAGTTGGTCCAAGTTGAGGTCAGTTTCATACAACAATACTTAGTATTTGACATATTTCTCAAATTTCATGTGTGATATGGCTTTTTGTAGCTTCCTATATTGTGACATGTTGACCCAAAAATACAACTCACCAGAATATCTTCAAATAGACCATGGTTCTGAGTCAGACATGGTCTCACTGAATACTTAAAACCAATTTGGCAAGTCTTGCAGGTATATTGTGCCTGTAAGAGTTCAAATACTACTATTCTGCTGATCAAGTACAGATTTCCATATATGTCCAGCAGAATAGTGGTATTAGACCTCCTACTGTCACAATGTGCTTTTATGACTTGTCATATTGGTTTTTATCACTTAGTTGGGGCCATGTTGAGGTCAGTTCAAACCAGTAATGGTTAGTATTTTATATATTTCTCAAATTTCTTGTGTGTAATGGCTATTTTGTAGCTTCCTTCATGAGTATATTGATGGCATATGGCCACAAAATACAAAATCACCAGAATATCCTCAAATAGACCTTGGTTCTGAGTCAGACATGGTCCTATCAAGTATTTAATACCAATCAGTTAAGTATTGCAAACAAATGGGGCATATAAGAGACCTCATACCACTATTCTGCTTGCAATGCAGTGAAATCAAGAGCTGAACTTAAAAATATAGGTGATTGACACTATGCAGTGCCAATATGCTTGCAAGACTTGAATTTTGATTGTGTCTGATTCAGACATAGTCCCACTCAATACTTAAAACCAATATGACAAGTCTTGCATGTTTATTGTGCCTGTAAGAGCTCAAATACCATTATTTGACTGTTCGGGTAACTATTTCACTACTTGACCAGCAGAATAGTGATATTAGACCTCCAACAGTCACAGTATGAGTTTAAGACTTGTCATATTTGTTTGAATTACTTAGTGGGGCTATGTTGAGGTCAGTTCAAACCAATATTACTTAGTATTGGACATATTTCTCAAATTTCATGTGATATATGGCTTTTTGTGGCTTTCTTTTTTAAGTATAATGATGGCATGTGGCGCTTAATACAAAATCACCAGAATATCCTCAAATAGACCTTGGTTCTGAGTCAGACATGGTCCTATCAAGTATTTAATACCAATCAGTTAAGTATTGCAAACAAATGGGGCATATTAGAGATCTCATGCCACTATTTTGCTTGCAATGCAGTGAAATCAAGAGCTGAACTTCAAAATATAGGTGATTGACACTATACAGTGCCAATATGCTTGCAGGACTTGTATTTTGATTTGTGCTGATTCAGACATAGTCCCACTCAATACTTAAAACCAATATGACAAGTTTTGCAAGTTTATTGTGCCTGTAAGAGCTCAAATACCATTATTCCACTGTTCGGGTAACTATTTCCCTACTTGACCAGCAGGATAGTGATATTAGACCTCCAACAGTCACAATATGCTTTTAAGACTTGTCATATTTGTTTGAATTACTTAGTTTGTCCATGTTGAGGTCAGTTTCATACAATAATACTTAGTATTTGACATATTTCTCAAATTTCATGTGATATATGGCTTTTTGTGGCTTCCTTTATAAGTATATTGTGGGCATGTTGACCACAAAATACAAAATCACCAAAATATCCAGAAATAAACCATGGTATATTGTGCCTGTAAGAGTTCAAATACTACTATTCTGCTGATCAAGTACAGATTTCCATATATGTCCAGCAGAATAGTGGTATTAGACCTCCTACTGTCACAATGTGCTTTTATGACTTGTCATATTGGTTTTTATCACTTAGTTGGGCCATGTTGAGGTCAGTTCAAACCAGTAATGGTTAGTATTTTATATATTTCTCAAATTTCTTGTGTGTAATGGCTATTTGTAGCTTCCTTCATGAGTATATTGATGGCATATGGCCACAAAATACAAAATCACCAGAATATCCTCAAATAGACCTTGGTTCTGAGTCAGACATGGTCCTATCAAGTATTTAATACCAATCAGTTAAGTATTGCAAACAAATGGGGCATATAAGAGACCTCATACCACTATTCTGCTTGCAATGCAGTGAAATCAAGAGCTGAACTTAAAAATATAGGTGATTGACACTATGCAGTGCCAATATGCTTGCAAGACTTGAATTTTGATTTGTTCTGATTCAGACATAGTCCCACTCAATACTTAAAACCAATATGACAAGTCTTGCATGTTTATTGTGCCTGTAAGAGCTCAAATACCATTATTTGACTGTTCGGGTAACTATTTCACTACTTGACCAGCAGAATAGTGATATTAGACCTCCAACAGTCACAGTATGAGTTTAAGACTTGTCATATTTGTTTGAATTACTTAGTGGGGCTATGTTGAGGTCAGTTCAAACCAATATTACTTAGTATTGGACATATTTCTCAAATTTCATGTGTGATATGGCTTTTTGAGGCTTCCTTTATAAGTATATTGATGGCATGTGGCCCATAATACAAAATCACCAGAATATCCTCAAATAGACCTTGGTTCTAAGTCAGACATGGTCCTATCAAGTATTTAATAACAATCAGTTAAGTATTGCAAACAAATGGGGCATATAAGAGACCTCATACCACTATTTCTGCTTGCAATGCAGTGAAATCAAGAGCTGAACTTCAAAAGATAGGTGATTGACACTATACAGTGCCAATATGCTTGCAGGACTTGAATTTTGATTTGTTTTGTGTCAGACATGGTCTCACTGAATACTTAAAACCATAATGACAAGTCTTGTAAGTTTATTGTTCCTGTACGAGCTGAAATACCATTATTCCACTGTTCGGGTAACTATTTCCCTACTTGACCAGCTGGATAGTGATATTAGACCTCCAACAGTCACAATATGCTTTTAAGACTTGTCATATTTGTTTGAATTACTTAGTTTGTCCATGTTGAGGTCAGTTTCCATACAATAATACTTAGTATTTGACATATATCTCAAATTTCATGTGATATATGGCTTTTTGTGGCTTCCTTTTTAAGTATAATGATGGCATGTGGCGCTTAATACAAAATCACCAGAATATCCTCAAATAGACCTTGGTTCTGAGTCAGACATGGTCCTATCAAGTATTTAATACCAATCAGTTAAGTATTGCAAACAAATGGGGCATATTAGAGATCTCATGCCACTATTTTGCTTGCAATGCAGTGAAATCAAGAGCTGAACTTCAAAATATAGGTGATTGACACTATACAGTGCCAATATGCTTGCAGGACTTGAATTTTGATTTGTTCTGAGTCAGACATAGTCCCACTCAATACTTAAAACCAATATGACAAGTCTTGCATGTTTATTGTGCCTGTAAGAGCTCAAATACCATTATTCCACTGTTCGGGTAACTATTTCACTACTTGACCAGCAGAATAGTGATATTAGACCTCCAACAGTCACTTTTAAGACTTGTCATATTTTTTGAAGACTTAGTTTTGTCCATGTTGAGGTCATATTTACTAGTTTGAATATTTCTCAACTTAGCTTTTTTGTGGCTTCCTATGTTGAGGTCAGTTACAAAATCACCAATATACTTAGTATTGTGCCTGTAAGAGACATATTTCTCAAATTTCATGTGTGATATGGCTTTTTGAGGCTATCACTTTGTTAAGTATTTCTATTTCTTGTGTGTAATGGCATGTGACTTCCCATAATATGGCATATGGCCACAAAATACAAAATCACCAGAATATCCTCAAATAGACCTTGGTTCTGAGTCAGACATGGTCCTATCAAGTATTTAATACCAATCAGTTAAGTATTGCAAACAAATGGGGCATATAAGAGACCTCATACCACTATTCTGCTTGCAATGCAGTGAAATCAAAGAGCTGAACTTAAAAAAGATAGGTGATTGACACTATGCATTGCCAATATGCTTGCAAGACTTGAATTTTGATTTGTTCTGATTCAGACATGGTCACTGAATACTTAAAACCATAATGACAAGTTTTGTAAGTTTATTGTTCCTGTACGAGCTGAAATACCATTATTCCACTGTTCGGGTAACTATTTCCCTACTTGACCAGCAGGATAGTGATATTAGACCTCCAACAGTCACAATGCTTTTTAAGACTTGTCATATTTGTTTTTGAATTACTTAGTTTGTCCATGTTGAGGTCAGTTCCATACAATAATACTTAGTATTTGACATATTTCTCAAATTTCATGTGATATATGGCTTTTTGTGGCTTCCTTTATAAGTATATTGTGGGCATGTTGACCACAAAATACAAAATCACCAAAATATCCTGAAAATAACCATGGTTCTGAGTCAGACATGGTCTCACTGAATTCTTTAAACCAATTTGTCAAGTCTTGCAGGTCTATTGTGCCTGTAAGAGTTCAAATACTACTATTCTGCTTGCAATGCAGTGAAATCAAGAGCTGAACTTCAAAATATAGGTGATTGACACTATACAGTGCCAATATGCTTGCAGGACTTGAATTTTGATTTGTTCTGAGTCAGACATGGCCCAACTGAATACTTAAAACCAATATGACAAGTTTTGCAAGTTTATTGTGCCTGTAAGAGCTCAAATACCATTATTATTCCGCTGTTCGGGTAACTATTTCACTACTTGACCAGCAGAATAGTGATATTAGACCTCCAACAGTCACAATATGCTTTTAAGACTTGTCATATTTGTTTGAATTACTTAGTTGGTCCATGTTGAGGTCAGTTTCATACAACAATACTTAGTATTTGACATATTCTCAAATTTCATGTGTGATATGGCTTTTGTGGGCTTCCTTTATATATGTTGATGGCATGTGACCCAAAATACAAACTCACCAGAATATCTTCAAATAGACCATGGTTCTGAGTCAGACATGGTCCTATCAAGTACTTAATACCAATCAGTTTAAAACAAATTTGGATCTCATACCACTATTCTGCTTGCAATTGCAGGTATCAAAATATGTGCCTGTAAGAGTTCAATATGCTTACTTATTTTGATTTGTTGCTGATCAAGTCCCACTCAAGATTTAAAACCATGACAAGTTCTTATGTTTATTGTCCTGTAAGAGCTCAAATACATTAGACTGTTCGGGTAACTATTTCCTACTGTCACAATGTGCTTTTATGACTTGTCACATATGGTGTCATATTTTTTCAATTAGTAGTGGGCCATGTTGAGGTCAGTTCAAACCAATATTACTTAGTATTTGACAAGTTTCCCAAATTCCATGTGTGATATGGCTTTTTGTGGCTTCCTTTATAAGTATATTGATGGCATATGGCCACAAAATACAAAATCACCAGAATATCCTCAAATAGACCTTGGTTCTGAGTCAGACATGGTCCTATCAAGTATTTAATACCAATCAGTTAAGTATTGCAAACAAATGGGGCATATAAGAGACCTCATACCACTATTCTGCTTGCAATGCAGTGAAATCAAGAGCTGAACTTAAAAATATAGGTGATTGACACTATGCAGTGCCAATATGCTTGCAAGACTTGAATTTTGATTTGTTCTGATTCAGACATGGTCTCACTGAATACTTAAAACCATAATGACAAGTCTTGTAAGTTTATTGTTCCTGTACGAGCTGAAATACCATTATTCCACTGTTCGGGTAACTATTTCCCTACTTGACCAGCAGGATAGTGATATTAGACCTCCAACAGTCACAATATGCTTTTAAGACTTGTCATATTTGTTTGAATTACTTAGTTTGTCCATGTTGAGGTCAGTTCCATACAATAATACTTAGTATTTGACATATTTCTCAAATTTCATGTGATATATGGCTTTTTGTGGCTTCCTTTTTAAGTATAATGATGGCATGTGGCGCTTAATACAAAATCACCAGAATATCCTCAAATAGACCTTGGTTCTGAGTCAGACATGGTCCTATCAAGTATTTAATACCAATCAGTTAAGTATTGCAAACAAATGGGGCATATTAGAGATCTCATGCCACTATTTTGCTTGCAATGCAGTGAAATCAAGAGCTGAACTTCAAAATATAGGTGATTGACACTATACAGTGCCAATATGCTTGCAGGACTTGTATTTTGATTTGTTCTGATTCAGACATAGTCCCACTCAATACTTAAAACCAATATGACAAGTTTTGCAAGTTTATTGTGCCTGTAAGAGCTCAAATACCATTATTCCACTGTTCGGGTAACTATTTCCCTACTTGACCAGCAGGATAGTGATATTAGACCTCCAACAGTCACAATATGCTTTTAAGACTTGTCATATTTGTTTGAATTACTTAGTTTGTCCATGTTGAGGTCAGTTTCATACAATAATACTTAGTATTTGACATATTTCTCAAATTTCATGTGATATATGGCTTTTTGTGGCTTCCTTTATAAGTATATTGTGGGCATGTTGACCACAAAATACAAAATCACCAAAATGATCCTGAACTTAAAACCATGGTATATTGTGCCTGTAAGAGTTCAAATACTACTATTCTGCTGATCAAGTACAGATTTCCATATATGTCCAGCAGAATAGTGGTATTAGACCTCCTACTGTCACAATGTGCTTTTATGACTTGTCATATTGGTTTTTATCACTTAGTTGGGCCATGTTGAGGTCAGTTCAAACCAGTAATGGTTAGTATTTTATATATTTCTCAAATTTCATGTGTGATATGGCTTTTTGTAGCTTCCTTTATCAGTATATTGATGGCATATGGCCACAAAATACAAAATCACCAGAATATCCTCAAATAGACCTTGGTTCTGAGTCAGACATGGTCCTATCAAGTATTTAATACCAATCAGTTAAGTATTGCAAACAAATGGGGCATATAAGAGACCTCATACCACTATTCTGCTTGCAATGCAGTGAAATCAAGAGCTGAACTTAAAAATATAGGTGATTGACACTATGCAGTGCCAATATGCTTGCAAGACTTGAATTTTGATTTGTTCTGATTCAGACATAGTCCCACTCAATACTTAAAACCAATATGACAAGTCTTGCATGTTTATTGTGCCTGTAAGAGCTCAAATACCATTATTTGACTGTTCGGGTAACTATTTCACTACTTGACCAGCAGAATAGTGATATTAGACCTCCAACAGTCACAGTATGATTTTAAGACTTGTCATATTTGTTTGAATTACTTAGTGGGGCTATGTTGAGGTCAGTTCAAACCAATATTACTTAGTATTGGACATATTTCTCAAATTTCATGTGTGATATGGCTTTTTGAGGCTTCCTTTATAAGTATATTGATGGCATGTGGCCCATAATACAAAATCACCAGAATATCCTCAAATAGACCTTGGTTCTAAGTCAGACATGGTCCTATCAAGTATTTAATACCAATCAGTTAAGTATTGCAAACAAATGGGGCATATAAGAGACCTCATACCACTATTCTGCTTGCAATGCAGTGAAATCAAGAGCTGAACTTCAAAAGATAGGTGATTGACACTATACAGTGCCAATATGCTTGCAGGACTTGAATTTTGATTTGTTTTGTGTCAGACATGGTCTCACTGAATACTTAAAACCATAATGACAAGTCTTGTAAGTTTATTGTTCCTGTACGAGCTGAAATACCATTATTCCACTGTTCGGGTAACTATTTCCCTACTTGACCAGCAGGATAGTGATATTAGACCTCCAACAGTCACAATATGCTTTTAAGACTTGTCATATTTGTTTGAATTACTTAGTTTGTCCATGTTGAGGTCAGTTTCATACAATAATACTTAGTATTTGACATATTTCTCAAATTTCATGTGATATATGGCTTTTTGTGGCTTCCTTTATAAGTATATTGTGGGCATGTTGACCACAAAATACAAAATCACCAAAATATCCTGAAATAAACCATGGTATATTGTGCCTGTAAGAGTTCAAATACTACTATTCTGCTGATCAAGTACAGATTTCCATATATGTCCAGCAGAATAGTGGTATTAGACCTCCTACTGTCACAATGTGCTTTTATGACTTGTCATATTGGTTTTTATCACTTAGTTGGGCCATGTTGAGGTCAGTTCAAACCAGTAATGGTTAGTATTTTATATATTTCTCAAATTTCATGTGTGATATGGCTTTTTGTAGCTTCCTTTATCAGTATATTGATGGCATATGGCCACAAAATACAAAATCACCAGAATATCCTCAAATAGACCTTGGTTCTGAGTCAGACATGGTCCTATCAAGTATTTAATACCAATCAGTTAAGTATTGCAAACAAATGGGGCATATAAGAGACCTCATACCACTATTCTACTTGCAATGCAGTGAAATCAAGAGCTGAACTTAAAAATATAGGTGATTGACACTATGCATTGCCAATATGCTTGCAAGACTTGAATTTTGATTTGTTCTGATTCAGACATGGTCTCACTGAATACTTAAAACCATAATGACAAGTTTTGTAAGTTTATTGTTCCTGTACGAGCTGAAATACCATTATTCCACTGTTCGGGTAACTATTTCCCTACTTGACCAGCAGGATAGTGATATTGACCTCCAACAGTCACAATATGCTTTTAAGACTTGTCATATTTGTTTGAATTACTTAGTTTGTCCATGTTGAGGTCAGTTCCATACAATAATACTTAGTATTTGACATATTTCTCAAATTTCATGTGATATATGGCTTTTTGTGCTTCCTTTATAAGTATATTGTGGGCATGTTGACCACAAAATACAAAATCACCAAAATATCCTGAAATAAACCATGGTTCTGAGTCAGACATGGTCTCACTGAATTCTTTAAACCAATTTGTCAAGTCTTGCAGGTCTATTGTGCCTGTAAGAGTTCAAATACTACTATTCTGCTTGCAATGCAGTGAAATCAAGAGCTGAACTTCAAAATATAGGTGATTGACACTATACAGTGCCAATATGCTTGCAGGACTTGAATTTTGATTTGTTCTGAGTCAGACATGGCCCAACTGAATACTTAAAACCAATATGACAAGTTTTGCAAGTTTATTGTGCCTGTAAGAGCTCAAATACCATTATTCCGCTGTTCGGGTAACTATTTCACTACTTGACCAGCAGAATAGTGATATTAGACCTCCAACAGTCACAATATGCTTTTAAGACTTGTCATATTTGTTTGAATTACTTAGTTGGTCCAAGTTGAGGTCAGTTTCATACAACAATACTTAGTATTTGACATATTTCTCAAATTTCATGTGTGATATGGCTTTTTGTAGCTTCCTATATTGTTGACATGTTGACCCAAAATACAAACTCACCAGAATATCTTCAAATAGACCATGGTTCTGAGTCAGACATGGTCTCACTGAATACTTAAAACCAATTTGGCAAGTCTTGCAGGTATATTGTGCCTGTAAGAGTTCAAATACTACTATTCTGCTGATCAAGTACAGATTTCCATATATGTCCAGCAGAATAGTGGTATTAGACCTCCTACTGTCACAATGTGCTTTTATGACTTGTCATATTGGTTTTTATCACTTAGTTGGGCCATGTTGAGGTCAGTTCAAACCAGTAATGGTTAGTATTTTATATATTTCTCAAATTTCTTGTGTGTAATGGCTATTTGTAGCTTCCTTCATGAGTATATTGATGGCATATGGCCACAAAATACAAAATCACCAGAATATCCTCAAATAGACCTTGGTTCTGAGTCAGACATGGTCCTATCAAGTATTTAATACCAATCAGTTAAGTATTGCAAACAAATGGGGCATATAAGAGACCTCATACCACTATTCTGCTTGCAATGCAGTGAAATCAAGAGCTGAACTTAAAAAGATAGGTGATTGACACTATGCAGTGCCAATATGCTTGCAAGACTTGAATTTTGATTTGTTCTGATTCAGACATAGTCCCACTCAATACTTAAAACCAATATGACAAGTCTTGCATGTTTATTGTGCCTGTAAGAGCTCAAATACCATTATTTGACTGTTCGGGTAACTATTTCACTACTTGACCAGCAGAATAGTGATATTAGACCTCCAACAGTCACAGTATGATTTTAAGACTAGTCATATTTGTTTGAATTACTTAGTGGGGCTATGTTGAGGTCAGTTCAAACCAATATTACTTAGTATTGGACATATTTCTCAAATTTCATGTGTGATATGGCTTTTTGAGGCTTCCTTTATAAGTATATTGATGGCATGTGACCCATAATACAAAATCACCAGAATATCCTCAAATAGACCTTGGTTCTAAGTCAGACATGGTCCTATCAAGTATTTAATACCAATCAGTTAAGTATTGCAAACAAATGGGGCATATAAGAGACCTCATACCACTATTCTGCTTGCAATGCAGTGAAATCAAGAGCTGAACTTCAAAAGATAGGTGATTGACACTATACAGTGCCAATATGCTTGCAGGACTTGAATTTTGATTTGTTTTGTGTCAGACATGGTCTCACTGAATACTTAAAACCATAATGACAAGTCTTGTAAGTTTATTGTGTTCCTGTACGAGCTGAAATACCATTATTCCACTGTTCGGGTAACTATTTCCCTACTTGACCAGCAGGATAGTGATATTAGACCTCCAACAGTCACAATATGCTTTTAAGACTTGTCATATTTGTTTGAATTACTTAGTTTGTCCATGTTGAGGTCAGTTCCATACAATAATACTTAGTATTTGACATATTTCTCAAATTTCATGTGATATATGGCTTTTTGTGGCTTCCTTTATAAGTATATTGTGGGCATGTTGACCACAAAATACAAAATCACCAAAATATCCTGAAATAAACCATGGTTCTGAGTCAGACATGGTCTCACTGAATTCTTTAAACCAATTTGTCAAGTCTTGCAGGTCTATTGTGCCTGTAAGAGTTCAAATACTACTATTCTGCTTGCAATGCAGTGAAATCAAGAGCTGAACTTCAAAATATAGGTGATTGACACTATACAGTGCCAATATGCTTGCAGGACTTGTATTTTGATTTGTGCTGATTCAGACATAGTCCCACTCAATACTTAAAACCAATATGACAAGTTTTGCAAGTTTATTGTGCCTGTAAGAGCTCAAATACCATTATTCCACTGTTCGGGTAACTATTTCCCTACTTGACCAGCAGGATAGTGATATTAGACCTCCAACAGTCACAATATGCTTTTAAGACTTGTCATATTTGTTTGAATTACTTAGTTTGTCCATGTTGAGGTCAGTTCCATACAATAATACTTAGTATTTGACATATTTCTCAAATTTCATGTGATATATGGCTTTTTTGTGGCTTCCTTTATAAGTATATTGTGGGCATGTTGACCACAAAATACAAAATCACCAAAATATCCTGAAATAAACCATGGTATATTGTGCCTGTAAGAGTTCAAATACTACTATTCTGCTGATCAAGTACAGATTTCCATATATGTCCAGCAGAATAGTGGTATTAGACCTCCTACTGTCACAATGTGCTTTTATGACTTGTCATATTGGTTTTTATCACTTAGTTGGGCCATGTTGAGGTCAGTTCAAACCAGTAATGGTTAGTTTTTATATATTTCTCAAATTTCATGTGTGATATGGCTTTTTGTAGCTTCCTTTATCAGTATATTGATGGCATATGGCCACAAAATACAAAATCACCAGAATATCCTCAAATAGACCTTGGTTCTGAGTCAGACATGGTCCTATCAAGTATTTAATACCAATCAGTTAAGTATTGCAAACAAATGGGGCATATAAGAGACCTCATACCACTATTCTACTTGCAATGCAGTGAAATCAAGAGCTGAACTTAAAAATATAGGTGATTGACACTATGCATTGCCAATATGCTTGCAAGACTTGAATTTTGATTTGTTCTGATTCAGACATGGTCTCACTGAATACTTAAAACCATAATGACAAGTTTTGTAAGTTTATTGTTCCTGTACGAGCTGAAATACCATTATTCCACTGTTCGGGTAACTATTTCCCTACTTGACCAGCAGGATAGTGATATTTGACCTCCAACAGTCACAATATGCTTTTAAGACTTGTCATATTTGTTTGAATTACTTAGTTTGTCCATGTTGAGGTCAGTTCCATACAATAATACTTAGTATTTGACATATTTCTCAAATTTCATGTGATATATGGCTTTTTGTGCTTCCTTTATAAGTATATTGTGGGCATGTTGACCACAAAATACAAAATCACCAAAATATCCTGAAATAAACCATGGTTCTGAGTCAGACATGGTCTCACTGAATTCTTTAAACCAATTTGTCAAGTCTTGCAGGTCTATTGTGCCTGTAAGAGTTCAAATACTACTATTCTGCTTGCAATGCAGTGAAATCAAGAGCTGAACTTCAAAATATAGGTGATTGACACTATACAGTGCCAATATGCTTGCAGGACTTGAATTTTGATTTGTTCTGAGTCAGACATGGCCCAACTGAATACTTAAAACCAATATGACAAGTTTTGCAAGTTTATTGTGCCTGTAAGAGCTCAAATACCATTATTCCGCTGTTCGGGTAACTATTTCACTACTTGACCAGCAGAATAGTGATATTAGACCTCCAACAGTCACAATATGCTTTTAAGACTTGTCATATTTGTTTGAATTACTTAGTTGGTCCAAGTTGAGGTCAGTTTCATACAACAATACTTAGTATTTGACATATTTCTCAAATTTCATGTGTGATATGGCTTTTTGTAGCTTCCTATATTGTTGACATGTTGACCCAAAATACAAACTCACCAGAATATCTTCAAATAGACCATGGTTCTGAGTCAGACATGGTCTCACTGAATACTTAAAACCAATTTGGAAGTCTTGCAGGTATATTGTGCCTGTAAGAGTTCAAATACTACTATTCTGCTGATCAAGTACAGATTTCCATATATGTCCAGCAGAATAGTGGTATTAGACCTCCTACTGTCACAATGTGCTTTTATGACTTGTCATATTGGTTTTTATCACTTAGTTGGGCCATGTTGAGGTCAGTTCAAACCAGTAATGGTTAGTATTTTATATATTTCTCAAATTTCTTGTGTGTAATGGCTATTTGTAGCTTCCTTCATGAGTATATTGATGGCATATGGCCACAAAATACAAAATCACCAGAATATCCTCAAATAGACCTTGGTTCTGAGTCAGACATGGTCCTATCAAGTATTTAATACCAATCAGTTAAGTATTGCAAACAAATGGGGCATATAAGAGACCTCATACCACTATTCTGCTTGCAATGCAGTGAAATCAAGAGCTGAACTTCAAAAGATAGGTGATTGACACTATGCAGTGCCAATATGCTTGCAAGACTTGAATTTTGATTTGTTCTGATTCAGACATAGTCCCACTCAATACTTAAAACCAATATGACAAGTCTTGCATGTTTATTGTGCCTGTAAGAGCTCAAATACCATTATTTGACTGTTCGGGTAACTATTTCACTACTTGACCAGCAGAATAGTGATATTAGACCTCCAACAGTCACAGTATGATTTTAAGACTAGTCATATTTGTTTGAATTACTTAGTGGGGCTATGTTGAGGTCAGTTCAAACCAATATTACTTAGTATTGGACATATTTCTCAAATTTCATGTGTGATATGGCTTTTTGAGGCTTCCTTTATAAGTATATTGATGGCATGTGACCCATAATACAAAATCACCAGAATATCCTCAAATAGACCTTGGTTCTAAGTCAGACATGGTCCTATCAAGTATTTAATACCAATCAGTTAAGTATTGCAAACAAATGGGGCATATAAGAGACCTCATACCACTATTCTGCTTGCAATGCAGTGAAATCAAGAGCTGAAATCAAGAGCTGAACTTCAAAAAGATAGGTGATTGACACTATACAGTGCCAATATGCTTGCAGGACTTGAATTTTGATTTGTTTTGTGTCAGACATGGTCTCACTGAATACTTAAAACCATAATGACAAGTCTTGTAAGTTTATTGTTCCTGTACGAGCTGAAATACCATTATTCCACTGTTCGGGTAACTATTTCCCTACTTGACCAGCAGGATAGTGATATTAGACCTCCAACAGTCACAATATGCTTTTAAGACTTGTCATATTTGTTTGAATTACTTAGTTTGTCCATGTTGAGGTCAGTTCCATACAATAATACTTAGTATTTGACATATTTCTCAAATTTCATGTGATATATGGCTTTTTGTGGCTTCCTTTATAAGTATATTGTGGGCATGTTGACCACAAAATACAAAATCACCAAAATATCCTGAAATAAACCATGGTTCTGAGTCAGACATGGTCTCACTGAAATCTTTTAAAACCAATTTGTCAAGTCTTGCAGGTCTATTGTGCCTGTAAGAGTTTCAAATACTACTATTCTGCTTGCAATGCAGTGAAATCAAGAGCTGAACTTCAAAATATAGGTGATTGACACTATACAGTGCCAATATGCTTGCAGGACTTGAATTTTGATTTGTTCTGAGTCAGACATGGCCCAACTGAATACTTAAAACCAATATGACAAGTTTTGCAAGTTTATTGTGCCTGTAAGAGCTCAAATACCATTATTCCGCTGTTCGGGTAACTATTTCACTACTTGACCAGCAGAATAGTGATATTAGACCTCCAACAGTCACAATATGCTTTTAAGACTTGTCATATTTGTTTGAATTACTTAGTTGGTCCCAGTTGAGGTCAGTTTCATACAACAATACTTAGTATTTGACATATTTCTCAAATTTCATGTGTGATATGGCTTTTTGTAGCTTCCTATATTGTTGACATGTTGACCCAAAATACAAAAACTCACCAGAATATCTTCAAATAGACCATGGTTCTGAGTCAGACATGGTCTCACTGAATACTTAAAACCAATTTGGCAAGTCTTGCAGGTATATTGTGCCTGTAAGAGTTCAAATACTACTATTCTGCTGATCAAGTACAGATTTCCATATATGTCCAGCAGAATAGTGGTATTAGACCTCCTACTGTCACAATGTGCTTTTATGACTTGTCATATTGGTTTTTATCACTTAGTTGGGCCATGTTGAGGTCAGTTCAAACCAGTAATGGTTAGTATTTTATATATTTCTCAAATTTCTTGTGTGTAATGGCTATTTGTAGCTTCCTTCATGAGTATATTGATGGCATATGGCCACAAAATACAAAATCACCAGAATATCCTCAAATAGACCTTGGTTCTGAGTCAGACATGGTCCTATCAAGTATTTAATACCAATCAGTTAAGTATTGCAAACAAATGGGGCATATAAGAGACCTCATACCACTATTCTGCTTGCAATGCAGTGAAATCAAGAGCTGAACTTAAAAATAGAGGTGATTGACACTATGCAGTGCCAATATGCTTGCAAGACTTGAATTTTGATTTGTTCTGATTCAGACATAGTCCCACTCAATACTTAAAACCAATATGACAAGTCTTGCATGTTTATTGTGCCTGTAAGAGCTCAAATACCATTATTTGACTGTTCGGGTAACTATTTCACTACTTGACCAGCAGAATAGTGATATTAGACCTCCAACAGTCACAGTATGCTTTTAAGACTTGTCATATTTGTTTGAATTACTTAGTGGGGCTATGTTGAGGTCAGTTCAAACCAATATTACTTAGTATTGGACATATTTCTCAAATTTCATGTGTGATATGGCTTTTTGAGGCTTCCTTTATAAGTATATTGATGGCATGTGGCCCATAATACAAAATCACCAGAATATCCTCAAATAGACCTTGGTTCTAAGTCAGACATGGTCCTATCAAGTATTTAATACCAATCAGTTAAGTATTGCAAACAAATGGGGCATATAAGAGACCTCATACCACTATTCTGCTTGCAATGCAGTGAAATCAAGAGCTGAACTTCAAAATATAGGTGATTGACACTATACAGTGCCAATATGCTTGCAGGACTTGAATTTTGATTTGTTTTGTGTCAGACATGGTCTCACTGAATACTTAAAACCATAATGACAAGTCTTGTAAGTTTATTGTTCCTGTACGAGCTGAAATACCATTATTCCACTGTTCGGGTAACTATTTCCCTACTTGACCAGCTGGATAGTGATATTAGACCTCCAACAGTCACAATATGCTTTTAAGACTTGTCATATTTGTTTGAATTACTTAGTTTGTCCATGTTGAGGTCAGTTCCATACAATAATACTTAGTATTTGACATATTTCTCAAATTTCATGTGATATATGGCTTTTTGTGGCCTCCTTTATAAGTATATTGTGGGCATGTTGACCACAAAATACAAAATCACCAAAATATCCTGAAATAAACCATGGTTCTGAGTCAGACATGGTCTCACTGAATTCTTTAAAACCAATTTGTCAAGTCTTGCAGGTCTATTGTGCCTGTAAGAGTTCAAATACTACTATTCTGCTTGCAATGCAGTGAAATCAAGAGCTGAACTTCAAAATATAGGTGATTGACACTATACAGTGCCAATATGCTTGCAGGACTTGAATTTTGATTTGTTCTGAGTCAGACATGGCCCAACTGAATACTTAAAACCAATATGACAAGTTTTGCAAGTTTATTGTGCCTGTAAGAGCTCAAATACCATTATTCCGCTGTTCGGGTAACTATTTCACTACTTGACCAGCAGAATAGTGATATTAGACCTCCAACAGTCACAATATGCTTTTAAGACTTGTCATATTTGTTTGAATTACTTAGTTTTGTCCAAGTTGAGGTCAGTTTCATACAACAATACTTAGTATTTGACATATTTCTCAAATTTCATGTGTGATATGGCTTTTTGTAGCTTCCTATATATATTTGACATGTTGACCCAAAATACAAACTCACCAGAATATCTTCAAATAGACCATGGTTCTGAGTCAGACATGGTCTCACTGAATACTTAAAACCAATTTGGCAAGTCTTGCAGGTATATTGTGCCTGTAAGAGTTCAAATACTACTATTCTGCTGATCAAGTACAGATTTCCATATATGTCCAGCAGAATAGTGGTATTAGACCTCCTACTGTCACAATGTGCTTTTATGACTTGTCATATTGGTTTTTATCACTTAGTTGGGCCATGTTGAGGTCAGTTCAAACCAGTAATGGTTAGTATTTTATATATTTCTCAAATTTTTCTTGTGTGTAATGGCTATTTGTAGCTTCCTTCATGAGTATATTGATGGCATATGGCCACAAAATACAAAATCACCAGAATATCCTCAAATAGACCTTGGTTCTGAGTCAGACATGGTCCTATCAAGTATTTAATACCAATCAGTTAAGTATTGCAAACAAATGGGGCATATAAGAGACCTCATACCACTATTCTGCTTGCAATGCAGTGAAATCAAGAGCTGAACTTAAAAATATAGGTGATTGACACTATGCAGTGCCAATATGCTTGCAAGACTTGAATTTTGATTTGTTTTGTGTCAGACATGGTCTCACTGAATACTTAAAACCATAATGACAAGTCTTGTAAGTTTATTGTTCCTGTACGAGCTGAAATACCATTATTCCACTGTTCGGGTAACTATTTCCCTACTTGACCAGCAGCAGGATAGTGATATTAGACCTCCAACAGTCACAATATGCTTTTAAGACTTGTCATATTTGTTTGAATTACTTAGTTTGTCCATGTTGAGGTCAGTTCCATACAATAATACTTAGTATTTGACATATTTCTCAAATTTCATGTGATATATGGCTTTTTGTGGCTTCCTTTATAAGTATATGTGGGCATGTTGACCACAAAATACAAAATCACCAAAATATCCTGAAATAAAGACATGGTTCTGAGTCAGACATGGTCTCACTGAATTCTTTAAAACCAATTTGTCAAGTCTTGCAGGTCTAAATGTGCCTGTAAGAGTTCATCAAATACTACTATTCTGCTTGCAATGCAGTGAAATCAGAGCTGAACTTCAAAATATAGGTGATTGACACTATACAGTGCCAATATGCTTGCAGGACTTGTATTTTGATTTGTGCTGATTCAGACATAGTCCCACTCATACTTAAAACCAATATGACAAGTTTTGCAAGTTTATTGTGCCTGTAAGAGCTCAAATACCATTATTCCACTGTTCGGGTAACTATTTCCCTACTTGACCAGCAGGATAGTGATATTAGACCTCCAACAGTCACAATATGCTTTTAAGACTTGTCATATTTGTTTGAATTACTTAGTTTGTCCATGTTGAGGTCAGTTCCATACAATAATACTTAGTATTTGACATATTTCTCAAATTTCATGTGATATATGGCTTTTTGTGGCTTCCTTTATAAGTATATTGTGGGCATGTTGACCACAAAATACAAAATCACCAAAATATCCTGAAATAAACCATGGTATATTGTGCCTGTAAGAGTTCAAATACTACTATTCTGCTGATCAAGTACAGATTTCCATATATGTCCAGCAGAATAGTGGTATTAGACCTCCTACTGTCACAATGTGCTTTTATGACTTGTCATATTGGTTTTTATCACTTACTTAGTTGGGCCATGTTGAGGTCAGTTCAAACCAGTAATGGTTAGTATTTTATATATCTCAAATTTCATGTGTGATATGGCTTTTTGTAGCTTCCTTTATCAGTATATTGATGGCATATGGCCACAAAATACAAAATCACCAGAATATCCTCAAATAGACCTTGGTTCTGAGTCAGACATGGTCCTATCAAGTATTTAATACCAATCAGTTAAGTATTGCAAACAAATGGGGCATATAAGAGACCTCATACCACTATTCTACTTGCAATGCAGTGAAATCAAGAGCTGAACTTAAAAATATAGGTGATTGACACTATGCATTGCCAATATGCTTGCAAGACTTGAATTTTGATTTGTTCTGATTCAGACATGGTCTCACTGAATACTTAAAACCATAATGACAAGTTTTGTAAGTTTATTGTTCCTGTACGAGCTGAAAATACCATTATTCCACTGTTCGGGTAACTATTTCCCTACTTGACCAGCAGGATAGTGATATTTGACCTCCAACAGTCACAATATGCTTTTAAGACTTGTCATATTTGTTTGAATTACTTAGTTTGTCCATGTTGAGGTCAGTTCCATACAATAATACTTAGTATTTGACATATTTCTCAAATTTCATGTGATATATGGCTTTTTGTGCTTCCTTTATAAGTATATTGTGGGCATGTTGACCACAAAATACAAAATCACCAAAATATCCTGAAAATAACCATGGTTCTGAGTCAGACATGGTCTCACTGAATTCTTTAAACCAATTTGTCAAGTCTTGCAGGTCTATTGTGCCTGTAAGAGTTCAAATACTACTATTCTGCTTGCAATGCAGTGAAATCAAGAGCTGAACTTCAAAATATAGGTGATTGACACTATACAGTGCCAATATGCTTGCAGGACTTGAATTTTGATTTGTTCTGAGTCAGACATGGCCCAACTGAATACTTAAAACCAATATGACAAGTTTTGCAAGTTTATTGTGCCTGTAAGAGCTCAAATACCATTATTCCGCTGTTCGGGTAACTATTTCACTACTTGACCAGCAGAATAGTGATATTAGACCTCCAACAGTCACAATATGCTTTTAAGACTTGTCATATTTGTTTGAATTACTTAGTTGGTCCAAGTTGAGGTCAGTTTCATACAACAATACTTAGTATTTGACATATTTCTCAAATTTCATGTGTGATATGGCTTTTTGTAGCTTCCTATATTGTTGACATGTTGACCCAAAATACAAACTCACCAGAATATCTTCAAATAGACCATGGTTCTGAGTCAGACATGGTCTCACTGAATACTTAAAACCAATTTGGCAAGTCTTGCAGGTATATTGTGCCTGTAAGAGTTCAAATACTACTATTCTGCTGATCAAGTACAGATTTCCATATATGTCCAGCAGAATAGTGGTATTAGACCTCCTACTGTCACAATGTGCTTTTATGACTTGTCATATTGGTTTTTATCACTTAGTTGGGCCATGTTGAGGTCAGTTCAAACCAGTAATGGTTAGTATTTTATATATTTCTCAAATTTCTTGTGTGTAATGGCTATTTGTAGCTTCCTTCATGAGTATATTGATGGCATATGGCCACAAAATACAAAATCACCAGAATATCCTCAAATAGACCTTGGTTCTGAGTCAGACATGGTCCTATCAAGTATTTAATACCAATCAGTTAAGTATTGCAAACAAATGGGGCATATAAGAGACCTCATACCACTATTCTGCTTGCAATGCAGTGAAATCAAGAGCTGAACTTAAAAATATTTGACTGTTCGGGTAACTATTTCACTACTTGACCAGCAGAATAGTGATATTAGACCTCCAACAGTCACAGTATGATTTTAAGACTAGTCATATTTGTTTGAATTACTTAGTGGGGCTATGTTGAGGTCAGTTCAAACCAATATTACTTAGTATTGGACATATTTCTCAAATTTCATGTGTGATATGGCTTTTTGAGGCTTCCTTTATAAGTATATTGATGGCATGTGACCCATAATACAAAATCACCAGAATATCCTCAAATAGACCTTGGTTCTGAGTCAGACATGGTCCTATCAAGTATTTAATACCAATCAGTTAAGTATTGCAAACAAATGGGGCATATAAGAGACCTCATACCACTATTCTGCTTGCAATGCAGTGAAATCAAGAGCTGAACTTAAAAATATAGGTGATTGACACTATGCAGTGCCAATATGCTTGCAAGACTTGAATTTTGATTTGTTCTGATTCAGACATAGTCCCACTCAATACTTAAAACCAATATGACAAGTCTTGCATGTTTATTGTGCCTGTAAGAGCTCAAATACCATTATTTGACTGTTCGGGTAACTATTTCACTACTTGACCAGCAGAATAGTGATATTAGACCTCCAACAGTCACAGTATGAGTTTAAGACTTGTCATATTTGTTTGAATTACTTAGTGGGGCTATGTTGAGGTCAGTTCAAACCAATATTACTTAGTATTGGACATATTTCTCAAATTTCATGTGTGATATGGCTTTTTGAGGCTTCCTTTATAAGTATATTGATGGCATGTGGCCCATAATACAAAATCACCAGAATATCCTCAAATAGACCTTGGTTCTAAGTCAGACATGGTCCTATCAAGTATTTAATACCAATCAGTTAAGTATTGCAAACAAATGGGGCATATAAGAGACCTCATACCACTATTCTGCTTGCAATGCAGTGAAATCAAGAGCTGAACTCAAAATATAGGTGATTGACACTATACAGTGCCAATATGCTTGCAGGACTTGAATTTTGATTTGTTTGTGTCAGACATGGTCTCACTGAATACTTAAAACCATAATGACAAGTCTTGTAAGTTTATTGTTCCTGTACGAGCTGAAATACCATTATTCCACTGTTCGGGTAACTATTTCCCTACTTGACCAGCAGGATAGTGATATTAGACCTCCAACAGTCACAATATGCTTTTAAGACTTGTCATATTTGTTTGAATTACTTAGTTTGTCCATGTTGAGGTCAGTTCCATACAATAATACTTAGTATTTGACATATTTCTCAAATTTCATGTGATATATGGCTTTTTGTGGCTTCCTTTATAAGTATATTGTGGGCATGTTGACCACAAAATACAAAATCACCAAAATATCCTGAAATAAACCATGGTTCTGAGTCAGACATGGTCTCACTGAATTCTTTTAAACCAATTTGTCAAGTCTTGCAGGTCTATTGTGCCTGTAAGAGTTCAAATACTACTATTCTGCTTGCAATGCAGTGAAATCAAGAGCTGAACTTCAAAATATAGGTGATTGACACTATACAGTGCCAATATGCTTGCAGGACTTGAATTTTGATTTGTTCTGAGTCAGACATGGCCCAACTGAATACTTAAAACCAATATGACAAGTTTTGCAAGTTTATTGTGCCTGTAAGAGCTCAAATACCATTATTCCGCTGTTCGGGTAATTATTTCACTACTTGACCAGCAGAATAGTGATATTAGACCTCCAACAGTCACAATATGCTTTTAAGACTTGTCATATTTGTTTGAATTACTTAGTTGGTCCAAGTTGAGGTCAGTTTCATACAACAATACTTAGTATTTGACATATTCTCAAATTTCATGTGTGATATGGCTTTTTGTAGCTTCCTATATTGTTGACATGTTGACCCAAAATACAAACTCACCAGAATATCTTCAAATAGACCATGGTTCTGAGTCAGACATGGTCTCACTGAATACTTAAAACCAATTTGGCAAGTCTTGCAGGTATATTGTGCCTGTAAGAGTTCAAATATACTACTATTCTGACTGATCAAGTACAGATTTCCATATATGTCCAGCAGAATAGTGGTATTAGACCTCCTACTGTCACAATGTGCTTTTATGACTTGTCATATTGGTTTTTATCACTTAGTTGGGCCATGTTGAGGTCAGTTCAAACCAGTAATGGGTTAGTATTTTATATATTTCTCAAATTTCTTGTGTGTAATGGCTTTTTGTAGCTTCCTTCATGAGTATATTGATGGCATATGGCCACAAAATACAAAATCACCAGAATATCCTCAAATAGACCTTGGTTCTGAGTCAGACATGGTCCTATCAAGTATTTAATACCAATCAGTTAAGTATTGCAAACAAATGGGGCATATAAGAGACCTCATACCACTATTCTGCTTGCAATGCAGTGAAATCAAGAGCTGAACTTAAAAATAGAGGTGATTGACACTATGCAGTGCCAATATGTTTGCAAGACTTGAATTTTGATTTGTTTTGTGTCAGACATGGTCTCACTGAATACTTAAAACCATAATGACAAGTCTTGTAAGTTTATTGTTCCTGTACGAGCTGAAATACCATTATTCCACTGTTCGGGTAACTATTTCCCTACTTGACCAGCTGGATAGTGATATTAGACCTCCAACAGTCACAATATGCTTTTAAGACTTGTCATATTTGTTTGAATTACTTAGTTTGTCCATGTTGAGGTCAGTTCCATACAATAATACTTAGTATTTGACATATTTCTCAAATTTCATGTGATATATGGCTTTTTGTGGCTTCCTTTATAAGTATATTGTGGGCATGTTGACCACAAAATACAAAATCACCAAAATATCCTGAAATAAACCATGGTTCTGAGTCAGACATGGTCTCACTGAATTCTTTAAACCAATTGTGTTCAAGTCTTGCAGGTCTATTGTGCCTGTAAGAGTTCAAATACTACTATTCTGCTTGCAATGCAGTGAAATCAAGAGCTGAACTTCAAAATATAGGTGATTGACACTATACAGTGCCAATATGCTTGCAGGACTTGAATTTTGATTTGTTCTGAGTCAGACATGGCCCAACTGAATACTTAAAACCAATATGACAAGTTTTGCAAGTTTATTGTGCCTGTAAGAGCTCAAATACCATTATTCCGCTGTTCGGGTAATTATTTCACTACTTGACCAGCAGAATAGTGATATTAGACCTCCAACAGTCACAATATGCTTTTAAGACTTGTCATATTTTGTTTGAATTACTTAGTTGGTCCAAGTTGAGGTCAGTTTCATACAACAATACTTAGTATTTGACATATTTCTCAAATTTCATGTGTGATATGGCTTTTTGTAGCTTCCTATATTGTTGACATGTTGACCCAAAATACAAACTCACCAGAATATCTTCAAATAGACCATGGTTCTGAGTCAGACATGGTCTCACTGAATACTTAAAACCAATTTGGCAAGTCTTGCAGGTATATTGTGCCTGTAAGAGTTCAAATACTACTATTCTGCTGATCAAGTACAGATTTCCATATATGTCCAGCAGAATAGTGGTATTAGACCTCCTACTGTCACAATGTGCTTTTATGACTTGTCATATTGGTTTTTATCACTTAGTTGGGCCATGTTGAGGTCAGTTCAAACCAGTAATGGTTAGTATTTTATATATTTCTCAAATTTCTTGTGTGTAATGGCTATTTGTAGCTTCCTTCATGAGTATATTGATGGCATATGGCCACAAAATACAAAATCACCAGAATATCCTCAAATAGACCTTGGTTCTGAGTCAGACATGGTCCTATCAAGTATTTAATACCAATCAGTTAAGTATTGCAAACAAATGGGGCATATAAGAGACCTCATACCACTATTCTGCTTGCAATGCAGTGAAATCAAGAGCTGAACTTAAAAATATAGGTGATTGACACTATGCAGTGCCAATATGCTTGCAAGACTTGAATTTTGATTTGTTCTGATTCAGACATAGTCCCACTCAATACTTAAAACCAATATGACAAGTCTTGCAATGTTTATTGTGCCTGTAAGAGCTCAAATACCATTATTTGACTGTTCGGGTAACTATTTCACTACTTGACCAGCAGAATAGTGATATTAGACCTCCAACAGTCACAGTATGATTTTAAGACTTGTCATATTTGTTTGAATTACTTAGTGGGGCTATGTTGAGGTCAGTTCAAACCAATATTACTTAGTATTGGACATATTTCTCAAATTTCATGTGTGATATGGCTTTTTGAGGCTTCTTTATAAGTATATTGATGGCATGTGGCCCATAATACAAAATCACCAGAATATCCTCAAATAGACCTTGGTTCTAAGTCAGACATGGTCCTATCAAGTATTTAATACCAATCAGTTAAGTATTGCAAACAAATGGGGCATATAAGAGACCTCATACCACTATTCTGCTTGCAATGCAGTGAAATCAAGAGCTGAACTTCAAAAGATAGGTGATTGACACTATACAGTGCCAATATGCTTGCAGGACTTGAATTTTGATTTGTTTTGTGTCAGACATGGTCTCACTGAATACTTAAAACCATAATGACAAGTCTTGTAAGTTTATTGTTCCTGTACGAGCTGAAATACCATTATTCCACTGTTCGGGTAACTATTTCCCTACTTGACCAGCTGGATAGTGATATTAGACCTCCAACAGTCACAATATGCTTTTAAGACTTGTCATATTTGTTTGAATTACTTAGTTTGTCCATGTTGAGGTCAGTTCCATACAATAATACTTAGTATTTGACATATATCTCAAATTTCATGTGATATATGGCTTTTTGTGGCTTCCTTTTTAAGTATAATGATGGCATGTGGCGCTTAATACAAAATCACCAGAATATCCTCAAATAGACCTTGGTTCTGAGTCAGACATGGTCCTATCAAGTATTTAATACCAATCAGTTAAGTATTTGCAAACAAATGGGGCATATTAGAGATCTCATGCCACTATTTTGCTTGCAATGCAGTGAAATCAAGAGCTGAACTTCAAAATATAGGTGATTGACACTATACAGTGCCAATATGCTTGCAGGACTTGTATTTTGATTTGTTCTGATTCAGACATAGTCCCACTCAATACTTAAAAAACCAATATGACAAGTTTTGCAAGTTTATTGTGCCTGTAAGAGCTCAAATACCATTATTCCACTGTTCGGGTAACTATTTCCCTACTTGACCAGCAGGATAGTGATATTAGACCTCCAACAGTCACAATATGCTTTTAAGACTTGTCATATTTGTTTGAATTACTTAGTTTGTCCATGTTGAGGTCAGTTTCATACAATAATACTTAGTATTTGACATATTTCTCAAATTTCATGTGATATATGGCTTTTTGTGGCTTCCTTTATAAGTATATTGTGGGCATGTTGACCACAAAATACAAAATCACCAAAATATCCTGAAATAACCATGGTATATTGTGCCTGTAAGAGTTCAAATACTACTATTCTGCTGATCAAGTACAGATTTCCATATATGTCCAGCAGAATAGTGGTATTAGACCTCCTACTGTCACAATGTGCTTTTATGACTTGTCATATTGGTTTTTATCACTTAGTTGGGCCATGTTGAGGTCAGTTCAAACCAGTAATGGTTAGTATTTTATATATTTCTCAAATTTCATGTGTGATATGGCTTTTTGTAGCTTCCTTTATCAGTATATTGATGGCATATGGCCACAAAATACAAAATCACCAGAATATCCTCAAATAGACCTTGGTTCTGAGTCAGACATGGTCCTATCAAGTATTTAATACCAATCAGTTAAGTATTGCAAACAAATGGGGCATATAAGAGACCTCATACCACTATTCTACTTGCAATGCAGTGAAATCAAGAGCTGAACTTAAAAATATAGGTGATTGACACTATGCATTGCCAATATGCTTGCAAGACTTGAATTTTGATTTGTTCTGATTCAGACATAGTCCCACTCAATACTTAAAACCAATATGACAAGTCCTTGCATGTTTATTGTGCCTGTAAGAGCTCAAATACCATTATTTGACTGTTCGGGTAACTATTTCACTACTTGACCAGCAGAATAGTGATATTAGACCTCCAACAGTCACAGTATGAGTTTAAGACTTGTCATATTTGTTTGAATTACTTAGTGGGGCTATGTTGAGGTCAGTTCAAACCAATATTACTTAGTATTGGACATATTTCTCAAATTTCATGTGTGATATGGCTTTTTGAGGCTTCCTTTATAAGTATATTGATGGCATGTGGCCCATAATACAAAATCACCAGAATATCCTCAAATAGACCTTGGTTCTGAGTCAGACATGGTCCTATCAAGTATTTAATACCAATCAGTTAAGTATTGCAAACAAATGGGGCATATAAGAGACCTCATACCACTATTCTGCTTGCAATGCAGTGAAATCAAGAGCTGAACTTCAAAAGATAGGTGATTGACACTATACAGTGCCAATATGCTTGCAGGACTTGAATTTTGATTTGTTTTGTGTCAGACATGGTCTCACTGAATACTTAAAACCATAATGACAAGTCTTGTAAGTTTATTGTTCCTGTACGAGCTGAAATACCATTATTCCACTGTTCGGGTAACTATTTCCCTACTTGACCAGCAGGATAGTGATATTAGACCTCCAACAGTCACAATATGCTTTTAAGACTTGTCATATTTGTTTGAATTACTTAGTTTGTCCATGTTGAGGTCAGTTCCATACAATAATACTTAGTATTTGACATATATCTCAAATTTCATGTGATATATGGCTTTTTGTGGCTTCCTTTTTAAGTATAATGATGGCATGTGGCGCTTAATACAAAATCACCAGAATATCCTCAAATAGACCTTGGTTCTGAGTCAGACATGGTCCTATCAAGTATTTAATACCAATCAGTTAAGTATTGCAAACAAATGGGGCATATTAGAGATCTCATGCCACTATTTTGCTTGCAATGCAGTGAAATCAAGAGCTGAACTTCAAAATATAGGTGATTGACACTATACAGTGCCAATATGCTTGCAGGACTTGTATTTTGATTTGTTCTGATTCAGACATAGTCCCACTCAATACTTAAAACCAATATGACAAGTTTTGCAAGTTTATTGTGCCTGTAAGAGCTCAAATACCATTATTCCACTGTTCGGGTAACTATTTCCCTACTTGACCAGCAGGATAGTGATATTAGACCTCCAACAGTCACAATATGCTTTTAAGACTTGTCATATTTGTTTGAATTACTTAGTTTGTCCATGTTGAGGTCAGTTTCATACAATAATACTTAGTATTTGACATATTTCTCAAATTTCATGTGATATATGGCTTTTTGTGGCTTCCTTTATAAGTATATTGTGGGCATGTTGACCACAAAATACAAAATCACCAAAATATCCTGAAATAAACCATGGTATATTGTGCCTGTAAGAGTTCAAATACTACTATTCTGCTGATCAAGTACAGATTTCCATATATGTCCAGCAGAATAGTGGTATTAGACCTCCTACTGTCACAATGTGCTTTTATGACTTGTCATATTGGTTTTTATCACTTAGTTGGGCCATGTTGAGGTCAGTTCAAACCAGTAATGGTTAGTATTTTATATATTTCTCAAATTTCATGTGTGATATGGCTTTTTGTAGCTTCCTTTATCAGTATATTGATGGCATATGGCCACAAAATACAAAATCACCAGAATATCCTCAAATAGACCTTGGTTCTGAGTCAGACATGGTCCTATCAAGTATTTAATACCAATCAGTTAAGTATTGCAAACAAATGGGGCATATAAGAGACCTCATACCACTATTCTACTTGCAATGCAGTGAAATCAAGAGCTGAACTTAAAAATATAGGTGATTGACACTATGCATTGCCAATATGCTTGCAAGACTTGAATTTTGATTTGTTCTGATTCAGACATAGTCCCACTCAATACTTAAAACCAATATGACAAGTCTTGCAAGTTTATTGTGCCTGTAAGAGCTCAAATACCATTATTTGACTGTTCGGGTAACTATTTCACTACTTGACCAGCAGAATAGTGATATTAGACCTCCAACAGTCACAGTATGATTTTAAGACTTGTCATATTTGTTTGAATTACTTAGTGGGGCTATGTTGAGGTCAGTTCAAACCAATATTACTTAGTATTGGACATATTTCTCAAATTTCATGTGTGATATGGCTTTTTGAGGCTTCCTTTATAAGTATATTGATGGCATGTGGCCCATAATACAAAATCACCAGAATATCCTCAAATAGACCTTGGTTCTGAGTCAGACATGGTCCTATCAAGTATTTAATACCAATCAGTTAAGTATTGCAAACAAATGGGGCATATAAGAGACCTCATACCACTATTCTGCTTGCAATGCAGTGAAATCAAGAGCTGAACTTCAAAAGATAGGTGATTGACACTATACAGTGCCAATATGCTTGCAGGACTTGAATTTTGATTTGTTTTGTGTCAGACATGGTCTCACTGAATACTTAAAACCATAATGACAAGTCTTGTAAGTTTATTGTTCCTGTACGAGCTGAAATACCATTATTCCACTGTTCGGGTAACTATTTCCCTACTTGACCAGCAGGATAGTGATATTAGACCTCCAACAGTCACAATATGCTTTTAAGACTTGTCATATTTGTTTGAATTACTTAGTTTGTCCATGTTGAGGTCAGTTCCATACAATAATACTTAGTATTTGACATATATCTCAAATTTCATGTGATATATGGCTTTTTGTGGCTTCCTTTTTAAGTATAATGATGGCATGTGGCGCTTAATACAAAATCACCAGAATATCCTCAAATAGACCTTGGTTCTGAGTCAGACATGGTCCTATCAAGTATTTAATACCAATCAGTTAAGTATTGCAAACAAATGGGGCATATTAGAGATCTCATGCCACTATTTTGCTTGCAATGCAGTGAAATCAAGAGCTGAACTTCAAAATATAGGTGATTGACACTATACAGTGCCAATATGCTTGCAGGACTTGTATTTTGATTTGTTCTGATTCAGACATAGTCCCACTCAATACTTAAAACCAATATGACAAGTTTTGCAAGTTTATTGTGCCTGTAAGAGCTCAAATACCATTATTCCACTGTTCGGGTAACTATTTCCCTACTTGACCAGCAGGATAGTGATATTAG
Organism: Urechis unicinctus; assembly: GCA_034190875.2. NCBI lineage: Eukaryota > Metazoa > Annelida > Polychaeta > Xenopneusta > Urechidae > Urechis > Urechis unicinctus. The sequence goes on from CM067345.1 coordinate 48,457,816, forward strand.
ACCTCCAACAGTCACAATATGCTTTTAAGACTTGTCATATTTGTTTGAATTACTTAGTTTGTCCATGTTGAGGTCAGTTTCATACAATAATACTTAGTATTTGACATATTTCTCAAATTTCATGTGATATATGGCTTTTTGTGGCTTCCTTTATAAGTATATTGTGGGCATGTTGACCACAAAATACAAAATCACCAAAATATCCTGAAATAAACCATGGTATATTGTGCCTGTAAGAGTTCAAATACTACTATTCTGCTGATCAAGTACAGATTTCCATATATGTCCAGCAGAATAGTGGTATTAGACCTCCTACTGTCACAATGTGCTTTTATGACTTGTCATATTGGTTTTTATCACTTAGTTGGGCCATGTTGAGGTCAGTTCAAACCAGTAATGGTTAGTATTTTATATATTTCTCAAATTTCATGTGTGATATGGCTTTTTGTAGCTTCCTTTATCAGTATATTGATGGCATATGGCCACAAAATACAAAATCACCAGAATATCCTCAAATAGACCTTGGTTCTGAGTCAGACATGGTCCTATCAAGTATTTAATACCAATCAGTTAAGTATTGCAAACAAATGGGGCATATAAGAGACCTCATACCACTATTCTACTTGCAATGCAGTGAAATCAAGAGCTGAACTTAAAAATATAGGTGATTGACACTATGCATTGCCAATATGCTTGCAAGACTTGAATTTGATTTGTTCTGATTCAGACATAGTCCCACTCAATACTTAAAACCAATATGACAAGTCTTGCAAGTTTATTGTGCCTGTAAGAGCTCAAATACCATTATTTGACTGTTCGGGTAACTATTTCACTACTTGACCAGCAGAATAGTGATATTAGACCTCCAACAGTCACAGTATGATTTTAAGACTTGTCATATTTGTTTGAATTACTTAGTGGGGCTATGTTGAGGTCAGTTCAAACCAATATTACTTAGTATTTGACATATTTCTCAAATTTCATGTGTGATATGGCTTTTTGAGGCTT
>CM067345.1:48466054-48488890 GCA_034190875.2 Urechis unicinctus
GAGCGGCCACTGTGCGATGCTGCTGTTTGCGTCGAACCCGTGGAGCAATAGGGCGGAGATTATCGGTCATGTATCTCATATGGCTCCCAGCGTGCCCTAGCGTGTCATTAATGCCATTAGGTAACATACATGGACAGCTGACGATGAGCTAAACCGATTGTTCACAGGGCAGTTATTAGCAGCAATTAATACAACTAAGGACCCTGATAGCCTACGCACTTGATGTATATAATTGTTGTTAGTTTGCAATATAAATGATTTCCTTCTATATTGTAACAGTGCTCTGCTTCACTATTTATGGTACGCAAACTTTGATCTCTGTAAAGCTTAGATGCTAGATATTAGCATTTTGATTATAGAATTAATGCATCACTGATCGCAGAAGAAACGTCGCTTATTTCATTCGATGTAGTGGGTACAATGGCTCCGACGTAACCCATCAGTAAGGCGAAAACGAGTCCTGGAAGCCACAGCTTCCTGTATAATATAAAAGGTTAATATCAATCTCCATATTACCTCGGATGACAATCATGGATATCTACTAAAATGGCTTAGTGAGCAGGAATATCTAAATTGCCGCTAATATGTGGAAAGAGATACACATCTGATCGTATACCCAGATTTGGGCTCAAGACTGTGGTATTGACGGATGCAGTGAAGCGTAGTGAGTATAGTGAGGTGGTTAGCTACAGGGCCCTTATAGGTGCAATATTTTTTTAATGTAATGTAATGTAATGGATGAATATAGTCCATAAATTCTCTCACAGGCTGTTCTGGCTGATATAACCGAGGGAATGAAGCTGATAGGTGGCGATGGTGTCTGATATGGCTCCGTAAAATTACTGACGTGTATAGTATGACATTAGTAACAGCCATTGACCATTGGCGCCCGGTTGACAATAGCAACAGTGAACCATAATTAATGTAGCATTGGGATCTGGAAGCAGCAGTTTTGGATCCATTGAGTTCACAATGGTGGACGTGGCTAGAGACATATTGATCATTAACTTATACTGCTCCAATGTAAGCAGCAACCCGTCAAAGCCTGCTCGATGGGTTGACTTTTTCATCGTATTCTAACCTAAGCCCTTGTTGTGGGAGGAAGCAAATACCACTGCATGCTCTGAAAACTGACACTGCAATGGCACTAATCACCTCATTTTATGTGCGACCAATTCCACAGCCTGTTGATGTCTCTCTCTTTCTCTTTTTCTCTTGCAGCTAATTGTGGCCACATGGGGGCCATCATTCGGTATGTTACGTTTTTTCGTTAATGACACCGCAATCATATACAACTCTATTTTAGGCATTAAGGTTGCAGTGGCAGACGGTGATTTTTGGCAAGATAAACAAGAGGCCCTGCACTGCGTCACAACGAACGTTATTCAATACCGTTGGTATTGTCAACGGGGCTCCACTGTTTCTCACCAAACGTTTTCATACACCGTAATCATTGGCTGACAGTGAGAAGGTTCAGGATGTTCAGTCTTACGTATGCATTGCATCAGGGTGAAAGATGTGGCTGTTTAAGAATCAACGTAGCGAACATCAATACTAATTCATTTTATAAGCGTACAATATGCACGTGTTGTAAGAAACAGGAGCTGCCTTGACTAAGAGTGATTCACCTATGACATTTTTATTGTACTGCACTACAGCGCAGCGCTGACATAGCATAAGATAGCTTCAATCGTTAACAAATCCATAACTGAGGGAAAAGATAGGACAATTTCATTATCAATGATGAGTATAGATATTTGACGAATTATGGGCCATTTAATGCAATTATGAAAGGGTGCTATATACTAATGTTTGCTAACCAGTTAGGCAGCAACTGTGGGATCACATTCAACACTGCCTCAGGCATTCACTGGCATATTTTATCATTTACATTAAAGAGGATATAAATGTGAATGCTTCCGGGTCATTAAAAGCTCTTTGGAAATGTGTCATAAACTCACCAGTATTTCCATAAATAACCCTCTTAACGCTCTACAACAGCAATCATATTGGCATGCCCGCCATTTAGTGTGGCAATCCATACAACGCACGGGCATAAATATCAAAAACATTGGAAAAAATACAGGCACGGTAATGTTATTATGCCATATTAAAATAGGCAATACTGAACAGAGCCAACTGAGCGAGTTTCGTTATTGGCCCCGCTTCACTGATCTAATGCTCTGGTCTCCTGGTTATTCTCGAGGTTCTGTCATCAAGCCATCGACAGCACCGTTTCTAATGGAGATGGATGGTGAATACATGACAATAAGTTAATAAACAAGAAATCTTGTTTATGAGCAACCAAGGTATTCAGGGAGTTATTTCATTGCGCGTCTCTAGCGCACTGAAAGGATAAACCACACACACTTTATATCGCCGTGGCGAGCATGATCTTTTAGTCCTAAATGAATAACCCAACCTATATCGATTGCGTGGTTTGCGTTCCGTCACTATTACATTTTAATTCGTTTTATTAAAGCAAGGGCAATATGAGTAGGAGCAAACAAATAAAGCTGTTGTATGAACATGCGATATGATTAGTGTGGTAGGGATATCTCTTCTCACAGGGTAGATATGATAAACTGTTTGATTTCCAGATAACCCGCGTTGTGCTCTTTGGACGAAAAAAACAGGGTGAGGAAAGATTAGATTATTATGTCATGTGCTGTATGTGTCTGTCATTGAGCGCGCTAATGCAATTAATGTCTTTAGTACCATTTGACCCAGTAACAGTAAACCGCTCAATGTAAATCTTTTAACCGCTGTCATATTTATATATGCTAAATTGTCGACAATGTCACGGCCAACGCGCCATGAAGTGCCACCTCCAAGTGCTTCATTCCCCGTATAATATGCCCCCTCTTCTGACTATATATGGAGAAGGTCCGGTACATTTGCAATGTCACAAATACATTTAATCACCTGCTCGACTCAACCCTCGTGATATCCACATATTATGTATTATAGTGTGCGCAATATTCCCTGAATTAGTTAAAAAGTCGTACTCTCCCCCCACCCACCTATGTAGACACTAAATAACACACGTGTGTTTGTTTTCCGCTTAATCTAACCCTAACCTTACCTCACCTTACATAGTGCAATACACAAGAATGATGTGCTGGTCTAGATGTTAAACGTTTGATGAAAGCATTCAATTCTTAGAAGGTGTAGTAGGTAGCACTGTCTTTGTCCCTTAAGCGCGCTGTATGGTTTCTCTAAGTAGGGTAGTGGCAGTAATCGTCGTTTCCTCTTGCAACCCTAGATACTTACGTCAATATAAATTAGCACACACAATATGCAAGGCATATAAAATGTCACGCATGGATGGGTTAAAGCCCCACGATACCTTTATCGCCGTCTCTCATGCTTCCTAATACATACGTACTATGTAAATTATCATAGTCATTGAAAAGTTAATAGTGTTACCGGTATTGATTCTCTGTTTTCCACCATATCATTGCTTATGGTATGTGTTGGTAATTCTGTCATTAGTCTCTAAGATATGTCTTTGTTGTTACCTGCGTGAGTATCCAATAAAACCATGCGTGCAAAAGCATTGCGAGTTGTCCGTCATACGTGTATGTAATTATAACCGCATCTTCGAGACATCCTTTGTATGTATATGCAGGATTTCTTTTGCAGCGCAAGGGAATGTGTGAAATTTAGCTTGTCAAAAAATGTAGACGATAAATCCGCTTTTCTGGCTCTAATGGAGTAGATAAGATTGGAAACACACCCAAAGTCATGCAAGCCGCTTCTGAAGTATCATTACAGAGACAAATATTTGCCTTGGATAAGGATAATGCAAGTAAAAACTAATGGTGTAGTACAGGAATAATCAATTTTCAGTAAACATGATAACAAATCATACACCTATTTGTGAATAAATTCGTTATTCCTTTTGACTTACCTTCAATATGAAACACAGCCCTCAGGTAGTCCTAGCACATTGAGGCTCCTTATCATTAATAGCTATTTCCAACAATTCCTTCCCTTCCACATCCATCATCCCATCAATGGACTGTTGTCGTCAAATTCGTACTCGCCCGGAGAAAGACATCTAACCCGCTCATGCATACTAGCACGAACAGTACAGGAGCAACTAAGCCTCTAGTGTGCTGATGTGTTTGCAATCATTTTTCCCCCTAGTCCTATCATAAATGTCATCATTTCTCTACTAATGGACTTGGGGGACAATCTTAAAGGAAATCGTTGTGATAAACCACGATATTTGTGGCATGTTGATGCAGAGGCAGACTGCGATTCGTTACAGTGGTAACATAGTTCCTGACCTGTACTCTGCACTAGACCTAGCACGCGCCCTTTGAGTTTGCATTCGGCATTATTGTCAAGACATTTCACCTTTCATGCCATCATTTCTCTGTTTGGGTTTAACGGAAATCACCGCTATTGCTGAAAAACGCACGGAGGTGAATTCTCAGATGATAAAAGCATGACATAGATCCGCCATAGTAATGTTATTATAGCATGTTATTTTCGGCAGTCATGGCAATACTGAATTGAGTCAACAAAGCAACACACGTAATGGACTAAGTGCTGAATCATTGACCCTTGACAGCAGCGTTCCGTTTAAGCACGAAAGACACCTACTCAACAAAACTTTGATATCTAGGTAAACATGTTTAGCAACTGCTCAATGACTCGGGCAGGGCTTCATTTTTTTACCAAACAGATTTGAGAACACAATCAAGCTGTTTTAACCCATCGATGACATTTACGTTCATTTCAGCAGTCATGTTATGCGCGAGAAAGAAGATTTGCGTGATAGAAGCATTTACTTTGCATATGCATTTGGTAAATACTATCATTATTTTCTCACCGATTGCCAAGGAACACTTACAGTGTATTATTGTTGTACGCAATCAGTTGCTTGATTTATGGTTGAAGCAAAACGGGAGAGCTCATTAGATACTGCCCCAGGCATTCATTCAAATCTGCTACTATTGACGTAATAAGGGAACCTATATTATTGATCAATGGGCCAACAAATTGTAGTTATTAGGTGGTATGAAAAATATCCCTCTTGCATGTTATTTACAGCTGTGATCATGGCACTGAAAAACATCGATGTTGCCATAGATGTCATGGTAGAATTACCGCCCTTGCAATATTATCAAAGCATATCAGTTCATCATACTGGACAACACTAAATTGAGCATTAGAGAGCGTGATACGTTATGGCCTCCACATCACTGATCCGTTCCGCTAGTCGCATTGTCATCAGAACTGCTTCGTAATAAAATGAAAGCAAAGTCAGCTTTGAAGTTAATATACAATCACACTTGATGAGGTGCACCATGCCATGCTATTGATGTTGACCGAAGGTGACCAAATGTATGTGTGGATTCTTTCCTGATCAGCATATGTCTATGACTTACACCTTACTTATGGGCCCATTAAGAGCTGACCAACTAGTCCCAATTGTCTGTCGATAGTAAACAAACCAACATGTTTAGCTTATATCTCCTTAATTCTGATACATGTATCATATAATTACAAAATATGGCAGCAGATCAAAGTGCACATGGGCAGATCTAGGTCAAAAACAAACAAAATGCAACCACCCATCAATAGCTTAGCACATAAAGATGTGGCGAACTGCTTTGCTTTTGAAATACTATATTTAGCGTGAGCTTTTTATCGTAGATCTTATGATGCAGTTAGCATCACAACATTGTGCAAGTGGAGGGGAAAAGCAGTTTTTTAGTGCGATATAATATAGTGATGGCATATTTTATGGTGAGAGAAATAATCTAGCTCTAAGGAAACAACCAAGCCCTGTGACGATCACTTTGTATTGTTTCGCGTTAGCCTCACATGAACTAGCTCCGCAGAATTCATGACTAAGCGTAATCATACTGCAGCCGTTGAAGCTCAATATCGCACACCAATGCGACCACAGAACAATGTACAACACATGCTTAGCTTATCAATAGTTCATTTATTGGAATAAACCCACTTCGTAACCCCACACACGTCTGCTCCACGGTGAAGTTTATCAGGTAAATATCTGTGAAGGCTAATACTGCTTATGTACAAGTATTCTTTACAAAAAGATCATCAAGGTTCTTCAAAAGTCGGGTGACTAATTGATTTTTCAGTTGTGTACGCACTGGCGAATAATGCATTTGTGAGTTACCAAAAGAAACTGAGAAAGCCTATCTTGTATAATATTTGCGCAAAAGAGGGAATTTGCGATGCAAATTTGTCAAGACGCCGGCAAAATTATCTGCACTACGGTTAATTATATGGCTGTGAACGCCCTACTGTCCGACATACTCACCACGCAACTATCATTTATATCCTTAACATTATTTGTATTTTTGCTGTAATATGAGCCTTATCCGATAATTTGCCGTTAACACACTAAAGTCTTTTATAGACACCACATCTGCAGGCTTGATTGATTATTTACAAAAAATTATGACATCATTATTGCTGTTCATGGAAAGCACATGTTACAGCTGATCAATTGAGTCATGAATCATGCGGTAGTGCTCATTTACGCTCAATCGAGCTCAGATGATTGCCCAACAAAATTTTGCTTTGTCGCAGTAACTCTGCTTAGCATGATTTGCGCTCATACTTCCATGGGTTTGCAAACGTGAATTAAGGTAGCTAATCGGACGGATTTTTAAGCCGGCGAAATGATCCTCGATTTCTGTTAAAGACTCCTATCCGTACGCGTTGTGACTGTATGTGTCAACCAGTTAGATTCAGTATCTGTAGTTCTGAAGTTGAGCAGCATGACATGAAGCACTGTATTAGCAACTTACAACATGACGACGGACATTCGCAGCTTAAAAGTACAGTATATTCTGCCATTGAACGTACGTTTAGATGATCAATCGGAACTATTTTAATTATTGTTGAGCTTACTAAACAATAATATTAAATATATTAGAAAGGTATTGTCTAATGGGTTTTACTAACACATAAGACTCGAGTTACGCATCGAATGCTGTCCTACTTAACAATTAACGCTCTGAACAAAACGTTTGTGAAGTTTACAACCAAGACTCGGTGAATATCTGCACGGTCTTAAACGTGAATATGCCGAAATAGTGCGCCTTCAAACTTCTATCATGGTCTGCAGTGCTAGCTAGGTATCATATCTATTATTGACGGGATATGTGACCTTTGGTCCCATTAGAAATTTCGACGAACATGGCATTTAAATGCTTTTGATGCAAATAGGTAAACACGATATTGCCCCAACTCTTTAGAGCAGTTTTGTTTGTAACGATACTTTGGCACCTAATTATATCTAAGTGAAACATTTCCCCTTCAAAACTAATAAACGTGCTTATCAGGGATGGATTAAAAATTAACCAATAATAGTCTTTCTAGTGTCGACTTCCTAATGCTAAAGTGGAAACAAAGTGCTGTTTGGGCTAGGGTTGGCAAGGAGAGTTAAAAATACGAAACGATTCAATTTGGTCACAAGTCTTATTCGTTCGATCCTTCAAAGCGGTCGCGTATAACAACGCAATCACCTGATCCCAGTCCCATTCTGAGTAAGGATACTACGTTGACACGGAATATGATATTATTATTTATTTGTATGAACGAAGGCATTTATTGCAGCCCTACAATGCATTGGAAGGAAGGATATGTTGGATTTGTTTTATAAGAAAAATAAATGTCTCGAAGCAAAAGACGGCGACTTCCACAGAATGGCCTGAGTAACATACGTGAAGGGAATGACGTAAGGTGTCCTGGCAAAGCCATAAGAGAATAATAGTTCCTGCGACCTCTCCATTATAGACCAATCATTGACCACGATGACTGCCGTAAGCATATCTACTCAGGTGTGTAAAACAGAACGACCCGACAGTTCCATAATACAATGGTCCTCGATAACCAAACGAACGTCTGTGTTGGATACTAAAGTTGAAGTGTACAACAGTATACATTCGTTGTCTACTACATCACATTGTTGCCTCCGCTGACTTATTGCATGTTAGTGCATGTACTAGTCATCTATGCGTCTACAACAAGGTGAGGAGCAAAAATGGATGAAAGAACTCAAGTATAATTTAAATAAACAATCGAAGTGATCAAATGCGTACTTAGCAGCAATGTATCGACTAGAAACGCCCAGGTGGATGACTTATAAAATGTCGTGACGAACTTTCGTATGGTAATTTTGCCACAGCCGTTTATGGGGATGTGAAATGTCTTACATCCAAAAGACGTTATGATTGGTTATGTGTTGACCTCCATTAACATGAATTACAGCTAGTCTGAACAGATTTACATAACCACCTGCCACGACACAACTGTAGACGAGTTCGATTCAATAAATTCTATCGAAATACTGTTATTTCTATTAGATAGATGCACGTCTGTCTGTTCCTAGCAATCGTTTATTACAAAAAACAGGATGGCCTCATGATCCACTGTAAGTGAGTGAATTGTATATATGCTACAAACAGTATTCAAAACAAACGAATCCTCTTGCAAATGATTATCTACAGACGCGGAATCTATATATACCATTCATAAGTTATAAATGCCATGTGGTTTATTCACATCCACATATATATTCATTTGATGCATTATTGGAAACACGTCATTAAGTTTGTGATGTCCTAATATTAGAGTCACGGTTTATCAGTATGCCAAACATCGACTGTGTCTGCTATTAATTGCAAGTAATCTAAGCAAAAGCAATATGGTGCATCGTTTAATTTTCTTCTGTAAACCCCGCCGAGAGGCCCTACATTGAGACGCGGCCCTTTGTGCCGAAATATAGGGAAATTACGTGGATAGCCTGTTGTTCTCAAGTCCATTGTAAATATGCTAGCAATCTGATTGAGATTGGCCTTACAGCGCAAACCATCTTACGAATGAGCGATGCATTTTGAACGCAGTTGCAACCTAAATATATGTGTCATACACAAACCTATATTGCTATTGCACAATTGTTATGCAGTATGCACTACGTAATTGTACAATATCTTAGTAACTATGGTGGCACTTAACACACACATCATAAATAGTCTAGCCACTACAGGCTGGAACCCCTAGTCAGCCAGTTTCACTACAACTTGTTCTTCCGAGTTGACATTAATTCGCAGTTTAATGCTGTTTTTGCAACATGTTCATTATGACTTAAGGCATAGCTCGTTTATGGCGTATTGTTTGTATGCAACTTCGGCATTTATCGGTAAGCACTAGTGCGTATAGCTTAAGCGTGACATCATCAAACCTCGAATGGTTATAAGTGATAACATTAACGCAATACACACGAGTATAGCATCGCCCTCTGCTTATGATTTGACGTAATGCTACCTTTGTCTCTTTCGTGTTTATATATATATATATCATCCTATCTCTAGGGGAATTAGCAGTAGTAACTTCTTTTTTCACTTTCATGGATATGCATGTCAATATAAATCAGAACTTGTACGTTATGCGAGACATATAACACATAGTACATAAAATGTTACAGCCTGATATTAACTGGGGACATCATCCGTTTATCACCATCCTTTCGTATTTGTTGCGAAGATATGTATCCTGCGTAAATTATCACTGTCGTTGAATAGGCTATAGATTATCGATAGTGGATACTAGTTCTCTGCCTTTCGCCGTATTATGTCTGAACAGCAGTACGATGCCCCTCCGATGCATTATATCATGCAATATGGCATCTAAGTTGAACAGCAATACCACGTTCCAGTTAAATAACGTTTGTTTAGTTGATAGACGCTGTATACATTTGACAAATTGCTCACTGCATATGATGTATGACTTCGTTTACTGTCCCTATTTCATCGCGATTTGTAATTAATATCGCTTGAAGAAATGGTATCAGTTTGCACCAATGCCAATCGGCATCAAGCATGAATAATGTGCAAAGCCAATTCATAGTTAACCACGGCATTGCGTTTGAAACAAACATGGCACACATTTTGCGTAGTATTTATTTCAATGTTGCAGCTTCTTGTCATTCAAACATGCAAATATGTAAATGTATGGTGGATAGGAAATTGATATCCTTTACTTTGGTGCCATTCTTGATCTCGGGGATAGTCAGTGGCCATGTTGGGATTTCGATCATTCTAGTGATCGTACATCCGGTTTTTCAAACACTGAAGCTAGCTTGTATCTACCTGATGCTTACAGCAGGTCACACGGGACTATTAACAGTAATTGTGGGGTCAATTGAGATGTAGTCAAAAGGTAATGTTGGAACATAATTTACAATAGGTGATGTAAGACTGCTGTAGTATTAAGTATTTAAGTCGACCAAAGAAACCAACATAGGACACAATGTAAACTGTTTGTTTTAAGGTACTGCAGTACGAGACCAATAGCTATTTCCAACAATTCCTTCCCTTCCACATCCATCATCCCATCAATGGACTGTTGTCGTCAAATTCGTACTCGCCCGGAGAAAGACATCTAACCCGCTCATGCATACTAGCACGAACAGTACAGGAGCAACTAAGCCTCTAGTGTGCTGATGTGTTTGCAATCATTTTTCCCCCTAGTCCTATCATAAATGTCATCATTTCTCTACTAATGGACTTGGGGGACAATCTTAAAGGAAATCGTTGTGATAAACCACGATATTTGTGGCATGTTGATGCAGAGGCAGACTGTGATTCGTTACAGTGGTAACATAGTTCCTGACCTGTACTCTGCACTAGACCTAGCACGCGCCTTTGAGTTTGCATTCGGCATTATTGTCAAGACATTTCACCTTTCATGCCATCATTTCTCTGTTTGGGTTTAACGGAAATCACCGCTATTGCTGAAAAACGCACGGAGGTGAATTCTCAGATGATAAAAGCATGACATAGATCCGCCATAGTAATGTTATTATAGCATGTTATTTTCGGCAGTCATGGCAATACTGAATTGAGTCAACAAAGCAACACACGTAATGGACTAAGTGCTGAATCATTGACCCTTGACAGCAGCGTTCCGTTTAAGCACGAAAGACACCTACTCAACAAAACTTTGATATCTAGGTAAACATGTTTAGCAACTGCTCAATGACTCGGGCAGGGCTTCATTTTTTTACCAAACAGATTTGAGAACACAATCAAGCTGTTTTAACCCATCGATGACATTTACGTTCATTTCAGCAGTCATGTTATGCGCGAGAAAGAAGATTTGCGTGATAGAAGCATTTACTTTGCATATGCATTTGGTAAATACTATCATTATTTTCTCACCGATTGCCAAGGAACACTTACAGTGTATTATTGTTGTACGCAATCAGTTGCTTGATTTATGGTTGAAGCAAAACGGGAGAGCTCATTAGATACTGCCCCAGGCATTCATTCAAATCTGCTACTATTGACGTAATAAGGGAACCTATATTATTGATCAATGGGCCAACAAATTGTAGTTATTAGGTGGTATGAAAAATATCCCTCTTGCATGTTATTTACAGCTGTGATCATGGCACTGAAAAACATCGATGTTGCCATAGATGTCATGGTAGAATTACCGCCCTTGCAATATTATCAAAGCATATCAGTTCATCATACTGGACAACACTAAATTGAGCATTAGAGAGCGTGATACGTTATGGCCTCCACATCACTGATCCGTTCCGCTAGTCGCATTGTCATCAGAACTGCTTCGTAATAAAATGAAAGCAAAGTCAGCTTTGAAGTTAATATACAATCACACTTGATGAGGTGCACCATGCCATGCTATTGATGTTGACCGAAGGTGACCAAATGTATGTGTGGATTCTTTCCTGATCAGCATATGTCTATGACTTACACCTTACTTATGGGCCCATTAAGAGCTGACCAACTAGTCCCAATTGTCTGTCGATAGTAAACAAACCAACATGTTTAGCTTATATCTCCTTAATTCTGATACATGTATCATATAATTACAAAATATGGCAGCAGATCAAAGTGCACATGGGCAGATCTAGGTCAAAAACAAACAAAATGCAACCACCCATCAATAGCTTAGCACATAAAGATGTGGCGAACTGCTTTGCTTTTGAAATACTATATTTAGCGTGAGCTTTTTATCGTAGATCTTATGATGCAGTTAGCATCACAACATTGTGCAAGTGGAGGGGAAAAGCAGTTTTTTAGTGCGATATAATATAGTGATGGCATATTTTATGGTGAGAGAAATAATCTAGCTCTAAGGAAACAACCAAGCCCTGTGACGATCACTTTGTATTGTTTCGCGTTAGCCTCACATGAACTAGCTCCGCAGAATTCATGACTAAGCGTAATCATACTGCAGCCGTTGAAGCTCAATATCGCACACCAATGCGACCACAGAACAATGTACAACACATGCTTAGCTTATCAATAGTTCATTTATTGTAAACCCACTTCGTAACCCCACACACGTCTGCTCCACGGTGAAGTTTATCAGGTAAATATCTGTGAAGGCTAATACTGCTTATGTACAAGTATTCTTTACAAAAAGATCATCAAGGTTCTTCAAAAGTCGGGTGACTTATTGATTTTTCAGTTGTGTACGCACTGGCGAATAATGCATTTGTGAGTTACCAAAAGAAACTGAGAAAGCCTATCTTGTATAATATTTGCGCAAAAGAGGGAATTTGCGATGCAAATTTGTCAAGACGCCGGCAAAATTATCTGCACTACGGTTAATTATATGGCTGTGAACGCCCTACTGTCCGACATACTCACCACGCAACTATCATTTATATCCTTAACATTATTTGTATTTTTGCTGTAATATGAGCCTTATCCGATAATTTGCCGTTAACACACTAAAGTCTTTTATAGACACCACATCTGCAGGCTTGATTGATTATTTACAAAAAATTATGACATCATTATTGCTGTTCATGGAAAAAGCACATGTTACAGCTGATCAATTGAGTCATGAATCATGCGGTAGTGCTCATTTACGCTCAATCGAGCTCAGATGATTGCCCAACAAAATTTTGCTTTGTCGCAGTAACTCTGCTTAGCATGATTTGCGCTCATACTTCCATGGGTTTGCAAACGTGAATTAAGGTAGCTAATCGGACGGATTTTTAAGCCGGCGAAATGATCCTCGATTTCTGTTAAAGACTCCTATCCGTACGCGTTGTGACTGTATGTGTCAACCAGTTAGATTCAGTATCTGTAGTTCTGAAGTTGAGCAGCATGACATGAAGCACTGTATTAGCAACTTACAACATGACGACGGACATTCGCAGCTTAAAAGTACAGTATATTCTGCCATTGAACGTACGTTTAGATGATCAATCGGAACTATTTTAATTATTGTTGAGCTTACTAAACAATAATATTAAATATATTAGAAAGGTATTGTCTAATGGGTTTTACTAACACATAAGACTCGAGTTACGCATCGAATGCTGTCCTACTTAACAATTAACGCTCTGAACAAAACGTTTGTGAAGTTTACAACCAAGACTCGGTGAATATCTGCACGGTCTTAAACGTGAATATGCCGAAATAGTGCGCCTTCAAACTTCTATCATGGTCTGCAGTGCTAGCTAGGTATCATATCTATTATTGACGGGATATGTGACCTTTGGTCCCATTAGAAATTTCGACGAACATGGCATTTAAATGCTTTTGATGCAAATAGGTAAACACGATATTGCCCCAACTCTTTAGAGCAGTTTTGTTTGTAACGATACTTTGGCACCTAATTATATCTAAGTGAAACATTTCCCCTTCAAAACTAATAAACGTGCTTATCAGGGATGGAATTAAAAATTAACCAATAATAGTCTTTCTAGTGTCGACTTCCTAATGCTAAAGTGGAAACAAAGTGCTGTTTGGGCTAGGGTTGGCAAGGAGAGTTAAAAATACGAAACGATTCAATTTGGTCACAAGTCTTATTCGTTCGATCCTTCAAAGCGGTCGCGTATAACAACGCAATCACCTGATCCCAGTCCCATTCTGAGTAAGGATACTACGTTGACACGGAATATGATATTATTATTTATTTGTATGAACGAAGGCATTTATTGCAGCCCTACAATGCATTGGAAGGAAGGATATGTTGGATTTGTTTTATAAGAAAAATAAATGTCTCGAAGCAAAAGACGGCGACTTCCACAGAATGGCCTGAGTAACATACGTGAAGGGAATGACGTAAGGTGTCCTGGCAAAGCCATAAGAGAATAATAGTTCCTGCGACCTCTCCATTATAGACCAATCATTGACCACGATGACTGCCGTAAGCATATCTACTCAGGTGTAAAAAACAGAACGACCCGACAGTTCCATAATACAATGGTCCTCGATAACCAAACGAACGTCTGTGTTGGATACTAAAGTTGAAGTGTACAACAGTATACATTCGTTGTCTACTACATCACATTGTTGCCTCCGCTGGGACTTATTGCATGTTAGTGCATGTACTAGTCATCTATGCGTCTACAACAAGGTGAGGAGCAAAAATGGATGAAAGAACTCAAGTATAATTTAAATAAACAATCGAAGTGATCAAATGCGTACTTAGCAGCAATGTATCGACTAGAAACGCCCAGGTGGATGACTTATAAAATGTCGTGACGAACTTTCGTATGGTAATTTTGCCACAGCCGTTTATGGGGATGTGAAATGTCTTACATCCAAAAGACGTTATGATTGGTTATGTGTTGACCTCCATTAACATGAATTACAGCTAGTCTGAACAGATTTACATAACCACCTGCCACGACACAACTGTAGACGAGTTCGATTCAATAAATTCTATCGAAATACTGTTATTTCTATTAGATAGATGCACGTCTGTCTGTTCCTAGCAATCGTTTATTACAAAAAACAGGATGGCCTCATGATCCACTGTAAGTGAGTGAATTGTATATATGCTACAAACAGTATTCAAAACAAACGAATCCTCTTGCAAATGATTATCTACAGACGCGGAATCTATATATACCATTCATAAGTTATAAATGCCATGTGGTTTATTCACATCCACATATATATTCATTTGATGCATTATTGGAAACACGTCATTAAGTTTGTGATGTCCTAATATTAGAGTCACGGTTTATCAGTATGCCAAACATCGACTGTGTCTGCTATTAATTGCAAGTAATCTAAGCAAAAGCAATATGGTGCATCGTTTAATTTTCTTCTGTAAACCCCGCCGAGAGGCCCTACATTGAGACGCGGCCCTTTGTGCCGAAATATAGGGAAATTACGTGGATAGCCTGTTGTTCTCAAGTCCATTGTAAATATGCTAGCAATCTGATTGAGATTGGCCTTACAGCGCAAACCATCTTACGAATGAGCGATGCATTTTGAACGCAGTTGCAACCTAAATATATGTGTCATACACAAACCTATATTGCTATTGCACAATTGTTATGCAGTATGCACTACGTAATTGTACAATATCTTAGTAACTATGGTGGCACTTAACACACACATCATAAATAGTCTAGCCACTACAGGCTGGAACCCCTAGTCAGCCAGTTTCACTACAACTTGTTCTTCCGAGTTGACATTAATTCGCAGTTTAATGCTGTTTTTGCAACATGTTCATTATGACTTAAGGCATAGCTCGTTTATGGCGTATTGTTTGTATGCAACTTCGGCATTTATCGGTAAGCACTAGTGCGTATAGCTTAAGCGTGACATCATCAAACCTCGAATGGTTATAAGTGATAACATTAACGCAATACACACGAGTATAGCATCGCCCTCTGCTTATGATTTGACGTAATGCTACCTTTGTCTCTTTCGTTTTTATATATATATATCATCCTATCTCTAGGGGAATTAGCAGTAGTAACTTCTTTTTTCACTTTCATGGATATGCATGTCAATATAAATCAGAACTTGTACGTTATGCGAGACATATAACACATAGTACATAAAATGTTACAGCCTGATATTAACTGGGGACATCATCCGTTTATCACCATCCTTTCGTATTTGTTGCGAAGATATGTATCCTGCGTAAATTATCACTGTCGTTGAATAGGCTATAGATTATCGATAGTGGATACTAGTTCTCTGCCTTTCGCCGTATTATGTCTGAACAGCAGTACGATGCCCCTCCGATGCATTATATCATGCAATATGGCATCTAAGTTGAACAGCAATACCACGTTCCAGTTAAATAACGTTTGTTTAGTTGATAGACGCTGTATACATTTGACAAATTGCTCACTGCATATGATGTATGACTTCGTTTACTGTCCCTATTTCATCGCGATTTGTAATTAATATCGCTTGAAGAAATGGTATCAGTTTGCACCAATGCCAATCGGCATCAAGCATGAATAATGTGCAAAGCCAATTCATAGTTAACCACGGCATTGCGTTTGAAACAAACATGGCACACATTTTGCGTAGTATTTATTTCAATGTTGCAGCTTTCTTGTCATTCAAACATGCAAATATGTAAATGTATGGTGGATAGGAAATTGATATCCTTTACTTTGGTGCCATTCTTGATCTCGGGGATAGTCAGTGGCCATGTTGGGATTTCGATCATTCTAGTGATCGTACATCCGGTTTTTCAAACACTGAAGCTAGCTTGTATCTACCTGATGCTTACAGCAGGTCACACGGGACTATTAACAGTAATTGTGGGGTCAATTGAGATGTAGTCAAAAGGTAATGTTGGAACATAATTTACAATAGGTGATGTAAGACTGCTGTAGTATTAAGTATTTAAGTCGACCAAAGAAACCAACATAGGACACAATGTAAACTGTTTGTTTTAAGGTACTGCAGTACGAGACCAATAGCTATTTCCAACAATTCCTTCCCTTCCACATCCATCATCCCATCAATGGACTGTTGTCGTCAAATTCGTACTCGCCCGGAGAAAGACATCTAACCCGCTCATGCATACTAGCACGAACAGTACAGGAGCAACTAAGCCTCTAGTGTGCTGATGTGTTTGCAATCATTTTTCCCCCTAGTCCTATCATAAATGTCATCATTTCTCTACTAATGGACTTGGGGGACAATCTTAAAGGAAATCGTTGTGATAAACCACGATATTTGTGGCATGTTGATGCAGAGGCAGACTGCGATTCGTTACAGTGGTAACATAGTTCCTGACCTGTACTCTGCACTAGACCTAGCACGCGCCTTTGAGTTTGCATTCGGCATTATTGTCAAGACATTTCACCTTTCATGCCATCATTTCTCTGTTTGGGTTTAACGGAAATCACCGCTATTGCTGAAAAACGCACGGAGGTGAATTCTCAGATGATAAAAGCATGACATAGATCCGCCATAGTAATGTTATTATAGCATGTTATTTTCGGCAGTCATGGCAATACTGAATTGAGTCAACAAAGCAACACACGTAATGGACTAAGTGCTGAATCATTGACCCTTGACAGCAGCGTTCCGTTTAAGCACGAAGACACCTACTCAACAAAACTTTGATATCTAGGTAAACATGTTTAGCAAACTGCTCAATGACTCGGGCAGGGCTTCATTTTTTTTACCAAACAGATTTGAGAACAAAATCAAGCTGTTTTAACCCATCGATGACATTTACGTTCATTTCAGCAGTCATGTTATGCGCGAGAAAGAAGATTTGCGTGATAGAAGCATTTACTTTGCATATGCATTTGGTAAATACTATCATTATTTTCTCACCGATTGCCAAGGAACACTTACAGTGTATTATTGTTGTACGCAATCAGTTGCTTGATTTATGGTTGAAGCAAAACGGGAGAGCTCATTAGATACTGCCCCAGGCATTCATTCAAATCTGCTACTATTGACGTAATAAGGGAACCTATATTATTGATCAATGGGCCAACAAATTGTAGTTATTAGGTGGTATGAAAAATATCCCTCTTGCATGTTATTTACAGCTGTGATCATGGCACTGAAAAACATCGATGTTGCCATAGATGTCATGGTAGAATTACCGCCCTTGCAATATTATCAAAGCATATCAGTTCATCATACTGGACAACACTAAATTGAGCATTAGAGAGCGTGATACGTTATGGCCTCCACATCACTGATCCGTTCCGCTAGTCGCATTGTCATCAGAACTGCTTCGTAATAAAATGAAAGCAAAGTCAGCTTTGAAGTTAATATACAATCACACTTGATGAGGTGCACCATGCCATGCTATTGATGTTGACCGAAGGTGACCAAATGTATGTGTGGATTCTTTCCTGATCAGCATATGTCTATGACTTACACCTTACTTATGGGCCCATTAAGAGCTGACCAACTAGTCCCAATTGTCTGTCGATAGTAAACAAACCAACATGTTTAGCTTATATCTCCTTAATTCTGATACATGTATCATATAATTACAAAATATGGCAGCAGATCAAAGTGCACATGGGCAGATCTAGGTCAAAAACAAACAAAATGCAACCACCCATCAATAGCTTAGCACATAAAGATGTGGCGAACTGCTTTGCTTTTGAAATACTATATTTAGCGTGAGCTTTTTATCGTAGATCTTATGATGCAGTTAGCATCACAACATTGTGCAAGTGGAGGGGAAAAGCAGTTTTTTAGTGCGATATAATATAGTGATGGCATATTTTATGGTGAGAGAAATAATCTAGCTCTAAGGAAACAACCAAGCCCTGTGACGATCACTTTGTATTGTTTCGCGTTAGCCTCACATGAACTAGCTCCGCAGAATTCATGACTAAGCGTAATCATACTGCAGCCGTTGAAGCTCAATATCGCACACCAATGCGACCACAGAACAATGTACAACACATGCTTAGCTTATCAATAGTTCATTTATTGGAATAAACCCACTTCGTAACCCCACACACGTCTGCTCCACGGTGAAGTTTATCAGGTAAATATCTGTGAAGGCTAATACTGCTTATGTACAAGTATTCTTTACAAAAAGATCATCAAGGTTCTTCAAAAGTCGGTGACTTATTGATTTTTCAGTTGTGTACGCACTGGCGAATAATGCATTTGTGAGTTACCAAAAGAAACTGAGAAAGCCTATCTTGTATAATATTTGCGCAAAAGAGGGAATTTGCGATGCAAATTTGTCAAGACGCCGGCAAAATTATCTGCACTACGGTTAATTATATGGCTGTGAACGCCCCTACTGTCCGACATACTCACCACGCAACTATCATTTATATCCTTAACATTATTTGTATTTTTGCTGTAATATGAGCCTTATCCGATAATTTGCCGTTAACACACTAAAGTCTTTTATAGACACCACATCTGCAGGCTTGATTGATTATTTACAAAAAATTATGACATCATTATTGCTGTTCATGGAAAGCACATGTTACAGCTGATCAATTGAGTCATGAATCATGCGGTAGTGCTCATTTACGCTCAATCGAGCTCAGATGATTGCCCAACAAAATTTTGCTTTGTCGCAGTAACTCTGCTTAGCATGATTTGCGCTCATACTTCCATGGGTTTGCAAACGTGAATTAAGGTAGCTAATCGGACGGATTTTTAAGCCGGCGAAATGATCCTCGATTTCTGTTAAAGACTCCTATCCGTACGCGTTGTGACTGTATGTGTCAACCAGTTAGATTCAGTATCTGTAGTTCTGAAGTTGAGCAGCATGACATGAAGCACTGTATTAGCAACTTACAACATGACGACGGACATTCGCAGCTTAAAAGTACAGTATATTCTGCCATTGAACGTACGTTTAGATGATCAATCGGAACTATTTTAATTATTGTTGAGCTTACTAAACAATAATATTAAATATATTAGAAAGGTATTGTCTAATGGGTTTTACTAACACATAAGACTCGAGTTACGCATCGAATGCTGTCCTACTTAACAATTAACGCTCTGAACAAAACGTTTGTGAAGTTTACAACCAAGACTCGGTGAATATCTGCACGGTCTTAAACGTGAATATGCCGAAATAGTGCGCCTTCAAAACTTCTATCATGGTCTGCAGTGCTAGCTAGGTATCATATCTATTATTGACGGGATATGTGACCTTTGGTCCCATTAGAAATTTCGACGAACATGGCATTTAAATGCTTTTGATGCAAATAGGTAAACACGATATTGCCCCAACTCTTTAGAGCAGTTTTGTTTGTAACGATACTTTGGCACCTAATTATATCTAAGTGAAACATTTCCCCTTCAAAACTAATAAACGTGCTTATCAGGGATGGAATTAAAAATTAACCAATAATAGTCTTTCTAGTGTCGACTTCCTAATGCTAAAGTGGAAACAAAGTGCTGTTTGGGCTAGGGTTGGCAAGGAGAGTTAAAAATACGAAACGATTCAATTTGGTCACAAGTCTTATTCGTTCGATCCTTCAAAGCGGTCGCGTATAAACAACGCAATCACCTGATCCCAGTCCCATTCTGAGTAAGGATACTACGTTGACACGGAATATGATATTATTATTTATTTGTATGAACGAAGGCATTTATTGCAGCCCTACAATGCATTGGAAGGAAGGATATGTTGGATTTGTTTTATAAGAAAAATAAATGTCTCGAAGCAAAAGACGGCGACTTCCACAGAATGGCCTGAGTAACATACGTGAAGGGAATGACGTAAGGTGTCCTGGCAAAGCCATAAGAGAATAATAGTTCCTGCGACCTCTCCATTATAGACCAATCATTGACCACGATGACTGCCGTAAGCATATCTACTCAGGTGTAAAAAACAGAACGACCCGACAGTTCCATAATACAATGGTCCTCGATAACCAAACGAACGTCTGTGTTGGATACTAAAGTTGAAGTGTACAACAGTATACATTCGTTGTCTACTACATCACATTGTTGCCTCCGCTGACTTATTGCATGTTAGTGCATGTACTAGTCATCTATGCGTCTACAACAAGGTGAGGAGCAAAAATGGATGAAAGAACTCAAGTATAATTTAAATAAACAATCGAAGTGATCAAATGCGTACTTAGCAGCAATGTATCGACTAGAAACGCCCAGGTGGATGACTTATAAAATGTCGTGACGAACTTTCGTATGGTAATTTTGCCACAGCCGTTTATGGGGATGTGAAATGTCTTACATCCAAAAGACGTTATGATTGGTTATGTGTTGACCTCCATTAACATGAATTACAGCTAGTCTGAACAGATTTACATAACCACCTGCCACGACACAACTGTAGACGAGTTCGATTCAATAAATTCTATCGAAATACTGTTATTTCTATTAGATAGATGCACGTCTGTCTGTTCCTAGCAATCGTTTATTACAAAAAACAGGATGGCCTCATGATCCACTGTAAGTGAGTGAATTGTATATATGCTACAAACAGTATTCAAAACAAACGAATCCTCTTGCAAATGATTATCTACAGACGCGGAATCTATATATACCATTCATAAGTTATAAATGCCATGTGGTTTATTCACATCCACATATATATTCATTTGATGCATTATTGGAAACACGTCATTAAGTTTGTGATGTCCTAATATTAGAGTCACGGTTTATCAGTATGCCAAACATCGACTGTGTCTGCTATTAATTGCAAGTAATCTAAGCAAAAGCAATATGGTGCATCGTTTAATTTTCTTCTGTAAACCCCGCCGAGAGGCCCTACATTGAGACGCGGCCCTTTGTGCCGAAATATAGGGAAATTACGTGGATAGCCTGTTGTTCTCAAGTCCATTGTAAATATGCTAGCAATCTGATTGAGATTGGCCTTACAGCGCAAACCATCTTACGAATGAGCGATGCATTTTGAACGCAGTTGCAACCTAAATATATGTGTCATACACAAACCTATATTGCTATTGCACAATTGTTATGCAGTATGCACTACGTAATTGTACAATATCTTAGTAACTATGGTGGCACTTAACACACACATCATAAATAGTCTAGCCACTACAGGCTGGAACCCCTAGTCAGCCAGTTTCACTACAACTTGTTCTTCCGAGTTGACATTAATTCGCAGTTTAATGCTGTTTTTGCAACATGTTCATTATGACTTAAGGCATAGCTCGTTTATGGCGTATTGTTTGTATGCAACTTCGGCATTTATCGGTAAGCACTAGTGCGTATAGCTTAAGCGTGACATCATCAAACCTCGAATGGTTATAAGTGATAACATTAACGCAATACACACGAGTATAGCATCGCCCTCTGCTTATGATTTGACGTAATGCTACCTTTGTCTCTTTCGTGTTTATATATATATATATCATCCTATCTCTAGGGGAATTAGCAGTAGTAACTTCTTTTTTTTCACTTTCATGGATATGCATGTCAATATAAATCAGAACTTGTACGTTATGCGAGACATATAACACATAGTACATAAAATGTTACAGCCTGATATTAACTGGGGACATCATCCGTTTATCACCATCCTTTCGTATTTGTTGCGAAGATATGTATCCTGCGTAAATTATCACTGTCGTTGAATAGGCTATAGATTATCGATAGTGGATACTAGTTCTCTGCCTTTCGCCGTATTATGTCTGAACAGCAGTACGATGCCCCTCCGATGCATTATATCATGCAATATGGCATCTAAGTTGAACAGCAATACCACGTTCCAGTTAAATAACGTTTGTTTAGTTGATAGACGCTGTATACATTTGACAAATTGCTCACTGCATATGATGTATGACTTCGTTTACTGTCCCTATTTCATCGCGATTTGTAATTAATATCGCTTGAAGAAATGGTATCAGTTTGCACCAATGCCAATCGGCATCAAGCATGAATAATGTGCAAAGCCAATTCATAGTTAACCACGGCATTGCGTTTGAAACAAACATGGCACACATTTTGCGTAGTATTTATTTCAATGTTGCAGCTTCTTGTCATTCAAACATGCAAATATGTAAATGTATGGTGGATAGGAAATTGATATCCTTTACTTTGGTGCCATTCTTGATCTCGGGGATAGTCAGTGGCCATGTTGGGA
>CM067345.1:48488990-48540515 GCA_034190875.2 Urechis unicinctus
AATGCTTCAGCACTTTATTAAGCAAGTGCATGACAACAGTGTTCTTAAACAAGCCCCTCGTGTCTTTGTTTGCGTTCCTTGTGGTTCAACACAGGTTGAGCGTCGTGCCATCCGTGAATCAGCGCTAGGCGCTGGTGCTCGTGAGGTTTACCTAATCGATGAGCCAATGGCTGCGGCGATTGGTGCTGGCCTGCGCGTTTCTGAGCCACAGGTTCAATGGTGGTTGATATCGGTGGTGGTACTACTGAAGTTGCGGTTATCTCATTAAATGGTGTGGTTTACTCTTTCTTTTCTGTTCGTATTGGTGGTGACCGTTTTGATGAAGCTATCATCAAACTACGTTCTCGTAACTACGGTAGCTTGATTGGTGAAGCAACGGCAGAAAAGATCAAACACGAAATCGGTCTCAGCTTACCCTGGCGATGAAGTACAAGAGATCGAAGTACGTGGCCGTAACTTAGCGGAAGGCGTGCCTCGTAGCTTTAGCCTGAACTCAAACGAAATTCTTGAAGCGCTTCAAGAGCCGCTATCAGGTATCGTATCTGCTGTCATGGTTGCACTAGAACAATGTCCGCCAGAGCTTGCTTCTGATATATCAGAGAACGGTATGGTGCTGACTGGTGGTGGTGGTGCACTGCTTAAAGACCTTGATCGTCTGCTAACGGAAGAAACAGGTATCCCTGTTGTTGTTGCAGAAGAGCCACTAACGTGTGTTGCTCTAGGTGGCGGTAAAGCCCTAGAGATGATCGACATGCACGGCGGCGACCTGTTCAGCGAAGAATAATATCTAGTGTTAGGCTCTTTTCTTATCTAGTTTTATGTAAAGAGCCTAGGACCTTGTCTATAGGATCAAATGTAGCTCTAGGACCAAATATAGAATGAAGCCAATTTTTGGTAGAGGTCCCTCTCTACAATTGCGCCTGTTTTTTTGCTGTAATTTTATCAGCCAGCCTTATGCTGGCTGATAGTCGTTTAGATGCTTTCTCAAATGTCCGCTATCTATTGAACAGCATGGTTGCCCCAATTCAATACGCAGCCAACTTACCTCGCACTATGTTCGATGGTGTCTACGACCGTTTTAGTACTCGTAAAGGACTAATCGAATCCAACCATAATATTAAACGAGAAGTCTTGCGTCTAAAAAAGCGAGCTGATTCTGCTTGAGCAATACCAAGAAGAAAACAAGCGCCTTCGTAAGCTATTAGGATCTCCGTTTATCCGTGATGAAAAGAAAGTCGTCACAGAAGTTATGGCGGTAGATACTTCACCCTATCGTCATCAAGTTGTGATCGATAAAGGTCAGATTGATGGGGTGTATGAAGGTCAACCGGTGATCAACGAAAAAGGCATTGTCGGCCAAGTGACTTTTGTCGCTGCTCACAATAGCCGTGTCCTGTTACTGACTGACGCAAACAATGCGATTCCTGTTCAAGTCATTCGTAATGATATTCGAGTGATCGCTTCCGGTAATGGCATGATTGATGAGATTCAAACTAGAACACATTCCAACCAGTACTGATATTCAAGAAGAAGACTTGTTGGTGACATCGGGTTTTGGCGGGGTTTATCCTGAAGGCTACCCTGTGGCTTATGTTTCTTCAGTCGATTTATGACCCGAAAACGTGAATTTGCGGTTATTAAAGCAGAGCCTGTGGTTGAGTTTGATAAGCTCAGGTACTTATTGCTTGTTTGGCCTGATGAAAACAAACAGATGCAAGCGGATCAAATCAGCATTAAACAAGTATTGTTAGAGGGTGAAGATGGCCAATAGCGTTTTAAGAGAGCAAAGTAGTAATTGGTTGCTCATTTTTGATCGCGCTTATTCTGCAAACCATTCCTTGGCCTGGTAGCTTAGATCTATTTCGACCGTCTTGGTTGTTGTTACTGGTGACGTGTTATTGGGTTCTTGCTCTGCCCACACCGTGTTAACGTGGGTAGTGCTTTGATTTTGGGCTTATTGTGGGACCTATGATTGGTTCGACATTGGGTATTCGTGGAATGATGATGGCAATAGTGATGTACATTATTGCGCTGAACTTCCTCGTGATACGTAACATGGCGCTATGGCAACAAGCCATGATCATTGCGGCGTTGACGGTATTGTTTGAAGTGTTGATCTTCTTTGGTGAATATTTGATCCAAGATGTCGTTTTCAATCCATTATCGTTATGGAGCGCATTGATAAACTGTATACTTTGGCCTTGGATGTTTTTATTAATGAGACGCGTGCGTCGCCATTGGCATGTGAGGTAGTATGACGATGGAAAAGAAACATTTAGTTTTGGCATCCGGTTCTCCACGCCGCAAAGAATTGCTATCGCAACTTGGTTATGAGTTTTCTGTCCTCGTAACCGATGTTGAAGAGTGTAAACATGCCCAAGAAACCGCCGAAGAATATGTTAAGCGACTATCTTTAGATAAAGCCTTAGCAGCGTTGTCTTTATTGAAAGATAACCCTTCTGAAAAGCAGAATGTCATTTCTAGTTCTGATACTGTAGATCCTAGTTTTGATAATGCAGCTGTTGGCTCTGAGATCGTCGATCTTAGCTCTGAAGCTGTTTCTCTTGATTCTGAAACAGTGGTTCTTGGTTCTGACACAGTTGTCGTTAGCCAAGGGCAAGTGCTCGAGAAGCCCACTAATTTTGCCGACTCTAAGCGCATGCTTACTCAGTTAGCGAATGATCGTCACCAAGTGATGACGGCCGGTTTCTGTGGTGGTCGGAAAAAAACAAAAAGAACAGAAATCATTATTACCGACGTATGGTTTTAAACCCCTCAGTGAAAAAGAAATAGAACAATACTGGCAAACAGGGGAGCCATGCGATAAAGCCGGTAGCTATGGGTATCCAAGGTTTGGGGCGGACGCTTTGTTACCCGAATCGAAGGTAGTTATTACGCCGTTGTCGGCTTACCTTTATTTGAAACGGACCAGCTACTGCAAGAATTCTTATAATTACTAATCTGAGGTGCACCATGAGTGCTGAATTGTTGCTGAACGTGACCCCGAGTGAAACTCGTGTGGCCATGATTGAAGGGGGGGCTCTTCAAGAGATCCATGTCGAACGAGATGCTCGACGCGGTATCGTAGGAAATATCTATAAAGGACGTGTAAGCCGTGTACTTCCGGGAATGCAGGCGGCTTTTTGTGGATATAGGCCTTGAAAAAAGCAGCTTTTTTTGCACGCCTCTGATATTGTTCCACACACTGAATGTGTTGCTGAAAACGAAAAGAAGCAATTTCAGGTTCGTGATATTTCAGAGCTTGTTCGTCAAGGACAAGACATTGTGGTTCAAGTCGTCAAAGATCCTCTTGGTACCAAAGGTGCCCGCTTAACCACTGATATTACTTTGCCATCTCGCTATCTGGTCTTTATGCCTGGTGCAAGTCATGTTGGCGTATCTCAGCGAATTGAAAGTGAGTCTGAACGTAATCGTCTTAAAAAAAGTCGTGTCTCGTTACTGTGACGAACATGGTGGCTTTATCATCCGTACCGCAGCAGAAGGTGCAGATTCGAATGAGTTGGCTCAAGATGCGGCATTCTTAAAGCGACTATGGCTAAAAGTATTAGAGCGTCGTGGTAAGCACAAAGCTCGTACACGCTTGTACGGTGAGCTGTGCCTAAGCCAACGTATTTTGCGTGACTTCGTTGGTACTGAGTTGAGTAAGATTCAGGTCGATTCTCGTCTAGAGTATGAAAATCTTAAAGAGTTTACTTCTGAGTACGTGCCAGAGCTGACTGACAAGCTTGAGCTGTATGAAGGCGATAAGCCTATCTTTTGATATGTACGATACCGAAAACGAAATTCAACGTTCATTGGATCGTAAAGTCGAATTAAAATCTGGTGGATATCTGATTATCGACCAAACGGAAGCGATGACCACTGTCGACATTAACACTGGCGCATTTGTTGGTCGTCGTAATCTAGAAGAAACCATTTTCAATACCAACGTAGAGGCGACTCAAGCGATAGCTCGACAACTGCGTCTGCGTAACTTAGGTGGCATCATCATTATCGACTTTATCGATATGTTGTCTGAGGAACATCGTAAGCGAGTACTAACTTCATTAGAAGCTGCGCTAGACAAAGATCGCGTGAAAACCAATATTAATGGCTTCACACAGCTTGGTTTGGTGGAGATGACTCGTAAACGTACTCGTGAAAGTATTGAGCATATTCTGTGTTCAAGCTGCCCCGCTTGTGAAGGCCGCGGCAGCGTGAAAACAGTCGAAACGGTTTGTTATGAAATACTTCGAGAGATCACGCGCGTGAATCGTGCCTACGACGCTGATAAGTTCGTGGTCTATGCCGCAGCCGCAGTCGCTGAGGCGTTAGAGGGCGATGAATCTCATGCGCTTGCGGAGCTTGAAGTCTTTATTGGTAAAACAAGTCAAAATCCAGGCTGAGCCTCTGTACATACAAGAGCAGTTTGATGTTGTTATGATGTAATGGATATTTTGTGAGCTCAAGCGCTACTCTGATTCTTCGTGCATGTTTATGGTTAGTGGTTACTCTCTTAGTAACGCTAGCCATTGCCGTTACTACACTTCGTGTAGCCTTACCTAATTTAAACAAATATCAATCTGAAATTGAGGTTTGGGTAAATCAACATTCCGGTTTGAATTCTCCATTCAAGATGTGGGCGGTTTTTGGCGCAACACTCACCCTTCTATAGCTTTACAAGGTTTAAAGCCAGCCTTCCTAATGCAGAAGATGTCACTTTCTCTGTTGAGCGTGTTGAAGTTGAGTTTGACTTGATTCAATCGTTCGTTCAGATGCGTCCGGTTGTGGCCGATCTGGTCATGAACCAAATGTATCTTGATATCCGATCTATTGATCTGTTTGCTGGTCAAAAACGGCCAACAGAAACCGAAAAAGTCGAATTCTTCAAAAGCGGGTTATACAGGAACTGGATAATCTACTCCTGAAAACTTTAAGTGGATGTGACGGCTAAAGACTCAACCCTTTTCTACCGTGCAATCTCTGATGAAGAACGTCAACTCGACATAGAAACTTTAAAATGGCAAAACTCAGGTAAACACCACCTTGCAGAAGGTGTGGTGAGTATTAAAGATGCCAAACTTAAACTCCCTGTCAGTGAGTGCTAACTTTGTTGATGGTGGCTCGCTGACCGATATGTCGGGTGAGTTCTATGTGAGCGCGGATAGCATCTCGATAAAACCTTGGTTAACGCGTTACATGCAGGCAGAGTCCGGTGTGGAAACGGGTACGGTGAGCCTTAATAGTTGGTTAACTCTGAAAAACAGTAACCAGTGAGCGCGTTACGTTGAGGTATTACCTTCTGAACTGACTTGGAACGAAGACGGCGCCACATGATTTGATGATTGAATCTGGCGTGTTTAAAAACTTGTCTCCGTTGGAAAATGGCTGGCAAGTGAATGGTCACTCACTTAACTTAAGAACCGATGACACGCCTTGGCCAGAACTCGATGTTGCATTCAAATGGAACAAAAGGTCCGTGGCAAACTCAACGTTTCTGAGTTGGATATTGCCACAATTACTCCGCTAATTAAGTTGTTGCCTGATTCCGAGCAATCCACCAAATGATTAATTCGTTGGCTCCAGGCGGTTTGGTTTCTGATATTCGCGTCTCCATGGATTCAGGCATCGAAAGCTTGCGTTATTCTGCAAGTTTTTTCTGATATGGCTATCGAGCAATGGGAGTTAGTTCCAGGCTTTAGCCAAGTGTCAGGCAGTGTGTTTGGTTCAGCATCTGAAGCGAAAGCCAGCTTGCATGTTATTGATGATGTGTTTTCCTTATGGCGATGTTTTCCAAGCCCCTCTAAATATCAAACAAGGTCAGGTTGACATTGTTTGGCAGCAGGATGAAAACGGCTGGAAGCTTTGGTCGGATAAAATCACGGCAGCAACGCCAGATTTACAAGTTCTCGGCGCATTTCGTTTAGATTTTCCAAATGACGCAAGCCCTTTCTTTCTTTTTATGGTGAAGCGGACGCTTACAATGTGGGTGAAACATGGCGTTATTTACCGACATTGGCACTTGGACAAGACTTAACTGATTACCTTTCCACGGCGATTCAAGCCGGTAAAGCCGACACCGTTAAATTACTTTGGCATGGTGAATTTGCTCAATATCCATATACCAATCATGATGGCATTTTTCAAGTTTGGGTTGGGTTAGAAAACGCGAAATTTAGTTTTGATACCGGCTGGCCTTTGATTACCGATCTTCAGCTTGATCTGTTATTTGAAAATGATGCGATGCACTTGGATTCTCGCTCAGCTCAATTAATGGATGTCACTGCAGATCGTATTACGGGGCGTATTCCTTATTTAGGGTCAAGGCGGCCATATTGAAATTGAAGCGAAAGCAACCGCGTCAGGCAATGCGGTACGTGATTACATGACAGCTTCTCCACTCGTGATTCAGTCGGGGCTGCCTTAACGGCGCTTCAAGTGAGTGGCGATGTGTCGTCCGAGTTTCAGCTTAATATTCCGTTTGATTCTGAAAAAGAAGCAAGAGCGTGGGGCTATGCTGATCTCAAATGGTAACCATGTCGAGATTGAAGCTCCGCCGATGGTACTTGAAAAACACCACTGGACGTATTGAGTTTGATAATGATTGTAGTGACGGCGAATGGCCTTGCTGCAGATTTACTTAAACAGGGTATCTCTCTTGATTTCAAAGGTTTGAACGATGGCCCGGGCTACGCGTTGATATCGATGTTCTAGGCGATTGGGATGTTAAACCTCTAGAGCCTTACATTGGTGAACAGTGGCTAAGCCGTTTGTCTGGCCATGCTCAGTGGCAAAGCCAAATTGATATTCAGCTTAACGATATCGGTTTTAGTTACCAATTGGATTTGCAGTCAGATCTTAAGTATTTGGCCAGTGATTATCCATATCCATTGGCGAAAAAGTCATTAGAAAGTGGCTCTGCAAGGCTTACAAGCCTCGGGCAACCAAGAAGCGATTACTGCACGTTTACAGCTCCCTAGTACCAAATATCAAGCTGAAATGATATCACAGGTGATGTTCCTCAGTTAACGGCGACCAACTTTAGTGCTTGGTCGAGGAGGTTACAAAATTAGCCCTGTCGTTGGCCATCATGCATTAATTCGTACTGATAAATTCAATGCTGATGATTGGTTATCGGTCGTGATGGAGCCTGTGAAGCCTTCAAACGCCGTGCTCAGTCAAATGAATACTCCAACTATTCCTGCGCCAAGCCGTGTTACGTTCGAGAGTAAGAGCTAATTTTTAGGTGGCATTCCTTGGAATGATGTCGACTTTAGTGCTCGTAAAAACAAACAAGCATGGCAAATGGAAGTCTCTAGCCAAGAGATCGAAGGAGATATTAATTATCTGCCTCCTTACGATTTAACGGTTTCATTAGATCGTTTACATTTGTTTGTTCCAGAGTGGAGCGATCAGAAAAACCAAGAGCAACTGCTACAAACGTAAAGCGCAAGAAGCACCGTTGATCTCTGAGTTGGATCGAGAGATCCACGATGCGATGCCGAACCTGAAGTTAACCTTTGAACGATTTTTGGCTACAAGGTTACAAGGTTGGCAAGGTTGATGTTGAGTGGCTAGGAACGAAGATCGGATAGAGTGGAATAAGATCCAGGTTCGAAGTGGTGGCAATAAAGCCGATATCAGCGGTTGGTGGGAACTGAATGGTGACAAGAGTCATTCATCGTTGGCTGTTGATGTAGAAGGTGAAAAACAACAGTGAATTGATGGAACGATTCGGTATTACTTCAGGAATTCAAAAAGCACCATTCGCGTTGGAAGGTCAACTAAATTGGGATGGTTCGCCTGGGGGGATTAAAATGGATACCCTTGATGGCAACGTTAAAACCAAGTTTGGTAAAGGTATTATCTCGGATGTGAGCGGTGCGGCTCGTTTACTTGGCCTGTTTAGCCTAGATTCGATCATCCGCAAGATGCAGCTCGATTTCTCAGACGTGTTTGATAAAGGCATGGCGTTCAACAGCATCACAGGAACGGGTAAGATTCAAAATGGTATCTTCCTGACTAATGACTTAAACATGGATGCCGGTGCTGGTGAGATGAAGATCAAAGGTATCGCTAACTTAATACCCGCCAGGTGGATGCGGAAGGTGAACTTACCCCAGATATTACCTCTGGCATTCCTGTATTAACGGCCTTTGCGGTAACCCCTCAAACGGCGCTGTACGTATTAGCGGTGACTACGGTTATTTCTCCAGTTGTTGAAGTTTTTACCCAAGTTAATTATTCGGTAAAAGGACCATTGGATTCACCAACGGTGAGTGAGCTTTCTCGTAGCTCTGGCGAGTTTCAGTTACCCGAAAAGCTTAGGAAATTAGCTCAATAGTCGTGAATGCTTGAATAGCTCATACTCGAACAGGTCAATAGACAAATGAGCTAATACTTGAGTTGGTCAATACTCTTGCTGATTAACATACGATAAAACGCTGTTTTCTGAATCATAATGAATGGAGGAGCGAGATACACAGGATTGTGTTGGGTTGATTCAAATGACATCAGGTCCTAGTCCTGAGTTAAACTTTGATTATCTTGTTCAAGAAGTAGAAAAGTGCAAAGCACTAGGGGCTAAGTGGGTAGTTTGCCCTGAAAATGCATTAGTTTTTGGCAGTAAAGCCGACTATCACCAGTATGCAGAGCCCTTAAAATGATGGCCCGTTGCAGAAGAAAGTGTCTGAATTAGCTTCGTTTTCATCGAATCTGGATTATTGTCGGTAGCATGCCGATAAGAACGATTGAAGGCGTGACTACAACAACATTGGTGATTGACGACTTTGGCTGCTTAGTTGCACATTACGATAAGTTACATATGTTTGATGTTGACGTGGCCGATGCGCACAAATGCTATCGAGAGTCCGATATTTTCACTCCGGGTGATCGCGTTGTGACGACGGAAACGCCTTTTGGTCGCTTAGGTTTGAGTATTTGTTATGATGTGCGCTTTCCGCACTTGTATTCAGAGTTACGCAAGCAAGGTGCGCAGATCATTATCGTACCGGCGGCGTTTACAGCAGTGACTGGTCAAGCGCATTGGGAAGCATTATTAAGGTGTCGTGCGATCGAAACACAATCTTGGATTGTCGCGGTAGGACAAGGAGGTAAGCATCCTTGTCAAAGAGAAACATGGGGACACTCAATGGTGGTTGATCCATGGGGACGAGTGGTCGCACAATTAGACCAAGAGCCTAAAAGTATGGTGGTCGAGATAGACATATCCAGTTGTGAGTCAATTAGGCAAAATATGCCGATAACGCAACACTCTCGATTCACCAATCAATTTTAATTACAAATAAGAGCCATTTATGAGCATTAATCAATTGAAGAAGCGCTACTGAACCCGACAGGGCTTACGGAGCAAAATATCGCAGATACATTGGCGAGCATTGCTACCCGCCAAATTGATTATGCTGATATCTATTTTCAGTCAAGCTGGCATGAATCCTTGGTGCTAGAAGACAGCATCATTAAAGACGGTTCTTTCAATATTGACTGCGGTTGTTGGTGTGGCGAGCGGTATCGGGTGAAAAAACCGGTTTTGCTTACTCTGATCAAATCCAACTAGACGGTCTTAAGCAGAGTGCGATTGCTGCTCGTGGTATCGCTAAGCAAGGTCAAAACGGCAAGGTACAGGCCTTCAAACGCAATTCTAACCAAGCTTATTACGATGCGGTTAACCCTACTCGCTAGCTGGGAAAAAACAACAAAAAACAGAATTACTCAAAGCGCTTGATGCTTATATTCGAACTAAAGAACCGATGGTTACTGAGGTTTCGGTGAGTTTAAGCGGTGTGCATGAGCAGATGCTGGTTGCTGCAACTGACGGCACTTATGCTGGTGATATTCGCCCGCTGGTTCGTTTGTCTATTAGTGTACTGGCACAAAAAGGCGATCGTCGTGAGCGCGGTAGTGCTGGCGGGTGGTGGTCGTTTTGGTTATGACTTCTTCTTAAGTGATGCTAAT
Source organism: Urechis unicinctus (assembly GCA_034190875.2). Taxonomy (NCBI): domain Eukaryota; kingdom Metazoa; phylum Annelida; class Polychaeta; order Xenopneusta; family Urechidae; genus Urechis; species Urechis unicinctus. The sequence goes on from CM067345.1 coordinate 48,498,966, forward strand.
GGCTCTCAGGTTGCTTATCAGTTTGCTGATGAAGCGATTCGCCAAGCTCTAGTTAACCTTGAAGCGGTTGCGGCACCTGCTGGTGCAATGCCTGTTTGTCCTTGGTTCTGGTTGGCCGGGCGTTCTTCTGCATGAAGCGGTAGGCCACGGTTTAGAAGGTGACTTCAACCCGTAAAGAGTCGTCAGTATTTTCTGGTAAAGTTGGCGAACAAGTTACATCAAGCCTATGTACGATCGTTGATGATGGTACATTGACTGACCTGCGCGGTTCATTGAACGTTGATGATGAAGGCGTTAATGGTCAGTACAACACGCTGATCGAAAATGGCATCCTAAAAGGTTACATGCAAGATAAGCTTAATGCTCGTTTAATGGATGTAGCACCTACAGGTAACGGTCGTCGTGAGTCTTACGCACATCTTCCGATGCCGCGTATGACAAACACTTACATGCTGCCGGGTGAGCACACACCGGAAGAGATCATTGCTACTGTTGAGAAAGGCATCTACGCGCCGAACTTCGGCGGTGGTCAGGTAGATATTACTTCTGGTAAGTTCGTGTTCTCAGCTTCTGAAGCGTACATGATTGAAAACGGCAAAATTACTCACCCAGTGAAAGGTGCAACGCTGATCGGTTCTGGTATTGAAGCGATGCAGCAAGTGTCTATGGTGGGTAACGACCTTAGCCTAGACCGTGGTGTGGGTGTGTGTGGTAAAGCAGGCCAAAGTGTCCCTGTTGGTGTTGGTCAACCAACATTGAAGCTAGACTCGCTAACGGTGGGTGGTACTGAGTAATTCAGAAGAATCTCTGCCAACTTACTTCAAAAGATTAAATTGAAAAGCGCCTCCAATGTGAGGCGCTTTTTGTTTTTAGATTACGGATTCAGTGTGAGTGTATCGAGTTGCTACATGTTCTCTTCGGCAAACTCTGCCAGTCGGCTACGTACCACGCCATTGAGGTGGATATTGGCACTGCCTTCGAAGTTTTTAAAACGCTCAACCATGTAGGTTAAACCTGAAGTCACAGGGGTTAAGTAGGAAGAATCTATTTGGGCTAGGTTTCCTGAACAGACAATCTTGGTGCCTTCACCACAGCGGGTGATGATGGTTTTGATTTGTGAAGCGGTTAGGTTTTTGGCACTCGTCGAGAAGAACGAACGCATTTGGATCGAGCGGCCACGCATAAAGTTGATCGATTTGAATTGGATATTGGCTTTATCACAGATGTATTTCATTGAGCCTTCTGTGCAATGATCATTTTTGTGTAGCGCCTCTAAGGTATCCGTTACTGCTGCTAACCATGGCAACATCTTTTCTTCCTCGGTTCCGGGAAGAAAGCCAATCGACTCGCCAATATCGGGCGTGTTTCGGGTTACGATGATCTTATCGAAATGTTTACGCTCAATGGTTTGCTCTAGCGCGCTGCAGCCATAGCTAACAGTGTCTTACCACTCCCTGCAGCCCCCGTTAGGATCACAAGGTCAATATCGGGATCGAGTAGGGCGTCGATCGCCATACCTTGATAGATGTTCTTAGGTGTAATATCCCATGCTCTTCGGTTCATCAACCGTTCACGACTAAGATCTCTCAGAGTGATGGTTTCGGTTTCAATCTCTTCGACCCGAGCGGCAAAGTCACTCTCCTCGTCAATCACATATTGGTTGAGAAAGGTTGGCTCGAAAGGTGCTCTTGCTAGAGTGTGTAACGTCTTTCCCCCTAGAGCCTTACTCTCGACATTATCAATGCCATCCCAAAATGCCCCTTCGAGTTGCTGAAAGCCTTAGTTCAGGTATTGGATATCATCGATCAATTGGTCTGTTTGATAATCTTCAACGAAGCGAACACCTGCGCCTTTGGCTCGCAAGCGCATGTTGATGTCTTTGGTGATGAGAACCACTTCACGTGGCGCGCGTTTTGTTTGAAGGTAGAGGACGCGTTGAGGATTCGATTATCGCCTGCCTTATCATCAGCGAAGGCCTTAATGCTTTTCTTGAAGTTCGTAGTCCGCGAGTATGGAAATACTGCCGGATGCGTTTATTTCTTTAGAGAAAGGAATGCCTTCCGATATTTGATCGGGTGTGGCTTCCTGAATAAATCTTCGAGCGTGCGAATCGCAATTCTCGCATCTCGAGCAACGTCTCTTTTACTGTCTTTGATTCTGTCGAGTTCTTCTAGCACGGTCATCGGGATAACGACATCGTGCTCTTGGAAAGAAAATATAGCGAAGGGTTCGTGAAGTAGGATATTGGTGTCTAAAACAAATAGCTTCCGGTTGGTCTCGCCCATAGCATCTCCTTGCCGTCGTACGGCTTGCTTTGCATTCATTGAACGTAGATAAAGCTCATATAAAGATTAGTAGCTCATTCTGGTGATAGTCAACTACTTACCTAAACTTCATCTAGAGGAATATCGACATATCGTTGTGAGTGAATATGGCGTGTTCATTTAAGAGCAGCAATCTGCTACCTATAGATTAACCATGATTTTTGACAGTTTGATTGCATTGGCGAAAACAGAAAAAAAGTGTGAAATCATCGCCTTTAGGCGTGACCTAAATCACAGCATCGAGTAATATTAGCGACCTTTTTCTGCACCATTTTCTTGAGATATTTATTATCGAGAGCGCACTTAAAAAGTGGCTGCAAACTAGGCATTTTTGGCTATATTTTTAATGCAGGAGCGATAACGCTCTTGTTTAAATTGCAGTTCAAATGACCAAATTCCAACTATAAGATTGAGGTAGTCGATTCATGACATTTGCTTTGGGGCAACGCTGGATAAGCGATACGGAGAGCGATTTAGGTTTAGGTACCGTTGTAGCAATGGATGCTCGTACAGTGACACTAATGTTTGCAGCGTCAGAAGAAAACCGTGTCTATGCACGTACTGATGCTCCCGTAACCCGAGTAACGTTTAATGTAGGCGATGTCATCGAATGCCAAGAAGGTTGGTCTCTATCTGTCGAAGAATTATCGAAGACAAAGGGCTGCTGACTATTTAGGTACTCGCGAAGATACTCAAGAAACAGAGGTGACTCTGCGTGAAATCTTCTTAAGCAACCAAATCCGCTTTAACAAGCCACAAGAAAACTGTATGCGGGGTCAAATCGACCGTATGGATAACTTTGTGTTGCGTTACCGCGCGCTAAGCAATCAATATCAACAACACAAAGAGCCCAATGCGTGGCTTGTGTGGTATGCGTGCTGGCTTAATTCCTCATCAGCTGTATACATTGCTCATGAAGTGGGTCGTCGTCACGCTCCGCGTGTTTTACTGGCTGATGAAGTGGGTCTAGGTAAAACCATCGAAGCGGGCATGATCATTCACCAACAGGTGCTGTCTGGCCGTGCTGAACGTATTCTTATTGTGGTACCTGAAACTCTGCAACACCAATGGTTAGTAGAGATGATGCGTCGTTTCAATCTGCACTTCTCTATCTTTGACGAAGAGCGTTGTATTGAAGCCTTTGCTGAATCAGATAACCCATTCGATACACAACAATATGTTCTGTGTTCTTTGGATTTCCTACGTAAGAGCCGCAAGCGCTACGAACAAGCACTTGAGGGTGAGTGGGATCTGTTGGTTGTCGATGAAGCGCACCACCTTGAGTGGAGCCAAGACAAACCAAGTCGCGAATACCAAGTGGTTGAAGGTTTGGCTGAAAAATACCTCTGGCGTACTGCTACTGACAGCAACGCCTGAGCAGCTTGGTCGTGAGAGCCACTTTGCACGTCTGCGTCTGCTGGATCCTGATCGCTTCTACGATTACGAAGCATTCGTTGAAGAAGAAGACCAATACGCACCGGTTGCTGATGCAGTTACTGCACTGTTCTCTGGCGTGAAGCTTGAAAACAGCGCGAAGAACCAGATTACTGAACTGCTTTCTGAGCAAGATGTTGAGCCTTTGTTCCGCATCATTGAAGGTGATAGCAGCGAAGAAGAGCAAGCGTTAGCTCGTCAAGAATTGATTGATAACCTTATGGATCGCCATGGTACAGGTCGTGTTCTATTCAGAAACACACGTGCTGCAATCAAAGGTTTCCCTAAGCGTAATGTAAACTTACTGCCGATGGAAATTCCAACGCAGTACACAACTTCGATGCGCGTATCTGGCATGATCGGCGGCAAGATGGCTCCTGAAGCTCGTGCGATGAAGATGCTGTACCCAGAAGAGATCTTCCAAGAGTTTGAAGGTGAAGATTCAAGCTGGTGGCAGTTCGATTCACGCGTTAACTGGTTGATTGAAAAGATCCAAGACAAGCGCAGCGAAAAGATCCTAGTGATCGCATCTCGTGCAAGTACGGCGCTTCAATTAGAGCAAGCACTGCGTGAGCGTGAAGGTGTGCGTGCAACCGTATTCCACGAAGGCATGTCGATTCTTGAACGTGATAAAGCCGCGGCTTACTTTGCTCAAGAAGAGGGCGGTGCTCAGGTTCTGATCTGTAGTGAAATCGGCTCTGAAGGTCGTAACTTCCAGTTCGCTAATCAACTAGTGATGTTCGATCTTCCATTCAACCCTGACTTGCTTGAGCAACGTATTGGTCGTTTGGACCGTATCGGTCAATTGCGTGATATCGACATTCATGTCCTTACTTAAAAGGTACATCACAGGCGATTCTAGCGCGTTGGTTTGATGAAGGTCTGAAAAAGCATTTGCAGAGACGTGCCCAACGGGTCGCACGGTTTACGACAAGTACTCAGATGTTCTTATCGAAATGTTGGCTTCTGGTAAACACCGAACAACTTGATGAAGTGATTGAAGAGTCTGCCAAGCTAAATCAAAGCCTAAAATCAGATCTAGAAAAAGGCCGAGATCGCCTACTTGAGAAATGCACTCAAACGGTGGCGATAAAGCGCACGAAATTGCAGAGAAGATTTCGCGTCAACTGATGGCGATACTAACTTAGTAACGTTTGCACTGAGCCTGTTCGACACGATTGGTTTGAACCAAGACGACAAAGGGTGAAAATGCACTAGTCGTGACACCATCTGAGCACATGATGGTACCAAGCTACCCAGGTTTACCTTATGAAGGTGCAACCATCACGTTCGATCGTGATACTGCCCTTTCTCGTGAAGACATGAACTTCATTAGCTGGGAACACCCAATGATTCAGGCGGTATTGATCTGCTATTGAGCGAAGGGTGTGGGTGCGTCAGCGGTATCACTACTGAAAAAAACAAAGCGCTTGCCTGTGGGTACTATCCTACTTGAGCTGGTTTACCTTGTGGACGCGCAAGCACCGAAACGCAGCGGGATCAGCCAGTTCCTACCTAAGACACCAATTCGTTTGATGATGGATGGTCGTGGTAACGATCTATCTGCTCAGGTTGAGTTTGATAGCTTTAACCGCCAGCTAAGTCCTGTAAACCGTCACTTAGCGAGCAAGCTAGTGAACTCGGTACAAGGCGAGATTCACAAGCTAATTGAAGCGGGTGAGACGCACGTACTGCCGAAGGTTGAAGAAGTTCGTCAGCAAGCTCAGAAAGATATGCAAACTAACTTGAATGGTGAGCTAGAGCGTCTACAAGCGCTTAAAGCCGTGAACCCTAATATTCGTGATGAAGAGCTAGAGGTTATCGAAGCTCAAATCAATGAACTGACAGGTTACATCAGCAAAGCTCAGGTTCAATTAGATTCACTACGTTTGATAGTGGTTTCTCATAACTAGTTTTGAATTAGTAAATGCTTTAACAAAAGAAGGCCTTCATGATGAAGGCCTTCTTTTTATCTAGCGTTTTTTGAAAGGTGTTTTGATTGTTGAAGCGTGCAATGGCAAAGAAATTACATTAACCATTTCCACCAAACAAATACGGCTAGGAAACCAAATAGGTAAATAAGACCTGCGACAGACAACCATTTTAGCTTAGTGCCAATCGCGAGCGCTTTTGGAAGCTTTGTTTTACTGACTAAGATGAAGTTAAGCAATGCGAAGAATGGCGTAGTTGCAAAAGCAAGTACCATCGCGAAATCAAGCATAGGCATCAAAGCAGCACTGAAGAACATCACGATGGAGAGTGCTGCGAGAGAGACGATGACGATTCCAACCCTGTAGCATTTTTGGGCTGCTTTCTTTTTTAAAACAAATAGACGTTGTGATTCAGCAAGCACGCGTGAGTAACCATCGATAACGGTAATGGTGCTGCCAAAGATACAGAAGAATGCGATCAGAGCGATTAATGGACGAGACCATTCACCAATCGTTGAAGCGTAGATACCCACCAATTGATGAGTGAAGCCAACACCAGAGCGAGACAGTTCAACACCTGAACCGTGAAGGACTAGCGCACCTAAAGCAACGAATACTAAAGCAAGCAGTGCTGTACCAATGTAGCCGACATTGAAATCGAACAGTGCTGATTGAGCGGTCACTTCTTGTTTCTCTTTTTTGGCTTTTTAGCCACATAGAAGTGATGCTTGAGATCTCGATAGGAGCTGGCATCCAACCCATGGTTACCACGATAAAGCCGATAGCAGCCAATGACCAAGGCGACGGTGGAACAAAAGCCGCATCAGGTTCAACGGGAGAGCCAATCGCAATGGCGACTGCAGCTAAGGTTGTGATGGTCAGGATCGCCATGATCGATTTAGATAGCGTGTCGAGAGCGCGATAATGGCCGGCGAATAGAATGATTAAGCATGTCGCTAAAACGATCATGCACAATGTGCTGGTGGCCAAATCAAAAGGAACAAAGTAGCTAAGTAAGCTTGCACTGAATAACAGTAAGGCTGCGGTATTCACAACGGCTGAAATAGCACTCAAAATAGAAAAGATCACAAGGTAAGGGCGACCTAAGTTAGAGTAACCTTCCACCAAGCTTTGACCCGTTCCCAATGTATATTGGATGCCGGCTTTAAAGAACGGGTACTTAAATAGGTTCACGAGGATAATAAGAGCGGCAAGTTGCCAGCCATATATCGCACCAGCTTTAGTGGATGCAACTAAATGTGAACCTCCCACAGCAGCTGCAGCCATCATAATACCTGGGCCAAGAGACCTAATTAACGTTGATAGGGGAGCAGAGGTTTGTGCTTTTGTTGTTGTAGTTTTAACCGTACTTTCCATCATTTTTCCTTTGATGCTGACTTCTTATTTTCCGTTCCCCTATCAATACCAAGTGTTTTGTAAGGTCGTCAACTTTTATACAAAAAAGACTTAAATTGTATTTTTTTTTATGGGAATAAACAACTTGACCATAAATTATTATTTAACAGTAACTAGAGGCTAGAATGGCGTTAGAACATTACGCACCACCCGCGTGACCCCCTGGATTGATATTGTTTATCAAGATGACGATATTCTTGTGGTAAATAAACCTGCTGGCTTACTTTCAGTTTTTTCCTGGGAGGTTACCAGAGCATTACGACAGTATGTGGAGTCGCCTAGTTCGTGGATTTTTCAGATATTCAGGTGTTTGTGTGCATCACTTGGATATGTCGACATCGGGCTTGATGCTGCTCGCTAAACGGCATTGACCTAAACAAGCTGAGCGTCATTTGAAGAAGCAGTTTTGAATATATCGACTGACACACAAAGGAAAACTCTATTACGCGCGAGAGTATGGGGCCGATTGGAAAAAGAGCTTTGAGCAGATGAGTTTTTGGAGGTTTGATTGATCTGCCACTCATTTGTGATTGGCCAAATCGACCGAGACAAAAAGTGTGCTTCGAGGATGGGGGCTTGGTGAAAACCCTCTCAGACTCGTTATATCGTCGAACAACAAGAGCCTCAAACCACCACCGCATGTTGAAGTTTACTTCCTATTACGGGTCGTTCCCATCAGTTTACGCGTGTGCACTGCATGGCGCTAGGGAGTCCAATGCTTGTAGGCGACGAGTTTTACGCACGTCAGATGCGTTTTGAATTATAGCGATAGGTTAGCTTTGCACGCTTGTGAATTGAGTTTTTATTGGCATCCGAGCACCAATCAATTATTCAAAGCCTTTGTCCCTTGTGACTTTTTTATCCTCAAGCACCATGACCGCAAATTGAACAGCACTTTGCGAATTGCGCCAGAGCTTCCAGACTACAGTAAGCTAAAAGCAGAATGACTCAATTGACATAAACTCAAGGACGTACAATGCCGAAGTTGAAAGTGGTCTTTCTCGACAGAGCCACCATCCCATCTCAAATCCATTTAAAACCGCGCTCAGCTTTGAACATGAGTGGTTGAGTATGATTTTCAGCTCCCGATCTAGTTGCAGAGCGAGTCCTGGACGCGGACGTGATTATCACCAATAAGGTTGTGCTCAACGCAGACAATTTATCTCAAGCACAACAACTTAAGTTAATAGCGGTTTCTGCGACGGGTGTGAATAACGTTGATGTTGATTACTGCAATGAGAAAAACATAGCAGTGGCTAATATCCAAGGTTATGCGACTCAATCGGTGCCCGAACATGTAATCGCGATGCTATTTGCGTTAAAGCGTAATCTCGTTGGTTACCATCAAGATATTGACTGGTGAGTGGCAAAAGGATAAACAGTTCTGTTTCTTTACCCATCCGATTCAAGATATCGCAGGCAGTACATTGGGCTTAATGGGCAGTGGGAGCTTAGGACAAGCAACTGCCGCACTGGCTAAAGCGATTGGAATGAAAGTGATCTTCGCAGAACGTAAAGGGGCTGATTCTTGTCGAGAAGGGTATCTGCCTTTCGATGCTGTCTTACAGCAAGCCGATGCGATCAGCTTACATTGTCCGTTAACCGAAGCAACTCGCAATTTGATTTCAGAGCCAGAGCTAGCAATGATGAAACCAAGTGCGGTATTAATTAATGCGGGGCGTGGAGGGCTTGTCGATGAACAAGCTTTGGTTGAGGCTTTGGTCAATCATCAGATTGCAGGTGCGGGTATGGATGTGTTTACACAAGAGCCTGCGGACAAGTCGAATCCACTATTGGCTAACAGTCACTTATCCAATTTACTATTAACGCCTCACGTGGCGTGGGGCAGTGACAGCTCAATTCAAAAAACTGTCGGATATCTTAATGGATAACATCGAGGACATTTGTTGAGGGTAAGCCACAGAACTTAGTGAGTGAGTTCATTCATGATATGAGTGTCTTCATGGACGCTAATTAAGCGTTGCAGAAACAAAAAGGTTGGCTTTTAGGCCAACCTTTTTAGGTGTTTATCTTACGTTTATCGACGGGTTAGCCTTGAGGCTTAACTACTAACACATTGATTGGTGAGTTCTGTACGACTTTACTCGCGATGAACCCAGTACAACTTTGTCGATTTTTTGAACGCTTGTGGCTAGGCATGACGATAAGGTCGGCACCAAGTTTTTTCAGCGTAATCTAGGATTGTTGTGTAGGTTTTGCCTTCGGCAACATGAACCTTATACACCACTTCATCATCGATGTGCTTATCGGCAAACTCTTTCAGCTGATTTTTAACATCGAGCTTCATTTGGTTTCGCCGCATCTTTTGGGAAGTAAGACGCAACCATCGACATGTGAATGCCAGGTAGTACGTTCAGAATATGGATCTCAGCATTGCTGTGTTTTGCGTGCCATACCGCTAGCTCGACAGCTTTGTCTGAAAAGCCTTTGTCGTTAAGATCTACGGGAACAAGGATCTGTCTATACATGTATTCGTCTCTTTTTGAGCAGCGCTAAGTAAACACCAAACGCTGTGTAATTATCTTTTCCATGTAGTAAAAAAGCCAAATAGAGTAGAGCGCTACTTGGCTCTATCCATTACGCGCTAATCTCATCCTTACGAGCACGCTTCTTTGGTTCATTGCTAAACCAATCAAAATCAGTAGGGCAGGCAAGAACACCACTCTTTCATTGGTCGATCTGCATCTTGGATAACGGATTTAATTTCCCAATCAAAGTCAATACCAGCGGCTTCTGCAGGGCTACCGAACTCAACCATATCAACAATCATTTTGTCGTCAGCTTGTGTCAGCATTAAGCCCATTGAAGCAATACGGTCTTCACTTGTTGTTGCAGAATCTTCAAACGGAAGGCGAACTGTCTTCTCAGAATAGTTTACCTTCTAAGTTTTCACCACCTACTCTCAATTCAAGTGATTGTCCCACAGATAGATTCTCTGTGATTTGAGCGATCTCAACTCCTGGTGAAAGAACTTTCTCTGGATAGAGATCATGTCCCACCAGAAACCAGGGCGGAAGAAAGAGAGAAGGTTAGAATCAACAGCAGTAATGTTTCCCACCACTTGTTCTTAGTAAACCACCATCCTTGTGTTGCTGCTGCAAAGATAAGTACTGCAGTAACAGAGGAGAAGATAGTCAGCGCTAAGTGCCACACAAGAATCAATCCCCATTAACAGTAGTTGGGTGTTGAAAATAAACATGAATGGCAATATCGCGTCCGGATATCGTAGGTAAACCTTGAATACCAGTGCGAATTGGGTCTGATTTCGCAATCGCGGCGGCAGCAAAGGCTGCCAAACCTACTGGAGGTGTATCATCCGCAAGAATACCGAAGTAGAACACAAACAAGTGAACCGCAATCAATGGAATGATTAGGCCGTGTGCTGCGCCCAGGGTAACAATGACCGGAGCCATCAAGGTTGAAACAACAATGTAGTTCGCTGTGGTTGGTAAGCCCATACCTAAGATTAAGCTGATTACCGCGGTAAACAACAGCATAAGAATGATGCTACCGCCTGAGATAAATTCAACGAAATCGGTCATAACAAGGCCGATACCGGTCAGAGTTACTACACCTACAACGGTACCAGCAGCCGCTGTCGCTACGCCGATACCGATCATGTTACGTGCGCCTGAAAACCAAGCTCTCTGCGAGGTCAACGAAGCCCGCTTTGGTTTGTTCTGCAAGATCGTTCGATTTGTTCATCAGAGTCATCAAAGGACGCTGAGTGATCAAAATGAAGATCATGAAAACTGTTGCCCAAAATGCAGATAGACCCGGAGAGAAGCGCTCAACGGTTAGACACCATACTAGTACGACCAATCGGTAGTAAGAAGTGAAGACCTGATTTAATCGTTGGGCCAGGGTCTGGAACCTCAGTAAGCTCAGCATCGATTTCCATGCCGCCTTCAGCGGCGTATTTTGCTGATACGCGAACGAGGGCAACATAAGCGATCAATAGCGCTACTGTTACGATTGTGGTGTTGCAGCATCGCCAAAGACATCTTTTGTCCAACCTACACCGTAATAAACCGCAGCGCTAATCACACATAGCCCAAGAATGGTACCCGTGAAGGAAAGTAGGCTTTGTACAAGTGTCGGTGTGTGACGGCGAGGTAAGCCAGTCATGCCCGCTTTACATGCTTCTAAGTGAACGATGTAATCAGAGCGATGTAAGAGATTAGAGCGGGCAATAGTGCTGCTTTGATTACTTCTACGTAAGAAAATACCCACATACTCAACCATCAAGAAGGCTGCTGCACCCATGATAGGTGGTTAGTTAATTGACCATTCGTTGAAGCCGCGACTTCTACCGCACCCTGCTTTAGTACCTGGGGAAACCGACACGCTTCATTAGCGGGATAGTAAAGGTACCTGTGGTTACCACGTTGGCGATAGATGAGCCTGAAACCAGGCCGGATAGGCCAGAAGCGACAACGGCTGCTTTCGCTGGGCCGCCTTTCATGTGGCCAAGTAAGTAAGGAAAACGCGACTTTGATAAAGTACGCGCCGGCGCCTGCTCGTTCTAGCATTGCACCAAACAGTACAAACAAGAATACAATGATGTTGATACGCCAAGTGCAACACCGAATACACCTTCAGTTGTTAGCCACAGGTGCGACATTGCCTTGTTTAGGCTCGCACCTTTGTGGGCAATAACGTCTGGCATGTGAGGGCCGCCAAAGGTGTAAAGTAGGAATACTGCTGCCACAACCATAAGAGGTGGACCTAAAGCGCGTCGTGTTGCTTCAAGCAGTAGAATCATTCCGAAAACGGCCGCAACAATATCAAATGTTGTTGGTGCGCCCGAACGTTCAGCGAGTTCAGTGTAGAAAATATAGATATAAGAAGCTGAAAAGCTACCAACAAGCGCTAATATCCAGTCGACAGCAGGGATGCGATCCCGAGGCGAATTTTTCATGGCTGGATAAGCGGTAAAGGCTAGGAAAATAGCAAACGTAAGGTGAATTGCTCGAGCTTCAGTGTCGTTTTAAAATTGCGAAGTTAAAAATGAACGGCAGCGGAGATGCATACCAAAGTTGGAACAGTGACCAACATAGAGGCACAAACCATAAAATACGGCCTTGGATACCGTGAGGGCTACGCGCACCAGTATCTGATTGTGCCACCATTTCTTGCACATCTGGAGACGGTGTTGTTGTCTGCGTCATGTACTTTATCCTTTTATTGATGGTCTGCCTTTCTTACGAACAACGAGACATTATTTATCCCTTATCTAGTGTAGTGAACTGACAGGTAAATGCGTTTTTTGTTCGTCTTTGTCTTAGGCTTGATACGAAGGTAAGTTCTCCAAATTGGAGAAACTTAAAGGTTTGCTCTTTTCACTTGGGTTATTTTTATAAAACGTGAAAAGCCAATAAGGAGGGCATGCCTCCTTATTGGTAGAGTAAGCTTAAAGTAGAGTTACTTTAGAAGACCTACTTCTTTGTAGTATTTTACTGCGCCAGGGTGAAGTGGGATAGAGATACCCGCTTTAACCATGTCTTCTTTCTTCAAGTTAGCAAATGCTGGGTGCAGGCGTTTGAATGTAGCGAAGTTTTCAAATACTGCCTTAGCAACGTTTGTATGCAACTTCTTCAGAAACGTCTGAAGTCGTTACCATTGTTGCAGCAACACCAAAGCTGTTACGTCAGCGTCTGTACCACGGTACATGCCAGCAGGAACTGTGCTGTAAGCGTAGTATGGGTTTTCAGCTACGATCTCTTGTCGATTCTGTGGACCTGTTGCTGAAACCAGTTTTTGCATCACAAGACGTTGTTGCTTTCTTTGATTGATCCGTTCGGGTGACCCAACCATGTAGATGAATGCATCAATCTTGTTATCACAAAGTGCTTGCGAGCGCTCAGAACCTTTTAGTTCAGAAGCAAGCTTGAAGCTGTCGTTAGTCCAAACCCATAGCGTCCATTACAACACCATGGTTGCACGATCACCAGAGCCTGGATTCCCAATGTTTACACGCTTGCCAGCAAGGTCAGCAACATTGTTGATACCAGCATCGGTGCGAGCGATGATGTTGAACGGTTCTGTATGTAGAGAGAACATAGCGCGAAGTTTCTTGTTATTCGCCCTGATCTTTGAACTTACTTGTACCGTTGTAGCCGTGGTATTGCCAGTCCGATTGAACAACACCGAAATCAAGTTCACCAGCACGGATGGTGTTAAACGTTGTAGATTGAACCACCAGTAGACTCTACAGAACAACGGATGTTGTGGTCTTTGCGGCCCTTGTTCACTAGCTTACAAATTGCACCGCCAGTTGGGTAGTAAACACCTGTAACTGAACCAGTACCAATTGTGATGAACTCTTGAGCGTTAACTGCGCCAGCGCCCATTACAGCAGCTGCAATAGCACCAACTTTAATCAGTTTGGTAAATGCCATGAATTTTCCCTTCCTTTATTCATTATTAACCCTGAAAACAAGTGTAGTTGTTTCTGGAGTTTCCTATTTGGAAACGGCACCTTTTTCAATCCATGTGATGAAAAAGTGTCTGAATAATATCAAAAATTGGCAGAAAATTACTCGAATGTTAAAAGATATAGCTAATAAATCTAACAAATGAGGCTTAGATATCGTGTTTAATTTGCTACTGATTTTTTTAAAATCAATGGTTTAGTGTAGATAGCAGGGGGAGGGGGGATATATTCTAGGATGTGATTTGGATCACGAAGTAAATAGATATTCATGATCCATTAGTACGGTTGATAGTTTATGATGAAACCGGGAACAATTAGCCAGCGTATTCAAACAGTTCGCATACTGAATCGAACAATTGCTTAGTGGTGACCGTCAAGGTTGGGGTGATGAAGATTGTATCATCGCCTGCGACTACACCAGTATGCCTTCTGACTTACCTAATGAGTCTAATAAACGAGCGATAAGTTGTGCAGCACCAGGGCCTGTGTGTATCACAACTAATGCATTGTTGTGGTCAATATCTAGTACTAACTCTCTTAAAGAGCTAGAAACTGTCGAAACACCAAGTTCAGCTGGAAGGCAGTAAACCATCTCCATTTTTGCATTGCGAGTTCGAACAGCACCAAACTTGGTTAACATACGCGAAACTTTGGATTGGTTGATGCTTTCAAAACCTTCGTGTTTGAGGGCGTCAACAATTTCACCTTGCGAACCAAAACGTTCTTCTTTTAATAGAGCTTTAAAAGCGCGAACTAAGTTGTCTTGTTTTTCTGTATTGCGCATATGTCATTCTTATTCATTAACAAAGATATTTGCATATTCTCGCATACATATTCAATTTTAGCCAAAGTATCCCAGTAATTTGTTAGTCATATCACTGTAAATTTTTAATAGAATAATGTGTTATTTTGCGACGAGTTATTTTGTTATTTCAGTCGATTATCGCCATAATGCGAACTCGCTGTGTAGCACGGTTTTTTTGACTTGCGCGAAGTCGCAAAGCTGGCGTTAATTGATTGTAATCACTTTGTGATTAATATAGTTTTTTTAACGATAATTTAGCTTTTTAGCCTTAATCTAGCTCAAGAACTACCCTACAAAGAATTTATAAGAGAAAGCTCTCAAGGAGAATAACAATGAAAGTAGCTGTTATTGGTGCCGCTGGTGGCATCGGTCAAGCCCTAGCCCTATTACTTAAGAACCGTCTACCTGCTGGTTCAGATCTTTGCACTTTACGACATTGCACCGGTAACACCGGGTGTAGCTGCCGATCTTAGCCATATCCCAACCCCTGTTTCGATCAAAGGTTATGCGGGCGAAGATCCAACACCAGCACTAGAAGGTGCGGATGTTGTACTTATTTCTGCGGGCGTAGCTCGTAAGCCTGGTATGGATCGTGCGGATCTTTTCAATGTTAATGCTGGCATTGTTAAGTCTCTAGCTGAGAAAATTGCAGTTACTTGTCCTACAGCTTGTGTTGGTATCATTACTAACCCAGTAAACACAACAGTGCCATCGCTGCTGAAGTACTTTAAGAAAGCGGGCGTTTACGACAAGCGTCGTTTATTCGGTATTACGACTCTTGATGTGATTCGTTCTGAAACGTTCGTTGCTGAGCTTAAAAGATAAAGATCCAGGCGATGTTCGTGTTCCTGTTTATCGGCGGTCACTCAGGTGTTACGATCCTTCCTCTTCTTTCTCAAGTTGAAGGCGTAGAGTTCACTGATGAAGAGATCGCAGCGCTAACGACTCGTATCCAAAATGCAGGTACTGAAGTTGTTTGAAGCTAAAGCGGGTGGCGGTAGTGCTACTCTATCTATGGGTCAAGCGGCTTGTCGCTTCGGTCTTGCTCTAGTGAAAGCGCTTCAAGGCGAAGAGAACGTGATTGAGTGTGCATACGTTGAAGGCGAAGGCGAGCACGCACCATTCTTCGCACAACCAGTTAAACTTGGCAAAGAGGGTGCAGAAGCGATCCTTAGCTACGGTGAGTTGAGCGACTTCGAACGCAACGCACTAGACAGCATGCTAGAAACGTAAATGGCGATATTGAGATTGGTGTTGAATTCGCTAAATAAGTGATAGATAACTAAACTCTGCTAAAAAGACAGTTAACGAAAGCCGATCATTGTGATCGGCTTTTTTGATCCTTTAGCTCAAGCGATTCGTAACGGTCTCTATAGCTAAGTTAGAGGAAAAGTTATGTCTAGTGTTCAAAAAGGAATGAATGTCGAATATTTAGGGCGTTTGGGGAAAATATTGGTTATTGATGAACAAGAACAATTTGCCCTAGTGGAGACTTACAGCGGACAATACCAGTACGCAGTGCCAATGGCTGAGCTTGAAGAAATTGAAACTGAGCAGCCGTTATCTCTAGAGTCGAGCAGATATTGATTGGCTTTAACTCGCACAAGACGCTAAAACCAAAAAGAGCCCTGAGGCTCTTTTGTTTATTTATAGCGTGTCGTTATTCTACTGCTACTGACGTCGGAATCACTTACTACGTTTAACAGCAAGATGTGCGAGCGTAATTAATGCTTGCTTATATTCTGAGTCAGGAAGCACAGCAAGCTCAGTTATGGCTTTATCTGCTTCTTCATAAGCTTTATTTGTAGTGTACTCCAAAGAACCTGTTTCTTTCATAACAGCCATAATATCGTCAAGACGTTCCATGCCATTGGCTTTTTCAATAGCCTCACGAATCATACTTGCTTGTTCTGGAGAGCCATTATGCATTGCGTAAAGTAGAGGCAGTGTTGGTTTGCCTTCGGCAAGATCGTCACCAACGTTCTTACCCATCTCTTTACCATCAGCTGTGTAATCCATCACATCATCAATCAGTTGGAATGCGGTACCTAGATATTTACCGTAGTTCTGCATTGCTGTTTCGATTTCAGGTGACGACTCTGTGAGAATTGCGCCGATTTGTGTTGCAGCTTCAAACAGGCGAGCTGTCTTAGAGTAGATGACTTGCATGTAGCTTTCTTCTGTGGTGTCGGGGTTGTTACAGTTCATCAATTGTTGAACTTCACCCTCGGCAATCACGTTTACCGCTTCACTCATTAGCTCGAGGATCTTTAAAGATCCTAGCGTTGTCATCATCTGGAATGAGCGAGTGTAAATAAAATCTCCAACTAAAACGCTAGCGGCATTACCGAAAGCAGCATTGGCTGTCGCTTTACCACGTCGCATGTCCGATTCGTCGACGACATCATCATGAAGCAAAGTTGCTGTGTGAATAAATTCAATAAAGGCCGCAGAGGTGATATGAGCTTCACCCTGATAACCAAGAGCACGAGCAGATAAAAGAGCAAGCAAAGGACGTAGGCGTTTGCCACCGCCGCTAACGATATAAAAACCAAGCTGGTTGATTAAACTTACGTCAGAATTAAGTTGGGCTTGAATTGTTTCATTCACTTTTGCCATATCATTGGCAGTAAGCGTTTGGATAGCTTTAAAATCCATTGTTCATCCGGCTGAAGTTAGACCCTGTAAGGCTTATACGTTGTATTTAATTGTTGAATAATACACTAAAAAACGTTGATTAATACATCACTTAAGGGCATCATTGCCGCACTTTTCTTTGGCGAACATGTTTTCGCCAATATTTTAAAAATATGGCTTGTCATAGCGCCATGATTCCCGTAGAATCTGCGCCCTATTGATTAGTTTAGCGCACACCCGAGTTGTACAATTAACAACCATAGGCTGTGCGGAAAAAGCGGAGTAAAATATGTACGCTGTTTTCCAATCTGGTGGCAAACAACACCGAGTAAGCGAAGGTCAAACACTTCGTTTAGAGAAATTAGACGTTGAAACTGGTGCAACTGTTGAATTTGATAAAGTTCTTCTTGTTGCTAACGGCGAAGAAATCGCTGTTGGTGCACCTCTTGTAGAAGGTGGTAAGGTTACTGCGGAAGTAGTACAACACGGTCGTGGCGATAAAGTAAAAATCGTTAAGTTCCGTCGTCGTAAGCACTCTCGCAAGCAAGCTGGTCACCGTCAGTGGTTCACAGAAGTGAAAATCACTGGCATTAACGCTTAAGTATTAGGAGAGTTTAACAATGGCACATAAAAAAGCTGGCGGTTCTACTAATAACGGCCGCGATTCAGAAAGCAAACGTCTTGGTGTTAAGCGTTTTGGTGGTGAATCTGTTCTTGCAGGTAACATCATCGTTCGTCAACGTGGTACTAAATTCCACGCTGGCACAAACGTTGGCATCGGTAAAGACCATACTCTTTTCGCTCTTACTGAAGGTAAAGTGAAATTTGCAGTAAAAGGTCCTAAAAACCGCAAGTTTGTAAGCATCGAAGCTGAGTAATTTAATCTTTAAACTAGATTATTTATACTAGCTTTCAAGCTGAATTCAAAAGCCCTGCCGATTCGGCAGGGTTTTTTATTTATAGCGAGAATAAAAAAGTAGACGCTCTGGCTTGGGTTTTGAGAAGCTGTATGGCTTTTTTGATAAACAGTTTCGGTTTTTAAAAAGCAGCTTGGTTTTTAAAACACGTAAAGCAAAGAACCTCTCCTTATTTGTTCCTTGATTGCAGATCGATCTAGATCTTAGGTGATCGATCTAAACTCGGATCTGCTAGAATTTATATCACTCCTTGATGAGTGGTAACGCAACGTAAGTGCGGAGTTAAAAAATGAAATTCGTTGATGAAGCATCAGTAAAAATAGAAGCCGGTGATGGCGGTAATGGTACAGTCAGCTTTTTTGGCGCGAAAAATTCGTTGCTAAAGGTGGTCCTGATGGCGGTGATGGTGGTGACGGCGGTGATGTTTACATCCAAGCTGATGAAAACTTAAATACACTGATCGATTATCGTTTCCAACGTTTTTACAGCGCTGAACGTGGCGAGAAATGGCCGCGGTGGCAACTGTACTGGTAAACGTGGTAAAGATATTACACTGAAAGTACCTGTAGGTACTCGTGCTGTTGACATTCACACTAATGAAATCGTTGCTGAAGTTGCTGAACACGGCAAGAAAGTAATGGTTGGTAAAGGTGGTTGGCATGGTCTTGGTAACACGCGCTTTAAGTCGTCTGTTAACCGTGCTCCTCGTCAAAAGACAATGGGTACTAAAGGCGAAGTTCGCGAACTACGCTTAGAGCTTCTTCTATTGGCTGATGTTGGTATGCTTGGCTTACCAAATGCAGGTAAATCTACCTTTATTCGCTCAGTATCTGCTGCGAAACCAAAAGTGGCTGATTACCCATTTACTACGTTGATCCCAAGTTTGGGTGTGGTGAGTGTCGTTCCTGAGAAGAGTTTCGTTGTTGCCGACATTCCTGGTCTAATCGAAGGCGCAGCTGATGGCGCAGGCCTTGGTATTCGCTTCTTTGAAACACCTTGAGCGTTGTCGTGTTCTTCTGCATATGATCGATATTCTGCCGATTGACGGCTCTGATCCTATTCAGAATGCATTGACGATCATTGATGAGCTTGAGCAATACAGTGAAAAAGTTGCACAGAAACCACGTTGGTTTAGTGTTTAACAAAGTTGACTTAATGCCTGAAGAAGAAGCTGATGAAAAAATTCAAGAAATCGTTGAAGCTTTGGGTTGGGAAGGCGCGAGTACTTCAAGATCTCTGCAGTGAACAAAATCGGCACTAAAGATCTTTGCTTTAAACTGGGTGAGTTCATGGAGAACCTACCTCGTGAAGTTGAAGCAATTGAAGAAGAAGAAAAAGTTAACTTTATGTGGGATGACTACCATAAAGATGCAATGAGCGGTAAGAACGTCGTAACTGAAGATGACGACGACTGGGATGATTGGGATGACGAAGAAGATGACGGTCATGTTATCTACGTTCGTGACTAATCCTCGCTGTTTCTTATGCGCACTTTAGTCACTTTTTCTAAGATACGCTGATAGTTTTATTAAACCGCAATGAAAAATTGCGGTTTTTTTGTATCTAAATCATGACGTCTCGCTATTTTTTATGCAAAATTTATCTTTAGATAATTAACGCCTATGGGAAGGAAATCATGGCATCGAAGCAAAGAGCGATCTCAAGACTCGTCGCTCAATCAGGACAAATGTGTATTAGCACATGGTGCAGAGAGCACATTAGTCGGCGATATTATGCGCCGTATCGGTATCGCTTGTGGGGTGAATGAGGTTGAAGTTGCACTGTCAGCCAATGCGTTGGTCGTGACAACAGTAATGGATGACCATTGTATAACGACAACTAGAAGCTGTGCTGATCGTGGCATTAATATGCAGGTGATAACAGAGATTCAACGTGTTTGTATCATGATGGAGAAAGGGATTCTTGATTATGATTTAGCTTACAAGAAGATCCAAGGGATCAGCCCTGAACGTTTAAACCGTTGGCTGGTTGTAGTGATGATTGGATTATCATGTGCTTCTTTTAGTCATCTTGCTGGCGGCGATTGGCACGTGTTCATCATGACCTTTATTGCATCCGCTTGCGGCATGATCGTAAGACAAGAGATTGGTCACCGTCACTTTAACCCACTACTAAATTTTGCCATTACGGCATTCGTTACTACGACCATCTCTGCTCAGGCGGTGCTCTACAATATTGGTGGTCAACCCACCATCGTGATGGCTTCGTCAGTATTGATGCTAGTGCCCGGTTTTCCCTTGATTAACTCTGTTGCGGATATGCTTAAAGGCCACATCAATATGGGGTTGGCTCGTTTTTAACCATGGCCAGTCTATTAACCCTAGCGACAAGCTTAGGTATTGTTGCAGCGATGAGCCTTTCAGACGTGTGGGGGGTGGGCAAGCTAATGACTATCTTTGAATTATTGGTAGGCCTTCTGAACGATATGTTTTTTGCGGCGATACCTGCCGTCGGCTTTGCATTGGTCTTTAACGTACCACAACGTGCGTTGATCTACTGTGCTCTCGGAGGGTCTATTGGCCACGGTAGCCGTTATTTAATGATGCATTTCGGCATACCTATTGAGTGGGCGACGTTCTTCGCGGCTACATTGGTAGGGGATGATTGGAGTCCATTGGTCACATAAGCTCTTGGCACACCCCTAAAGTGTTTTACCGTCGCAGCGCTGATTCCCATGGTACCTGGTGTGTTTTGCCTTTAAGGCGATGATTGCCATGGTTGAAATTAACCGGGCAGGATACAACCCGGAGTTATTGGCTTTGTTGATGGAGAACTTTTTGAAATCGATGTTTATTATCGCAGGGCTTGCGGTTGGCTTAGCGGTGCCCGGCCTGTTATTCTACCGCCGTAGACCTATCGTCTAGCTTCAATTTCACTCTCAAGTAAGGACAGGACCTTCGATTTATGATCATCAGTATGATAGCGGCAATGGCAGACAATCGTGTAATCGGTAAAGATAATCAGATGCCCTGGCATTTGCCTGCGGACTTTGCATGGTTTAAGCGCTCAACCATGGGTAAACCTGTCGTGATGGGACGTAAGACCTATGACTCTATTGGACGTCCTCTACCTGGTCGATTGAATGTCGTAATCAGCCGCGATGAAAACTTAGAGATTGAAGGTGTGACGACAGTTACTTCGATTGAACAAGCATTAGAACTGCTAAATGATGCTGATGAAGTGATGATTATTGGTGGCGGTTCAATTTATGAGAGTTGCTTACCTAAAGCTGACAAACTGTACCTGACTTACATCGATTTCGTTGTTGATGGAGATACTCAGTTCCCTGAGTGGGGAGAGGTTGGAAGCAAGTTTTTAGTGAGACTTATCAATCGGATGAGAAGAATAAGCACAACATGGAGTTTGTTATTCTCGAACGTTAGATTGAGGTTTAAGTAATATCGTAATGCATCTTGATGCATGCTTGCGCTATTTAGCTATTTAGCTATATCGCAAGCATGATTTTTTCGTGTTTTTATAGTGCTTCTTGAGTAAAAAACTGTCTGTCTTCCCAGCGCAGTGCCGTCAATTGTCCTCCCCAAACACACCCTGTGTCTAAACCAATCACATCTTTCCCTGAGTAGCCTTCTAATGCAGCCCAGTGTCCAAATAAAACCGTCTTATCCAGTTCTATACGTTGTGTAAGGTCAAACCAAGGTACCAAAGGCTCAATGGTAATTTCGTTTGGTGGAAGTTTACAGGCCATATCAAGTCGACCATCAGTAAAGCAAAATCGCATTCTAGTCAGACTGTTGATCGCATAGCGATAGCGCTCAATGCCTTCTAAATCTTGATGCCATAAATCAGGCGTATTGCTGTACATATTCTCGATAAGCCATTGCCATTGTTCTGATTTTAATAAGTCAGCTATTTCTCGGCTTTCGATACGTGCTCGTTCTAGATCCCCATTGCGGTGAGATACCTGCATGAGACATTACGAACTCTGAATGTTCCTGAATTAAAGGTTGTTGCCTTAGCCACTCAAGTAACGTCTCCCTATCTTCTGCATCAAGGATAGTTTTGAGTTTTATCTTTTGGCTTAGCCGAAAATAGCCCTAAGGAAACCGCAAGTAGATGCAAGTCATGATTGCCTAATACAACCTTAGCTGCGTCACCAAGGTTGCGAATAAAGCGTAGTGTCTCCAATGATTTAGGACCTCGAGCGACTAAATCACCAGCGACCCATAAAGTATCTTTGTGTTTATCAAAACTGATAGTTTCAAGCAGCAACTGAAGTTCGTCGAAGCACCCTTGAATGTCTCCGACAATGTAATTCGACAAAATAATTTCCTGTAAGTAGTAGAGGTGTGTGTACTAATTAAGAATGTTAGGGATGGCGAGCCTGAACGGGTCGACTTCAGTTATGAAATCGATGCCTTTGTGATCAGTCATAACATAATGACCTTGCATAACACCCACAGAGAGTTCGATGACGGTACCACTGGTGTAAGTAATTCATCGTTGGCTTCAATCACAGGTTGTTGCCCAACCACACCATCACACCTTCAATAGTGAGTTGTTTACCGTTGGAGTCAGTAATTAGCCAGCGACGTGACATAAGTTGTACCGTTGTTTTACTGAGGTTTTTTGATGGTAATGATGTAAGCGAAGACGTAGCGGTTCTTCGTAGGTTCAGATTGTTCCTCTATGTATTTAGAGTGAACCTGACATTTGATACAAGGCGTAGATATATCCATATTCGCACCTTTTGTTGTTTGTATGCTAAGGGCAAAAGACCCTATAAAAGTTTTACATAAAAACAGGCCCCTCACCGTAGTGTAGGAGCCTTTTTGACTTATTTTTCAGTGTTGTGACTGTCATGCAACCATTTCGCCATATCGACAAAACTGTTTCGAGCGTCAGGTTTTCAGGGCGCATGCCAGGGTTTACCCCTAACTCTTCAAGCACCTCTTTACTGATTAAGCTTTTGTAGCAGTTACGTACTGTCTTGCGACGTTGGTTAAAACCTTCGCGACATACGCGGTCCCAACCATTTAAGATCTTTTGCCGGATAAGGCAGCACTTCATATGGCTGAAGGCGTACGACAGCAGAATCTACTTTTGGTGGCGGAACGAATGCTGTTGGTGGTACTTTCTAGCACTGGTGTCACTTTACAGTAGTATTGAGCCATGACTGTTAGACGACCATAAGCTTTAGTGCCAGGGCCTGCTGCTAGGCGGTTCACCACTTCTTTTTGAAAGCATAAAGTGCATGTCTTGCACATCTTTATGGAACTCAAAAAGATGGAACATCAATGGTGTAGAGATGTTGTATGGCAAGTTACCGAAGATACGTAGCTTGTTGTTTGGCTTAACAAGTTGTTCGAAATCGAACTTTCATTGCATCACCTTCATAGATCGTTAACTTCTCAGCAAGATCAGGGTGATTACGCAGACGTTCAGCAAGATCTCTATCCAGTTCAATTACTGTGAATTTATCGACAAGTTTTGCCAACAGGCTCTGTAATAGCACCAAGACCAGGGCCAATTTCTACTACAAGTTTTGGCCTGGTAGTGGGTTAATACTCGATACGATGCCATCTATAATGTATGGATCGTTAAGGAAGTTTTGACCAAAACGTTTTACGCGCTTTGTGCCCTAAGTGGACATCATTTCTCATTGCTTTTTCTCTACTAATTCAATGGCGTGCGTGAGCGCTGTTCTAAAGCTCCCTGTATCGGCTTGGCCTTTCCCTGCCAAGTCTAAGGCGGTACCGTGATCGACTGATGTACGAATAAACGGTAAGCCTAGTGTGATGTTCACTGAGCGACCAAACCCTTTGTATTTCAATACAGGGAGTACTTGGTCGTGATACATACCTAAAACAGCATCTGCATCTTGCAAATATTTTTCATTAAAGATGGTATCTGCTGGCAATGGGCCAACTAAATTGATGCCATCTTTCTGGCGAATTTTTTCTAGCGTAGGGGTGATGGTTTCTATTTCTTCACGGCCTAAACAACCATCTTCACCTGCATGTGGGTTTAAGCCACACACGTAGATAGTTGGTTTCTCTATTGCAAACTTTTCGACCAAATCTTTATTCAGAATCGCAATAATTTGCTCTAATCTGTCTTCGGTCACAGCTTGAGATACATAAGCTAGTGGGATGTGCGTTGTGACTAATGCAACACGCAGCCCTTCAGTTGCCAACATCATCACCACGAGTGGTGTATTTGGACTTCTCTGCAAAGAAACTCGGTATGACCGCTAAAAGCAACGCCAGCTCGGTTAATTACACCCCTTGTGAACAGGGCCGGTGACAATAGCATCAAATTCGTCATTCATACAGCCATTGCGGCGGTTTCTAAAGTATTTAATACGTAATGACCGTTAGCTTCGTTGAGTTGGCCTGCGATGGCGCTTTCAGCTAATGGAACGTGTTTCACTACTAAAGTACCAGAGCGTTGGGGTTGCTTAGGCGCCATTGGGTCGTAATCCAACAGCTCAACTTCAATCCCTAACATTTCCGCTCGCTGCTGACGCGAGTAAATTTTTATCGGCACACACCACGAGTTGATGAGGCCAACTTTCTTGAGACAAAGCCAGAGTTAAATCTGGACCTATCCCTGCGGGTTCACCTGCGGTAATGACAAGGGCGTTTTAGTTGTCATTTTGGTCGTCCTCAACCATTTCAACAAAGGCACTTGCTCTTACTTCTTGTAGCCAAGCGCCAGCTTCTTCATTGAACTTACGGTTAAATAGTATTTGGTAAGCTTTGTTCTTCAAAGCAGAATCCGTACGATCAACTTCTCTCTGCGGTCTAATACTTCAACAATGTGCCAACCGTGAACCGTTTTAAATGGTGCGCTGATTTTCCCTTCAGGAAGAGTTTCTACTTGGTGTTTGAACTCTGGAACATATAAATCAGGCGTTTGATAACCTAGTTCGCCATCTTGAACTGCAGAACCTGGGTCTTGGCTGTACTGCTGAGCAAGCTCTCCAAAGGTCGCTTCACCAGCGTTCACAAAGCGACGAGTGAACGCGAGTGATTTCTTCAAGTTTGTTCTTTGGCACCGTCATCACTCAGGATTACGGTAGGTTTAAATCAGGATATGACGTGCATTAACTTCGGTAACAGCAACGGTTTCTAAGCCTTTTACGTCTTCAATTTTTAAAAATATGGAAGCCAACACCGCTGCGGAAAGGACCGATAATGCTGCCTTTGTTTTGCATTTTGATTTGGTCTGCAAAAATGGTTGGCATCTCTTCTTTTCGCATCCAACCCCAATCACCACCTTGTAGTGCTTTCGGGCCTTTAGAGTAAGTATAAGCCATGGTGCTGAAGTCTTTACCTGAGTTTAGCTCTTCAACTAAATCGTTAGCTTGAGCTTCTAGCTCTTCCTTTGTTTGGTCATCGTTAAAGCGAAGTTGAATGTGTCCAATTTTGTATTGAACGGTCGCGTTAGTTTCTTGCGCTAAGATGTCTGCTAGGTTATCGACTTCAGCTGGAAGAATGTTGATGCGGCGACGAACTAAGGCGTTACGAGCTTCACTGGCTGCAATTTCTTTTCTTACTTGCTCACGGAATGCATTGTAGCTAAGGCCCCTCTTCTTCTGCAACCGATGCGGTAAGTTGCTCTACCGTTTGATTGTTGTCTTTTTCGCGATACCTTCAATTGCCTGGTCAAGTCGAGCGTCATCGATACGAACGCCAATACGTTCCGCTTCTTGAGTTTGAATCGTATCAATGATTAATTTTTCTAGAACTTGCTCATTCAACACGTCTTGTGATGGTAATGTTTGACCGCTTTTCTTCGCGTTTGCACGTAACGTCTTCATTGAAGCGTCGATATCGCTTTGTAAAATTACGCCTTCGTTAACGATCACTTTTACGCTATCGAGTTCAACTGGCGCAGCATAGCTTACAGATAAAGTACAAGCCGATGCGATAGCGATTAATGTGCGTTTCCACAATGTCATGTGTAGTCCTTTAAATTTACTGATGTTTTATCAATAAAGAGAATTAATTATTTAAGAAGAATGGGCGACCGTAACTTAGAGAGAGTTGTCTGAACTACTATCCCCAACTGCGCCTGAATCAGAGCCTAGATTAGTACCAAAAGCCAACAATACCGAAATTCACACCAAAGTTATTTTCATATTCAGGTGTAGTATTTGGATCACTAATATTATTTGTCAACTGGTTGCTATACGTAAATCCGATATACCAACAATCCGATTTATAGTTCAAGCGAGCCAACCACTCTAGATTCTCTTTGTGTCGTTAAATCATAGAAGTATTGAGCACTGGCATTCCACTTCCGCGAAATTTGATAAGCACCAAGCAAACCGGCTTGAGAGATACCATCACGAGTTATTGACCCAACATCGATACTTTCGCCTACATTATCCTCAATATATTCTTCCGTAACATAGCGATAGTTGGTTTGTATATAACCACCAGCAAAGCGGTATTCAAGTGTACTGTTGGCAAGTTGCATTGAAGCTGAGTCAATGTCGTATTGCACGCCACCATGGTAGAACAGATAATCATCGTAGTTGAAGTCCATTTCAATAGCCCAAGATGAATAATTGGTTTTTTTCGCCCGAGTCTTCGCTGCTGCTCAGAGCTTGCTTTGTGTCTTTGTCGAAATAAAAAATTTGACCAAAAGAGATATTAAGACGTTCTTTATATTCGTCATCAAAGAATCGAGATGACGCGCCATAACTTATCTGGTTTGCCGCTGCAATACGATCTACACCACTGTATTTACGGCTTCTGAATAGGCCGTAGTAATCGGTCTGTAGTAGCGTTGTATCGTAAAGGCCAATATCGCTTTGATCTTGTTCGGGAACATACAGGTACTGTACTTGTGGCTCGAGTGTTTGAGTGTAGTTGTTGACTATCTTGGTATCTCTTTCTAGAACGATACCAGCGTGACTTCTAAAACTCAGGAATCACTCGACTTACCGATTCCTCTAGGCCTTCGTAATCGGAACCAGAACCAGTGTCAACACCATCAAGATCCTGTTGATAATAAGTTCCAAGTAATCGAGCTTCTGTTGTCCACGTACCCCAGGTGTTGCCGACAGGAATCGTAATACCAGGTTCAACGTGGACACGAGTTTGCGGATGGCTTGCCCGAGGCGTCTGTATCGAATAATGAAACATGACTGATTAAATCGAAGTCTAGGTAATCCACACCTCAGGAGCATAATAGTTATACTCAAGTTGTGGCATTAAGCGATAAGGCAAGTTATTACTTGTTGTGAGGACTTGGAAGTCTCGGACCAATACTGATGCATCCCAGTTTTGAGAACGGTAAGTTGCTTGCCCTTCTTGAAGTAATTGGTCCGTCTTCACGACTACCGATTCCTGAACTCATATCCGTAAAATATCAATATCACTGACTTTAGAGTAATCGACTTCGAACAACCAAGATTGCTGAAATATTCCTGAATGTTCTAGTTGGAAACCCCAACGATCGCCTTTGTCTGTGTACTTTTGATCGTCTGGTAAATATTCAGACTCGAGGCTGCCTGAACCGAAGTCACTCAAGTATCTGAATTTACTGTTAAGTTGAGTGCCACGCTCTTGCATATACTTGAAGGTGGTTTCCAAGTCGTAGTCTGGAGCTAAGTTCCAATAAACAGGAATCTCCGCTTCAAAACCATCGCTAGAACCGTATGACACGGTTGGATACAAGAAACCGGTTTTACGTGTATCACCGACTGGTACGGTAAATACGGTAAGTAAAAAACAGGGACACTTTGGATCTCAAAGCGTGGATTATAAAAAGTAGCTTGTTCTTCGTTCTGGTCGACGCTGATACTTGATGCTCTTAGGCGCCAGGCGTTGTCGCCAATAGGGCAAGAGGTAATGGAACCGTCTTCGATTTCATAAACTGCTTTGCCCGTCTTAGATACGGTAGACTGCATTACCCGCGCCTGGCTCGCAAAGAAATTCGTAATCGGTATTTTCTAGCGTCATTTCATCTGTAGTCAGATTATTCGTTGCTCTGTCTGACACTGACTTGATTTGACCATCACTAAAGTTTACGTTGCCTTCAGCTACAACGATGTTTTCTTGTTGGTGTAGAGTTACATTGTCAGCAAGAATGGTTTTTATATTTCCTTGCGTAACTCTTACATCTCCTGAATATATTGCTTTGTCACCATTGATAGCTTCTAAGCGATCTGACTCAACATGAGCGGGTAGCTGTGTCTCGTTTTCTGCAGCGGGCTCGATCAAGCATTGATCTATAGAGGGCATTTCCTGCACACTACTATCGGTAATTGTTTCAGCTTGAGTTGTCGACACGTATAACGCTGTCGTTATCGACGCGGCTAACAAGGTGCGGGAAAAACATTGCATGAAGTTGAACTATCCTGTGTCACTAGATGAAGGGTTTGATCTAGTATCAATCCAATTAATAAACCATTTTCCTTATGATAAAGGAAATATTAGCATTCAGCATCATCAGACAGCATTACTCAGACAAAATTCATAGATAGAGAACACATAATGCAAATATTTGGCAAAATTTTGGGCGCTTTTTTTTGGCTTTCTATTTGGAGGGCCGCTTGGTTTAGTTTTTGGCCTATTTTAGGGCACCAATTCGATAAAGCTCGCCGATTGAACCAATCTGGTTTCAATAGTTCTGGTTTTGGTCGAGGTCCAAGCCAAGCAGAAAGACAGAACGAGTTTTTTTTAAATCCGCCTTTGCGGTTATGGGGCACGTTGCTAAAGCGAAAGGGCAGGTAACGCCGGAAGAGATTCAACTCGCTTCTACCATGATGGAACGCATGAACCTGCATGGCGAACAGCGCAAAGCGGCGCAAGATGCATTCCGAGATGGAAAAGAGAGCGACTTCCCTCTGAGCGACGTACTTGAGCGTGTAAAAATCTCATCGGGTGGTCGTTTTGATCTTTTGCAGTTCTTTTTAGAGCTACAAGTCTCTGCTGCGTTTGCTGATGGAAGCTTGCACCCGAGTGAGCGTCAGGTTCTGCATAAGATAGCTCAAGGCCTAGGGTTTTCGGCAGAGCAACTAGAGCGCCGCTTGCAGATGCAGGAAGCAGCGTTCCGTTTCCAACAGCAAGGTGGAAGCTTTGGGGGGCATCAAGGCCATGGGCAATCATCAGGTTGGCAACAGGCTTCGCAACAGAACCAGCTTGGCGATGCATATAAGGTTCTTGGTGTGAGTGAAAGTGCTGATGGTAAAGAGGTGAAGAAAGCCTACCGTAAATTGATGAATGAGCATCACCCAGATAAACTGATGGCGAAGGGCTTACCGCCTGAGATGATGAATGTTGCGAAAGAAAAATCGCAAGAAATTCAAAATGCTTATGACCTGATAAAGAAGGTCAAAGGTTTTAAGTAATCGAACACCAAACCGAGTAATAACAAAGTTACTCGGTTTTTTATTAAAGGGAATTATATGACGTTAACGTATCAGAATGTTCTAGAGTTTTGGTTCGATGAATTGACGCCTAAAGATTGGTTTACTGGCGGCGCCGAGATTGACGCTTTGATAGCGTCTCGTTTTTCTGAACTGCACAAAGCCGCCATTCAAGGTGAGTTATTTGAATGGCGTCAGACAGCAGAGGGTCGCTTGGCTGAGATTATCGTGCTTGACCAGTTTTTCTCGGAATCTTGGTAGAAATAGTCCAGATGCGTTTACTGCAGATCCTATGGCGTTGGTTCTAGCTCAAGAAGCGGTAGCGAGTGGCTTTGATCACCAACTCAATCAACAACAGAAAAGCTTCCTCTACATGCCTTATATGCACAGCGAATCTTTGCTGATGCATGAACAAGCGGTGCTGCTTTTTTCCCAGACAGGGCTAGAGAATAACCTTGATTTTGAGTTTAAGCACAAGGTGATCATTGAGCGTTTTGGTCGTTACCCACCCTCCCCACCGCAATGAAGTACTAGGTCGAACTTCGACTCCTGAGGAAGTTGAGTTCTTACAGCAACCAGACTCAAACTTTTAATTGTGGATATACGGTCAAAGAATTGATAAGAGGCTAGTGGTTAATAAAACCTCTAGCCTCTTTTTTTGTTTAGCTTTAGTGATTAACTCTCGCGTTAGAACTAGTTTTGCTTGGTTAAGTGACCAATCATAGTCATAACTTATTTTCCCCGTGTACGTTACCGGCTTTGTTCTGTATTTATCTAAGTGTTTAATCAGTTGTTGTTGGTTGCCAAAATCAACAGCAAACCATTCGTAAATCGATGACAATTGAAGCTGGTTGTTGTTAACCAATACACCCTTATCACTATTGATATACTCAGCTGCAGCGAGTTCTAGCAACATTTCTGTATTATCAGAAGTAAATGCTTGAGATTGTAGATTAGGACAACCTAGACTTGCACAGTTCACCGCGTAATGAGTGCGAGGGTCTTGCCAAATCGGTCTTAAAATTCGATGTTCGATATCATTGAGTGTCAGTGTCTTTCCATTAACTGCAACTACATCATCTCCCCAAGGTCCAAAACTGAATAGTCCGCCGAGCTTAGTGATAGATTTAATTGGGTATGCATTAAGAATCAAATCAACAGTCACTGCATTGTATAGGTTAACCCAATAGGCATACTGTTCAGCTTTTGGATAGTCGAGAGGGTCAATCTGTTCAAGTCGGCTTATGTACTGCTTCAGTTTGGTTTTGTCTGAAGAACTCACCGTTTGATATCTAACTAAGGCGTGTTGACCTTGTTTTACTAAATAGTTATCGAGGAATTGTTGCCAATCTTGATGAGAAACTTGCTCAGAGTTGGCTTCATTACTTTGATTCCAGTAAGGCCAAAGTTCGGACTTAGGCGCAGACCACGCGAAGGTTGAGAAAAGTAGGCTGATAATAACAAGTAGTTGTTTCATGGCATTCTCCTGATGACTGACTACTAAGACCTTGTGGCTTACTATTTTCTTTCATAGCTCTTCAGTTAAACCACAGAGTTGAGTTTAAATGAAGAAGTTGAATCGAATAAAAAAGGTTGGCACTGGGCCAACCTTTAGGTGTTATTGAAAACGCTTACTCTATTTCTAGACTGTGTGCTATTTCATGGTTCTTTATTTCAGGAAGCTAGGAATCTTTGCTTCAAATTCTGAGATTTTATCGGCGTGCTGAAGTGTAAGGCCTATGTTGTCTAAACCATTCAGTAAGCAGTGACGACGGAACTCATCAATTTCAAACGAGTATTCTTTACCATTAGCACTGACTTTCATCGCTTCTAAATCAACAGTGATTTCAGCGCCTTCATTCGCTTCTACGAATTGGAATAGCTCATCTACCTCTTGCTCAGTCAATCGAACTGGCACCATTTGGTTGTTGATCGAGTTACCATAGAAGATGTCTGCGAAGCTTGGCGCGATCATCACTTGAATACCATAATCAGCAAGCGCCCAAGGTGCATGTTCACGAGATGAACCACAACCGAAGTTTTCACGAGCTAGGAGAATTGAAGCACCTTTGTAGCGAGGAGCGTTCATTACAAACTCTGGGTTTGGTTGTTGGCCTGCATCATCTAGGAAGCGCCAATCGTGGAATAAGTGCTTACCAAAACCGATGCGGTTTACTTTCTGTAGAAACTGCTTTGGAATGATCGCATCCGTATCGATGTTGGCCGTATCTAGAGGAACGACTAATCCGGTGTGTTGTTGAAAACCTGACATGTTAAATCCTCTAATTAAAGTTCACGAATATCGACAAAGTGACCAGCGATTGCTGCTGCGGCTGCCATTGCTGGGCTAACTAGGTGCGTACGACCATCACGGCCTTGGCGACCTTCAAAGTTACGGTTTGATGTAGAAGCACAGCGTTCTTGTGGACCAAGGCGGTCGTTGTTCATTGCAAGACACATAGAACAACCTGGCAAGCGCCATTCGAAGCCGGCTTCTTTAAAGATTACATCTAAACCTTCAGCTTCTGCTTGTGCTTTAACTTGCTCTGAGCCCGGAACGATCAATGCTTGAACATGTTTCGCTACTTGGCGGCCTTTCGCTACCGCAGCGGCTGCGCGCATATCTTCGATACGAGAGTTAGTACAAGAACCCACGAAGACCTTATCGACGTTGTATTCAGATAGAGATTTACCTGCTTCTAGCCCCATGTAAGCCAACGCTTTTTCAGCCGATGCTTTTTCAACAGGATCTGCGAAGCTTTCTGGTGCTGGGATTGGTGTGTCTACTGAAATAACCTGACCTGGGTTAGTACCCCAAGTGACTTGTGGTTTTGATTTCAGCTGCTTCTAGCGTGACAACTGCATCGAATTCTGCGTCAGCATCGGTTTTCAATGTGTTCCAGTATTCGATTGCCGCTTCTAAGTCTTCGCCCTCTGGAGAGAACTTACGACCTTTTATGTACTTGTATGTGGTTGCATCTGGAGCGATTAGACCCGCTTTCGCGCCTAGCTCGATTGCCATGTTACATACTGTCATACGACCTTCCATTGTAAGGTCTGTAATTGCCTCACCACAGAATTCAACTACATAGCCTGTTCCGCCTGCAGCTGTTGTCTTGCCGATGATCGCGAGCACGATATCTTTGGCTGTAATACCTTCTGCGACTTTGCCTTTTACTTCGATCTTCATGGTTTTAGCGCGCGCTTGTTTTAGCGTTTGAGTCGCTAGAACATGCTCTACTTCTGAAGTACCGATACCGAATGCTAATGAACCAAATGCACCGTGTGTCGCCGTGTGTGAGTCACCACATACGATGGTCATACCCGGCAGAGTAATACCTAGCTCAGGCCCCATTACGTGCACAATACCTTGGTATTTGTGGTTTAGGTCGTAAAGCGTGACACCAAACTCTTCACAGTTCTTCGATAGCGTTTCCATTTGGATACGAGCCATCTCACCAGAAGCGTTGATGTCTTTGGTTTGTGTCGATACGTTGTGATCCATGGTCGCGAAGGTTTTGCCTACTTGGCGAACTTTACGACCTTTTTCACGCAGGCCATCAAAGGCTTGTGGCGACGTTACTTCGTGGACTAAGTGGCGATCGATATAAAGAATTGGCGTTTCGCCCTTCGCTGCAACTGCAACGTGAGCGTCATAAACTTTTTCGTATAAGGTTTTTGCTTGCTGGTTTGTCGACATAGCTTTTCTTCCTTGGGAGTATCAGTCCCAGTGTTTGTTTCGAGCCAAGTCATGCGGTTTAAGCAGACTTGGCTTGATATTATTCTTATGTACTTGCTTCTAATCTAAGCATCTCGCTTATGAAGCTAAGATGTACTCAGCGATCTTGTCACCCATTTCTGAGGTAGTCAGTGCTTGGTTCTTACCTGCAAGGTCTGCCGTTAGCTCGCCTGCAGAAAGTGCTTTCGATACCGCTGCTTCGATGTCTTGTGCTGCTGCTTCTTCGCCTAGGCTGTAACGAAGCATTAGTGCTGCAGAAAGAATTTGCGCGACTGGGTTTGCAATGTTCTTACCTGCGATATCTGGTGCGCTGCCACCTGCTGGTTCATATAGGCCGAAGTTGCTTTCGTTTAAGCTTGCAGAAGGAAGCATACCCATCGAACCCGTGATCATTGCACACTCATCAGAGATGATGTCACCAAAGATGTTTGAACATAGCATTACGTCAAACTGAGATGGATCTTTGATTAGCTGCATGGTCGCGTTGTCGATGTACATATGGTTTAGCGTGACATCTGGGTAATCTTTTGCGATCTCTTCAACCACTTCACGCCATAAGATAGAGCTCTGCAGAACGTTCGCTTTGTCGATTGAGTAAACATTTTTGTTACGTAGACGTGCAGATTCAAACGCAATCTTTGCAATACGTTCGATTTCGTAACGGTGGTAAACCTCTGTATCAAAAGCTTTCTCAGTTGCGCCTTCGCCTTCACGACCTTTAGGTTGGGCCGAAGTAGATACCGCCGGTTAGTTCACGAACAACAACGATGTCGAAACCATTACCTGAAATGTCAGCGCGTAAAGGAGAGAAAAGACTCTAAACCCTTGTGGATTTGCGCAGGACGTAGGTTACAGAACAGTTGGAAGTGCTTACGTAGAGGAAGTAGGGCACCACGCTCTGGTTGATCGTTTGGTGGAAGGTGTGTTCCCACTTAGGACCGCCAACCGAGCCAAATAGTACTGCGTCAGATTCTTCACAGCCTGTTACTGTCGTTTCTGGAAGTGGACAGCCGTGGTTATCAATGGCGATACCACCAACATCATACTCTTCACGAGAAAAGCTAATCGCGTGCTTCTTTTCAATCGCGTCTAGCACTTTGTGTGCTTGCTGCATTACTTCTGGGCCAATGCCATCACCAGGTAGTACGGCAATTTTTGTATGATTTATCTGTCATGTTAATCCTTTAATTCTTGTTACTGAGCGGTTTGGCTCGTTTTAAATTTTGTCCCTAAAGCCAACAACATCGGCTCTAGGGCTCTGTTATTGGGTATTAAACTGTTGCGAATTTTTGTTGTTTCATTTCAGCGATAGTGTCTGCACGTTGAATACTATTGATAACATGCAGTAACGCTTGACCAGAAGCTTCAACGATATCTGTTGAAACACCTGTGCCGTGGTACTTACGGCCTTTATAATTCGCAATGATATCCGCTTGGCCTAAGCCATCTTCGCCTTCACCTTTTGCAGTAAGGTCGAATTTATCCAATGCAATTTCGTAACCCGTTAAGCGGTAGATACATTGGTATAAAGCATCAACAGGGCCGTTACCTACAGCCGCTTCGCATTTTTCTTCATCACCACATTGCAATTTGATGCTGGTGGTAGACATAACACTACCAGATTGTACGCTTAGGTAGTTAAGTTTATAGAAGTCATCTTCGTCACGTAGATTGGCGAAGTGCATTAATGCTTCTAGGTCGTAATCGAATACTTGACCTTTACGGTCAGCTAGCTTCAAGAAGTCTTCGTACAATGAATCTAGGTTGTACTCATTATCTTTATAACCCATTGCGTCCATATGGCTCTTAACAGCCGCTCGGCCACTACGACTTGTTAGGTTCAATGCCTTGTTTTTCAAGCCAATAGACTCAGGTGTCATTATCTCGTAAGTGTTCTTATTCTTAAGCATGCCATCTTGGTGAATACCTGAAGAGTGACTGAATGCGTTGGCACCGACGATAGCTTTATTGTCTTGAATTGGCATGTGGCAAAGCTGGCTCACCAACTTACTTGTACGGTGAATCTCTTTATGATCTAAGCCGGTATGAACCCCCAAAAACTCTTGGCGAGTTTTGATGATCATTGCGATTTCTTCTAAAGAACAGTTACCCGCACGCTCACCAATACCATTGATTGTGCCTTCAATTTGTCGAGCACCCGCTTGAACGGCAGCGATTGAGTTAGCAACCGACATACCCAAGTCATCGTGACAGTGAACAGAGATGATTGCTTTATCGATGTTGGGTACGCGATCAAATAGTGTTTTGGATAATGCCACCGAATTCATTCGGTACTGTGTAGCCAACGGTGTCTGGAATGTTGATGGTTTTTGCGCCTGCGTTAATCGCGGCCTCAACCATACGACATAGGTTGTCGATAGGGGTGCGACCAGCATCTTCACAAGAGAACTCAACATCGTCGGTGTAGTTACGTGCATGTTTTACTGCTTTCACTGCCATCTCTACGACATCATCGTAGCTACGGCGTAATTTGTCTTGTACGTGAACCGTTGATGTTGAGATGAAGGTATGAATACGGAACTGGTCAGCTACTTTTAGTGCTTCTGCAGCGGCGGTCTATATCTTTTGCAACGGCACGAGAAAGCGCACAAATACGGCTACCTTTAATGTGTTTAGCGATGGTTTGTACGGACTCAAAATCACCTGGAGAAGAGATAGGGAAGCCAGCTTCGATAACATCCACACCCAGTCTCTCAAGAGCGTAAGCGATCTGTAACTTCTCTTTTACTGTCAGGCTTGCAGCCAATGCTTGCTCGCCGTCACGTAAGGTCGTATCAAAAATTATTACTTGATCGTTCATGGGTGCTTCCTTATATCGATAATGAATCGATTGCTATCCAAATTATTATTAAGAATGATGTTCTTTTAAAAGTGCCAGTTACAAAAAAACCCGCTCAGCGCGGGTTTTAATATTTGTGTAGTTCTTGACCCACAACTTACCCGCGCGATTGGTTCACGATAAGGAGAAGTTTCAGCAGTCGAGAAGAAGAAGAAAAATCATTACACAAATATCCGTAAATAAACTGTTAACACCATATTTACCGCAATTTATTCTAAGCGTCAAACAAGAAAATCCAATATCAGTGTGCATCGCTGGTGTTTTTGTTTGGTTTATGCTGTTTTTGTCCCTTATGTTGGTTTATTCATTTGTTTGTTGGTTTTGTGTTGGCGGGTTAGTTTATCGATTGGCTTATGTATAGGTTAAAACTTTGTAGTAAATCTTTTTGTTGGAACGATTCACCAGCAAAATCGAATGTGCGGCGAAATTAATTAATCAATTGATTAAATAATGAGTAATTAATCTTCTACAGTTGTGCTTGTTTATCTCTATAATTAATCAAACGATTAATTATAGAGCAGGTCAAAGCAATGACAGTACGTAAAGCCGGGCGACCTCAGCAGAACCTTGATGTGCGGCAACTACTCATTGAACACGCTCGGGATCTGTTCGTTGTTCAATCCTACGATAAAGTATCGACACGCCTAATTGCAGAGCGTGCTGGAGTAAACATTGCCATGATCCGTTATTACTTCGGTAATAAAGCGGGGTTGTTCGAGGCGATGCTGCGGAAACGCTTCGTCCGATGCAGCTACAAATGCAGAAGTTAGTTGAAGAAAGCAGTCATGAGAACTTTCTCGATTTAATGCGGACTTACTACAAAGAGATGGTTAAAGTGCCCAAGTTTCCTCGGTTGATTGCCCAGGTAATGAATATGCCGCCATCGGAAGTGCAAAGAGAGTTGCTCGAAAAGGTCTTCCTCGATGTTGCCAAACCGGCGCAAGACGTCATTTTTGAAAAGCTTGTTGAACAGGGAATATTGAAACAAAACATGGATCCAAAACTGTGTCGTGTTTCGTATATAAGCTTGATGGTTTTCCCCTTTATTGCACCACCTCCTTTACTAGCGATTCATGGTATTGAGCTTAATGAAGAGTTTCTAAATCGTTTAATCGAACACAACATCCAATTGATGACCGAAGGCTTTATTAATGTAGAGAGCACTTCGACCTTGCAGGAACCAAGATAATGAAAATAAGTAAAAAACTCCTCTTTTTTCCAGCGTTGGCAGTTGGTGTTATTGGTTTGGTGGTTGCGATTAATTTGAAGCCGGATCTTCCAACTAAACCTGCGGGTGACCGAGCTCGTTTAGTGGAAACTCTAAGCTTAGAACAGCAACTGATAGCGCCATTAGCGGTTGGCTTTGGCAAAGTGGTGCCAAAAGTCGAATGGAAAGCGATTGCTGAGGTGACAGGACAGATTGTGTATCGACATCCGGATCTTGATAAAGGCCAAGTGATCCCTGCAGGGACGGTTGTACTCAAGGTTGATCCTTTGGATTACGAGCTGAAGCTGATACAAGCGGAAGCGGATCTTAAATCAAGCCAAACTTCGCTAGCAAAATTGAATCAAGAAGAAGACAACCTGAATCAGACTCTAAAGATCGAAAAGAATCGCTTGGTGATCAGCAATAAAGAGCTACAACGTAAACAAGACCTGCGTAAGAAAGGGCTGACATCTCAATCGGATGTCGACCTCCAACAACAAAGCGCGTTGTCTCAACAGAAGTTAGTGTTAGATATTGCTAACCAAATTACCTTGATGCCTGATGAAAAACGCGTCGCGGAGGCCGTGATTAAGGTGAACGTGTCTAAGGTGAAAGAGGCACAACGCTCTTTGGATAAGACGACCATCACTTTGCCAAGAGCGATGCGAATTGCTCAAGTCGATATCGAACAAAACCAAGTAGTTAATCTTCAGCAAGAAATGTTTGTTGCTCATGGGATTAATATTATGGAAGTTGAGGCACAACTTTCTATTCACGACATGCAAACTTTAGCTTCAAGTTTTACTCAATTCCCTCGCGATGCTGCTGGAATTCCAACCCCTGACCAAGCACCGATCAAAGCGAGTGTTCAACTGAATAGTGGCAGTTTGAATCTGAGCTGGCCTGCAAAGGTAGCGAGAATTAGTGAAACCGTTGATGAAAACCAAGCGACGGCGGGGATTATTCTCGAGATCGCTCAAGACTATTCACAACTGCAGCCAAGCAATGCGACCCCTTTGGTCAACGGTATGTTTGTAAAAGCTGAGATTGAAGGTGTAGCAAATCTAAGTTGGGTGTTGCCTGAACGAGCGCTACATGGTGACAAAATTTATCTAATGGACGATAACTCTCGTCTGAAAATGGTGAATGTTGAAGTGCTTTATCGTAGAGACAACCAAGTGGTTGTGAACGGGGAGCTTCAAACGGGCGACAAACTGGTTCTCAATGACTTATTACCAGCCATTGAAGGCATGTTACTCAAAGAATCGGGCTCAAAAGAAGTGGCACTTGAACCTGATACTCAGGAGAGTGCGTCATGATCAAGTTTTTCTCTAGGCACCCAACAGCAGCGAACCTGTTGATGCTTGGGTTGTTGATTATGGGCTTAACCTCATTATCAACCATTAAGCGTGAGACTTTCCCTGCCTACGACCCACCTTACATCATGGCGGCCATTGTTTATCCCGGAGCTTCCCCACAAGAAGTGGAAGAGAGCTTATGTGTACGAATGGAAGATGCTGTTGATGGCCTAGCCAACATTGAAGAAACTCAGTGTGAGGCGATTGAAGCAGCGCGCGTTTAATTCTGAAGCTCAATGAGAAAGCAGACATCGGTCGAATGCTGGTGGACGTGCAAACTCAGATCAATTCGATCAATGATTTTCCGAGCGAGATTGAATCTCCGGTTGTTCAAGAGCTAGATTGGAATGAACCGGTTGTTGATATCGCGATTACAGCAGAGAACGTCATGGCCGGAACTTAAGGCCTATGCGGAAGACTTAAAACGTACCATGAAGCTCGATTACGACGTTTCATTGGTCGAAGTCAGTGGATTCTCGGATCACCAATATCGTGTGGAACTGGATACCCAAGCCATTCGTCAGTTAGGTTTGAGTGTCGGTGATATTGCGGACCAAATCGGTCGTCAGAATGTAAAGCTACCGAGCGGCAATGTTGAAACGCCAGACAAAAAAACTTCCTGATTCGTTTTGATGAGAGACGCATCACTCCGGTTGAATTAGAGAGTATCGTGGTGGGTTCTGCGCCGAATGGTTCAGTGATCCGTTTGAGGGATATTGCCAAGATCACCGATCGCTTTGAACTGGATGAACAGAAGGTTCTGTTTGATGGTAAGCCTTCTGCGCTATTGAAGATCAGTAAAAACAAAGAAGATGATGCGCTACGAATCAAAGAGAACGTTACTCGATTCGTGGAAGATCAAAGCGCGATTGCCCCCGATGGCGTGACGCTACAAATGACCAATGATCTATCATCGGTACTTTGGGATCGTCTAACCATGATGGTACGCAACGGCTGGCAAGGTATTGTGCTGGTGTTTGCTACTATGTGGTTGTTCTTCAGTTTGCGATATTCATTCTGGGTTGCGGCAGGTTTGCCCGTAGCCTTCCTTGGTGGCTTGTTCTTAATGGCGAACCTTGGCCTATCGATCAACATCATGTCACTGGTCGGCTTATTAATGGCTATTGGTATTATGATGGATGACGCCATCGTGATTGCCGAATCGATAGCCTCCCATTTAGATAGGGGGCAAAACGTTGATGATGCGGTGTACAACGGTGTTAAGAAAGTGCTCCCCGGGGTGTTATCTTCTTTTTTA
Source organism: Urechis unicinctus (assembly GCA_034190875.2). Classification (NCBI taxonomy): domain Eukaryota; kingdom Metazoa; phylum Annelida; class Polychaeta; order Xenopneusta; family Urechidae; genus Urechis; species Urechis unicinctus. The sequence goes on from CM067345.1 coordinate 48,538,674, forward strand.
ACCACGGTGTGTATTTTCGGTAGCTTACTATTCCTTGATGGGGAAATGGGCGCGGTGCTTAAAGCGGTGCCTCAGGTACTTATCTTGGTGTTGTCTCTGAGTTTAATCGAAGCGTTTCTTATTTTACCCAATCACTTATCTCATTCATTACACAAAGAAAAAAATGATAAGCCAGCGCTGCGCTTCAAAGTAGTGTTGCTTGAAAAATTTGAGAACTTCCGTAATACAACTTTGATGAACATGGTCGAGAAGGTCGTGACGTTCCGCTATGCATTTATGGGCGGAGTGCTGACACTGTTGTTGCTTTCTATTGCCTTGATTGCGGGTGGTGCTGTTAAGTTCCAACCTTTCCCCGAATTGGATGGAGACATTGCTGAAGCGCGTATCATTCTTCCGCCGGGTGCGTCATTGTCTCAAACCGAGAGAGTCGTCGATAAAATAGTCGCGTCTGCTGAGCGTTTGAACGTGCGGTGGAGTGAAGAGGTCGAAGAGGGCAATGAGTTGGTGGAACACATCACGAGCCAATTTAATGCTAATGCTGATGCCAGTGAATCTGGACCGCATCTCGCGACTGTCCGTTTAGATCTGCGTGGTTGCAGAAAGTCGAAACACGGTGATCGATGATTTCATTGATGCATGGCGAGAAGATATCGGTGACTTGGCAGATCCTATCTCGTTGGTTTTTAAACAACCCACCATGGGGCCTGGCGGTCGTGCTATTGAGATCCGCGCTAAACATGATGATCTTGCAGCGTTGAAATCGGCTTCTTTGGATATTCAGGAATACCTCAATCAGTTTGATGGCGTGCATGGTGTTCTAGATGACATGCGCATGGGTAAAGAGGAGATCTTAGTGAAGCTGCGCCCAGGAGCCGAAACCTACAATGTGAATGGGCAGATGATTGCTTCTCAGTTGCGTGCTGCATTCTTCGGGCAAACGGCGGATGAGATTCAAATCGGTGTTGAGAATATCTCGATAGAGGTGCGTCTTGATAAGGAACAAGCGGGCGACATACAGCAGCTGGCTAACTTCCCGATCATTACCGCCGACGGCAGTCAGATCCCGTTAGCAACGTTGGCGACATTAGATTTCCAACGTAACTACGTGCGAATTCAGCGTATTGATGGGCTGAGAACTATCAGCATCTTTGGTGATATTGATAATAAGAAGGCGAGCTCGTCGGCGATTTTGGCTCAGTTCCAAAAAGATGAAGCAGCCAAGCTCATTCAAAAATACCCAGGCTTGCGCTTTGATTTTGAAGGTGAAGCCAAAGATGCCGCTAAGACAGGAGCATCAATGGGTAAAGGGTTCTTACTCGGCTTATTCGGTGTGTTTTGCGATTCTTAGCTATCAGTTCCGAAGCTACTTAGAGCCTGTGGTCGTGATGTTAGCCATTCCACTCGCCTTTATTGGCGTGGTTGTTGGTCACTGGATACTTGGGCACGCTTTGAGTATGCCAAGCATGATGGGCTTTGTGTCGCTGGCCGGAATCGTGGTCAATGATTCTATTTTGTTAGTGCAATACATTCGCCATCACGTCGATGAAGGCGATAGCGTACATGACTCAGTGGTGAAAGCGAGTCGCGAGCGTTTCCGAGCAGTATTTTTGACTTCAATGACCACAGCAGCAGGTTTGCTACCACTGCTAACAGAAACCAGCTTGCAGGCTCAGGTTATCCAACCGCTGGTGATATCAATTGTGTTTGGTATTTTTGCTTCGACCTTGCTAGTGCTGTTTATGATTCCGGCGGCTTACGCGATACTGGCGGACTTTGGTTTAGTGAAAAAGCCACGAGCCACTCGAATTATAGACGTTGTATTGACTCCTTTATAAAGGAGCG
>CM067345.1:48540615-48593765 GCA_034190875.2 Urechis unicinctus
GCGGCAATTTAATTTTGGAACCAAAAAAATTTTATTGGGACAACAATTAATTTTAAAGTTATGGAAAATGGGGAAGTAGGCAAAAAAAGTTTTTCGAACATGCGGTAATTTAAACAAGATTTGTACAAGCCGTCAGTAGTTGGTCTTTGCTTGATTGTAAGCGTTGTCTTTGACGCTAATATGTTAGAGGCTTGTGATAAACCCATCTATCAAATGCTTTAATAATTGTGATATTGACTTACACTCCCTGTTATTTGCCTGTCAAAAATAATTCACAATGCAAAACACACGAACATTGCCGTACATGTGGTTGAATCAGAGTGAATGATACATACATCATTGGACATAGGATCATCACAAGCAATCATTCAATATATATATACGTATATATATATATTTATATATATATATATATATATATATATATATATATATATATATATATATATATATATATATATGGGAATATATATATATAGATAAATATATATGCCTATATATATTTATACACATATACATATACATTTATATATATATAAGTACATATGCACATATACATATAAATATATATATATGCACATAGATATATACATATGTATATATATACATAAATATATATATATATATATATATATAAATACACACATACATAAATACACATATATATATATATATATGTAAATATATATACATATATATACATATAAATATATATATCGATAAATATATTTATCTAAGTATATATGTATAAAAATACTAATATAAATATAAATATAAATATATATACATATTTCTATATACATATATTTATATATATATACAAATATATAAATATAAATATACATAAATATTTATATCTATATCAATACTTACATATACATAAATATATACATATAAACATACTTATATATATATATATATGTATATATATTTATATACATATATATATGTATATATAAATATATATACATATATTTATATACACATATATACTGCATTCTAATGACGAAAATTGCCATAAATGTGGTTGAATAAGAGCAATTGATACATATATCATAAGACATAGGATTATCAAAGGTAACAATAAATAGGACATAGGATTATCAAAGGCAACCATTCAATATATATATTTAGGTATATACGCATATATATGTATATTACATATATATTAATATATATATATATCTATTCATACATATATATATATACATTTATATATACATATATATGTATATATGCATTTATATAAATATATATAAATATATATATATATGTAAATATATATATACATATATCTACATAAAAATATATATTAATAATATGAATATATTCATATCAATATATATATTTATTATTTTACATATATATATATATACATATATATTAATATTTATATATATATATTTATATATATATATGAATTTTTCATAAACTGTTTTATATATATATGTAATTTTGCACATAGAAATACATATTTATGATCATATTTATATATATATATATATTTATTTATATACATATATTTATACACATATGTATATATACATATAATTAGATATATATTTATATATATATGTAAATATATATATATATGCACATATGTACTTACACTTATTTATGTATATAAATATAAAACAAATATATATATATATATATATATATGTTTAAATATATATACATATAAACCTATATATCGATAAATAATAGGCATATATGTATATAAATATACATATATACAAATGTATATATTTGTATATATATTTAAAACTATTTAGAAATATATATATGTATATATATCTATATATCTATATATATATAAATATATATATATATATTTATACATAAATATATCTATTTATACATATATATATATACATTTATATTTACATGTATATGTATAAATGCATATATATATACATATGTAAATATATGTATACATATATTTACATATAAATATAAATATACATATTATCAATATATATATAATTATATAAATATATGCATATATATATTTATTAATATAAGTATATATGCATAAATATATGTATATATATATTTATGTATGTATATGTTTATGAATTGTTATATATATGTATATACGCACATAGAAATATATATTTATGATTATATTCATATATATATGTGGGTGTTTATATACATATATATATTTATACATATATATATACATTTATATATACATATATATGTATAAATGCATATATATATAAATATATATATATATATATTTTATATAAATATATCTATTTATACATATATATATACATTTTTATATACATATATAGGTATAAATGCACATATATATATATATATATATATATGTGTGTAAACATATGTATACATATATTTACATATAAATATATATATATGTTATTAATATATATATATATATATAAATATATACATATATTTATTAATATATATATATATGCATATATACATATTTCTATATTTATATATGATTATAAATTGTTATATATATATGTATATATGCACATAAAAATTTATATTTTTATGATTATATTCATATATATATATATATGTGTTTATATACAGATATATACACATATATATGTACGCATATTAACATATGTTTATATATTTATATGTATAAATATATATATGTCTATGTATATACATATATATACATATTAATATGTATTTCGATAAATAATATATTTATATATTTATTTTTACTAATATATATATATATATATATATATATATATATATATATATATGTGTGTGTGTGTATATAAATATATATAGATAGATATATCTACATATATATATATATTTAAGTATTCTGAATGAATGTTCGTTTTCTTGCTTTTCAAATAAGACAATGAGGTCAGCTGATTCAGGTCCTATGGCGCTAGGCTTAAATGGCATTTGCCTCAATCTTTCCTGTAATGCCTTTACGCTAAGTAAGGTCCGATGGGGATGTATCTTGCATTGCGCTTTAACGCTTTCCCCATCAAATATGTGTGTCCGTGGCAACATGCAACAAGATTAATAAAACACATTCCAGTCCGCCGTTATAACCGATATCAACTCCATAAACTCGAAAAGATACGGATTTACTTGACTAATGCCAATTTATTTCCCGTTGACGCAAATCACTGGTGCACCTGCTTTATTGTTGTCGGCAGAGAGTGATATGACAATTGTCAGCGAACACGTCCAGCTCTCACAATATGCCAATCAATTCCCAGATTGATTGCTAAAAAGTACACAGGAGATAAGAGCATATATGTTACATAACGCTCCCGACGAATGTCCGGTCCAAGCCGGACCAGATTGTTCCCACATCGGTCGAAGAACCACTGAAAGAGAAATATTTGTCTCGATATTTTGTAGGTACAGTTCCCCATAATGCCCTACAAATCATGGTTTGTGGTTGACTTTCGTACAGACAAGCTCCAGAACACTAGTCACACGGATTGGATGACATAAATTTGGAATGTATTGTAAGTCTACCAAAGTGAGCTATGTTTTGCTCAAAACGTATTTTGGCGTGTTTGATAGCACTACGAGTACTTACAAGCACTGTGCTAGATATCTTTTACACTCATCAATACTATCGAAGAGAAAGCTTTGCAACGCTTTTATGGCAATATTTATGCTTCCACTAACATGATTGTATACGACGGGCAAACTATAGATAGTCAAAATGTTTATTCATGTCAGAGAATTGCAGTCAAATGACAATTAAAATCCTGTATTTTGATTCCTTTGATTATCCAAAAGCATATTGAAAAATGGAAACGAAAAAAGGTGTCGCTATGCAGCTGGTTAGTCAAGGTCCCCTAGCCTGATGGCTGCGGGCGCTGTTTACATGTTAATGATATTCAATAGTCTCGCCTTCAGGTCTAGAGGACCTCAATGTCTTGAACTGGACAGGCATCCCAGATTTGGGATGCTCCAATCACAAGCCGTGTCTCTCGGTCACTCTCGGGTACTTTTGAGTCGTTGTCTATCATTGGTCAGTTCTACAATTTCCGAAGAACCGCTGGGCACCGATTTGTTGTTTCACGCTGAGTGGCACCGTTAATCAAACAGTCGGCGAGAGAAGCAGACACACAACTGGTTCTTTTTAACTGACTATTACGTATACATACTATCGTGCAGCTTAGCGATTAGAGCGCTTGTTGTGGTGCCAATTTAAACTTTTGGGACGCCCCATAACTCCAGAAGACATTCAATGTGTTTTCATTGGACGCAGACCACAACAATGTACATGACGTCACATAAAACCGGTCACGAAGATAAACGAACGTGTCTAATGAATATTCGGACGCGCCAATTTTAGACCATGTCTGGTCGTAGACTCTAGGGCGAGAAGCGTAGCGGAACCCCCGGAGTCTGGGACGCAGACTAGCAGCTGGTTATGTGGGGCAAATGGTGAACTGGTAATTGTTTGCAGAAGACACCGACCCGACGGGCAGCCCTTGGGGAAATAAATGTCAACCATCTTCTCTCATTAAAATTGATTTCGTAGGTAAGGAAGTGAGACAATAGTCTGTGTGATTATTTTTTGAAGACGATGTTTGAATTCTTTTACTTATTTAGATTAACTGCGACCAGTTGTTTCACATTGTACAACGAATGTGCTAACATATACACCAACGTTTCCTTTAAATGAATATATGAAAAAGGACCCAGCATTCAAACTGTTGGGGAGATAAAAGTGTTTTGTTAGATTGCGGTTATCTCAATGTGATATTTTGCTGCGACAAAAGAATGCTCCATCCAACAGCATTAATGAGGAAAGTGATCGCGAGAAATGTCTCGATAACATGGCTGCTATCAAAACTCTTAGACTCTTTTACCATTACTTTATACTCCTATCACTCATTGATTTTTCCCCTGATGATATCCTCATTTACTAAGTGCTTCAGAAATTTGCATGTAGACTGATGCAATCACAGACTGCGTGTAACTAGGGATAAAGTGAAAGCTAGTTTGTTTGCGGCATTCCCAATAGTTTGCACGCATCTTATAAGAATCATAAGAACCAAGATAACAAATTCAGAAAGGCAAGTGTTTCTAAGCAATAACTCCCTCGTAGTTCTGGTATTGAATCAAAACAATTTTCCAATGATAGTCATGAATAGGTCTAGGGGACACACCGCATCCAAATAGGAATTGTCTACTTAAATACTTTCTCACTTTTAGACGCATGTTGGCAAAGATGCCACTTTTATTGCTAAGAAGATACACATTTATCTTGATTAGTCCCATCACACTCCCACGCTGGCAGATGTCTTACTTGATCTACACGACAAGGCGTCAGCACGGATAACATAGACCTGTCATGAAGCGTGAGCGCATGCATAAACACCATATACAACATATGTATCTCTAAATAGATAAATGTTAAGGTTCGTCTTTGATCTCCAACTACTTATGATGACATATATGGGGATTGTTTTACCAATATCTAATGCTTTCGTAATACACCTGTACAAACAACTGATTATATAAATGTCAATATATTGTTCGGCCAGTATTCAACATAACGCAATTTTAACTGTCGTTGACCGACCAAGAGAACCAATATTTGCTTGAAGCGCTGATTGGTCAACCGATACATTATTTAGCCTTTGCAGTACGCTATTATAATATACTGCACATGACTATTTACTGTTTGATAACTTTGTGGTTGTACGAAGGTATGCAGCCAATGCTTTCAAGCGCTGTGCGGATGCCAAAAACCATGCGTGCTGAATCAACTACAGTGTTCCTTATTATAGCTGCTCGAATAGTCAACAGGAGGTTATGATGTCTCTCGGGAATTAGTGGGATTCCATTCTGACAGAAACAGGAAAAATTGGATGAAAAAAGAAAATGTTTGCAGCGATCGCCTGGTGCATAACCTATAACTGCGTGTTTAAGCGGGTGTTGATTTGTGTAAAAAAAACATCAGATGCAACAATAGACGATTGTTCTTGTTTTACATCCAACGCGGACAGCTTAAGGGCATAATGGACCACGATAGGTCCAATTGCATGCAGATTGCAAATGGTAGAAACGTCATAGGGATGCACTCAAATGCAAGAGTACGGTAGCAATTCTGATCTTAAGAGCTAAAGCGCCTGTAGGTAAGAGTGATTCGCTCAGCTACGTAGCTTTAAGCCCTTATTGACCCCGACCTAGACGCCTGAAGCTAAATTATATAGCATCATTTCAACTTGAAAGTCCGCGTATAACCAAGTTGGCAGTGAACATAGAATATCCTGCCACTAATCAAATAGGGCAATTCACGTCGGTGTTAGAGCAAAACGAATTTCCAGCAAACGTTACTTGTACAGCTGCTGAAATCGACAATATGTTCTTGATTACAACACCTTAAAAGAAATGTCATTGCAGCAGACTTCGGTGGTATTCCTCGCTCTAATCCATATATCTGGCAAAATGAAGGAGAAGCAAGGGCGAGTAAGAACTTCAGCAAAATGACTTCCAACTGCTGGTGATCATGACAAATACACCACATGAATAGGCATTTACACCAAGAGTAACAAAGCGTTATTAATTATCAATTGTTAGCAATATTGTGGGTACGAATCATGTTGAAATAAACAAAGTGTAATCAAGATGTTGTTGTTTACAATTATAGTTGCCACCTGTAGTATTTTAATGGGAATGGAGCGTCCGTATTATTTAACTCAGATTTGACAAAATGAAATAACTTACTTTAGTGACTTGCTGTCAAAATGACATGACCATAACCCAGTCCTGGATAACTTGACATTTTTGTTGAATAAAATATGTCACCAAAAAACTTATCATAGTAATGTATGTTACCTGTTAAGTAAGGAACTATACAGTAACAAACAAAGATATAACATATCTGAGACATTGCTATCTGCCAAACGCAGGTGACTTTACTCAGCCAATTAAAATAAAAATGACCAAAGTACAATGTTGAGCAACAGACGCAAATATTTGACTAATCTACGAGAATGGTAGTAATTATCCGACTTTGATGCTGTGCGTTTTCCGATGCAGCGTGTTGTATAATCAGCTTAACCTCAATCTCATAAAAAACAGCATTCTGTTAAGAAGACAACATACTCAGTAAAAGCAAATTGGTCTGAATCGTGCTGGAGGTAACTTAACATTAAACAAGAATTAGATTTAGCAGGCGACCAACGTGATGTATGCTGCGGCAAGCACAGGGACTCCACGGAATATAAAGACCCTTGAACAGAGCTTATTGTGTAGCAATTGTTATCCGATTAACACAAAAGGTGTAAATTTCTGCATCTGAGCAATTTCTTGGCCTCGCCGCTGTAGAACGAGGTGAATAATCACATTGACTAACACACCTATCGTTTCTTATGACGTTTTTATGACATATCATTTCACATGTGCACTTATATATCAAATATTAATTTCGAATGTGACACACAGCTGCCTTGTTAATCATATTGATGCCATATTCAAAAATGTAAAACAACAGAGTTAAAAACAAATGTGGCGACAGCCGTTTGTAGTCATATCAATATGATTTGAGGAAATGATTGCGCTAAATAAAGAGATCAATATACTTGCATTTGCGTAGAATAATAATACCTCTCTGTAATGAATAAAAAGATGAAATATGAATAGAAAAACGCCGCTTTTAATGTTTCTGCATGGATGATATCTCGGAGATCAGATTTCTCCGAGGGAGCAACTCAGATAGATGAATAATTGTTATTAAAAATGTGAACAATCGTTTTATCATCACATGCCTTCCACGGCATTTATATATATGGGAATCGAACAACCATCATATAGTAATGTTGCGAGGACCAACAGTATCCGAATAAGTCTCAGTAATAAATGTCCGATTTTCATTTTCTTCAGCTTGAACTTAAACTGATTACACAGCTGAACACCTGGAGCGGATAAACAGAACAATGTGAAATATACCATGAAGAACAGTTCTCTATAAATCCCATCATTTCTATATCTTAATCAATACAGCATTGTAGGGGTGAAAAGAGTAGCACAAGCATGTTATGGCAGATTATAGCTAACATTCTTAAACGTGCGAATTGCGAAATAACAAATAACATATCTCCTTGGTACTGTAAGAGAACGACACATCTCCCTGGTGCTGTATGAGAGCGCCATATCTCCTTGGTGCTATATTAGAACGACATATCTCCTTTGGGCTGTAAGAGAACGCCACATATCCCTGGTGCTGTAAGAGAACGCAATATCTCCTTGGTGCTGTATGAGAACGACATATCTCCTTTTTGTGCTGTAAGGGAACAACATATATCTTTTGGGCTGTAAGAGGACAACATATCTCCTTTGTGCTGTATGAGAACGGCATATCTCCTTTGTGCTGTAAGAGAACGACATATCTCCTTAGCGTAATAAGAAAACGACATATATCCTTGGGCTGTAAAAAAGACATATTTGCTTTGTGCTATAAGAGAACAACATATCTCATTTGGGCTATAAGAGAACGACGTATCTCTACTGTGCTGTAAGAGATCGACATATTGAAACGATCTAAATATTATATTATTTCGTTTGCTATATTTGCTGACCTTTATTTAGCATTGCTTGACAAGCGCAGAGCGACAGAATACCTTTGAAAACTCACTTATTGAATTCAATTAACAAATCCTACTAACACAGTTCCTTAACGATAACTTAAATGTCACTTCTAGAATCCTTCTTTAATTTTGTTTTCTACCCTTACCTTACACAGTTGTTTGCGGATTGAGGCCTAGCCTGATCTTTAATAGAAAATAATAAAAAGAAAGCGATATAACTTTGATCGCGCACAGGCTATATAGATGCCATATTCAATACTCTGTGAGTGCTTGAAGCAATATTTTGCGGCCATGTAGAATAATAGCATGGCTGTTATCCTCAATGACATCAAATACAAATTGCAGTCCGATATATGACATCCAACTCAAGTGCAAGCAAAATAATTGATTTAAGCTAGACGCCATTGGACATAAAATGTATGAAATCGGTTCATGGCTGTTATTGTTAACCATCCAAAGTGCGCGACTGAACGACGAGCGCAGTAAATAGACCGTCAATGGCCGAAACGCGAAGGTTGTCGCAGATATCTTGATCTCAGCAGCTTTAGCGATACAATTCTAGGTGATTCAAGCCACCGTCTCAGATACAATTTTCGAAATCTACTATGTGTTCTTGAAAGTTCACAGGAAATATCTTTCATCAGTCGGTACCGAAACCGCACGAAGCATAATCTATTCATGACATGTAGTGCATAGCTTTAAAAAAGATCCATGTGAGTTGACGAGGGAAAAGAGAAGACTGTATTGACACAAATACTGCCAAAGCACTCAGTTCCATGGAGTATGGTAATGAGGGCAGATGGGAATGTTTGAGCAAAATGGCGACATATTGTCAATGCGATTAAACCTCATTGCATGACAAGGCACAAGAATGAGAGCTTCGGCGATACTCACCTTTAAATAATAGCCAAACTATAGCAGTATGGTTTGCACGTATTCGGTTGATCGCGGTATAAAATGATAATCGATGTGGTTACTTTCTCCAAAGGAATGGTAAATGCTTATTCTCCAAATGACAGCAGGCAGAATAAATGTCTTACTCTTGCGACCAAATACCAGACTCGTAACCATACGTTGTGTTGCCACCATTATATGATATAACCTCTAAATGGATGACTATTTCGTTGGATTAAAACCTATCATCAAAAACCCTCATAATGGAAATGGGTATGTATACTTGTCGCGTAAGTAACTGAACAATCATGATATTACATCATTACTGCATCGCTAACTACCAATAAAAGATTAATCTTCTCTGCTTATGTTATATTCGACCGAATTCCCATGTCAAGCAACTGCTCAGGTAAATGATTTTGCTTGAATAATTGCAAATAGTTTAGCATATATCAGACTGATACGGATTTGCTATGCTGGCTGTGACAGCGCAATTTGACAAGAAACTCCAGGAATGTTGATGTCTCGGGCACAACGAGCAGATTACTATACATAGGTAAACATAAATAGAACACGCAAATGTGCACCAAGCAGGCTCCGTGGGTATCATTTACGGTAATATGGAATGTAGCAGTGGTGAACCGGTGCGACTGTCTCGCCGAAAAACAGGCAGCAGCCGTAAACGCTAACCAAGATGTAGGGTCTAGCAAATAGTTTGACAGTTCCGATATGATAAAATGGCCTAACGTATGTTCCTGTGTACTATATATTTCAGTACCACGTACTTTTTCTAAGTAATTGATTTTGTACAATCTGTTAAGATTTTAATTTTAGGCTGAGGGCGACTCCACATCTCGGGATGTACCATACCATCTGTCGTATGCCTTCACACTCATCGAGATTAGTGTGCTGCTTCTGCTACAATTCATGCTCTTGGAGAAGTAAGTCAGCAAACTATGGCTGCCCAGACACGTCATCTGACTACAATGTTCTCTGGCCTTCAACTGCAGATGTACAGTAGAATATTGACTAGGATGAAAAAATACTAAATTCCACAGCAGATATCGTTATCTCGCATCTGTCGGTCGTATGCATTTATACACAAACCGCTAGAGATAAACACGGAAATAGTCGTTGTGGTAGCCATGATAGGCATTAATGATGCTTTTAAAGGCTCTAAATAATGTATCGAATAATCAGCACGAAAACTTAAATGGCGGTGAGAGTGATGCAGCATTATGTGGATTTATTTTTAGCGGCTTTCAATCGACAACATTGTCGACAAACTAAATAATGATAATTTACCTAGAATGTGAAAGATTAATTGGAAAATGACCTTGTCCTTGGATTGTATTGCTTTGAATACACTGGCAAGAATCCCTTGCAATTAGCTACCACACTCATTAATTGTTGCCCCGGTCCAAGCTTGACACTTTTACGATCACCATTAATGTCTACTAAATAAAACCAGCATCACCAACACCATCATTACTACAGCATTCATGTAACTGTATCAGTACTGCGTGCAGAATCAGGAATCTCAGGGCAATTTATAACGAAACACATCGAGTAGCATAAACCATTTTTCTGTTGGTGAGCTGGTAACTAAAAATAACCATACATGCAACTAACTGTGTAGTACAGCGCACAGTATCTGGAATGACAGGGCAAATTGTATGGACACCCATCGAAAGCATAAACCATTATTCCAGTTGATAAGCTTGTAACTAAGACTAACCATACATGCATTTTAACCCCTTGCTACCGTGCTCGCGTCACTTTACGGGACGAACACTGTTGCCAGTCGCGGAAGACTGATGCGGCGACCTGCCTCTGTGATATTGATTGTCAACATTACATCGGCCCATACCATGCCCAATTTCTAGGGTGACGTGTGCAATAGGCAGCTACCAACGCATAACAAAGCAGAAATCGGAAACGAAAGGGATTAAAAGACCAATCCTGGTATTCACACAAACATGTACAAATAATATTTTTGTCAGTGTTAGAATAAAGTTTTAACTACGTTATCATAATGATATTGAGTTGACCATCACATTATCTGTTAACTTGGACCATCAGCTTAAATGAACATTTCATTTTCAATTAAATATATTGCTTCACGTTACATTGGGAAGGAATAACAACATAACATATTTAGCATGTCAGCAGTGTACACACACTTCCAAAGTCTTTGTTAATAAGCTTGTTAGTGTTAGAAGACTACTTTTTAGCAGGATGTCCGTCTGAATAAGGCGTCTGTGCATTTCTTCAAACGTATAGTGGAATGTAGTGCTCTCACCATAAATCCTTTCAAACAGTGGTTGGCATATTTTGGATCCGAAGTGATTCACTTTTAATCTACTGGTCACATAATTTGCAATACACTTGTAGTCATACGTTTCTTGAAACAAGAGAATCGTGCATCTTATTGCAGTCTTATCAAAAGATTTATTGTCATTATCCTGGCGACTACCCACCAGTCACATTGCAAGCATAGACCCAATTACACGTTGTCATTTCGTTTCCTCACACATGCTTTATATGTATTTATGCTATAATATGAAGTTATGTTTATTCTAATTTGATTTCAGTGGCCGCAGTCGTTTTTCACCCAAACATGTCTCTGGAGCGAATTATTTGAACCACCAGTTACCACTAATCAGTTTCTGCATAATTTGTCCGATTTAGCGTATGTTATGCTTATTGAGAACATTTTGTATCAATGTAAACTGCCATCTGTGCATTTCAATGAGTGCCAACGATGCTCATGCATTCATTGCCGTGACGAATGTGTTTTTTTTAGATATTCATTCTTGATCAGGAAACGCCTCATGTTTGTTGCAAGACGCACGTTCCGAATATTCTTCACAGATATAACCGTTATTAATGCAACTATGTCATTATATTTGAGAGCTTTCAATCGGTACAAAGCTTGAGTGTACGCGATCATACACTTCAAATACAACCGTGAATAAGAGAATGTTGCATCACACATCTCGAGATGACTAAATGCCTATCTTGATCGGTAAACAACAGTTGATAAGAATATTTAAGATTTATGGTAGGTTATCGATGTAACTGGTAACAGGAGGCACGATCGCACATATATCGCATGTACACGAACATTGACCCAGAGAAAAGAAAGAGAAGTGACAAAGTGTACAAGTTAATCGTAGTTCGCATTATGGTCAAGGTACGTATGTAGGCGTCCGAGTTACACAGCATCTACCGCTCCCTTGCACAACTTATTACAATCATTTAATAACTTATTGTTTCAATGACTGTAGTTGATGAGAATGCTAAGATGTTGTTGGCTACGCTGTGAGTTCTTTTAACAACAAGAAAGCAAGCCTCCTTAGTCAGAAAGTAGCCAATGAACTATTCCTAGTGAGAGCACAATCATCCCGAAAACGGTTTACAATAGCCTCCCACTCCCGAGCTGGCAGGTACCTAATTCTTATTTCTACGACATGACATCGATAATAATAACACAGATCAGTCACAAAGCTTGTGCATAAGTAGCCATTTTAGCACACACATACTACACCGTAAAGCAATATATCTACCTACCTCTCATTGGATACTTTTTTTACCGAACGTTAGGTTTATTATCTTTGATTTCTCCCTCAGAGCAATCGCAAATGATTATATAACTTGATTCTTTTTCACCAATGTATACTACTTTATCGAATGCACGCGCATATGTTGCTTAGATAAGTGTTTCCTGTCCGTTTCAACATATGTTTGGCCAGACTTTTCATATCAAGCGATAATACTATTTGCTGACTGGTTTATCACCCGATAAGTCAACTCATAGATAATACAGTCTATACGGTACCTGCTGGAACACCTTTATGTACGACATGCAACAAATGATCCCGTTTATCGGTTAGATCACCAAGCTGTCGTCTTTGATAGAAGATTAAACCTGTTGCAATCGAAGAACAACTTACCTGTTTATCTCTCCATTGCGCTCTTTTGTTCTTTCTCTCTATCTTTCTATCTGTCAATCTCACCTCTTCATCATCTCTTTCTCCTTTGCACTCATCCTATCGTGATTGATGCCTTTTGTTTACCTCCCGTTTACCCTATCAATACTTCTTCGCGCAATAATTAGTTCAGCATAACATACTAGGGGGCGTAAAGATGACCGTTTTGACTGAAGGCGCAACGATGACCATTGTGCGATATAGCACATATCAATTGTTTTTAGATCTTGGTGATATGCACCCTTAAATCAGCATGATACATGATAAAGATACTCACCGTTAACCACATGTACAGCGAATCTGTGGAAGTCATGGTTGCATGTTGATATCCTCATAGTGGCTGTCAGGCAGATGTCATGAGCTATAAGCGTAGGGAACGCTATTCCACTCTAGCTGTTTGAACCCCTATATTCGTCCTTGTGTCCGGGGGCCATTCTGTAATTTCGCTTGATTGTCTTTTGATAAATCTTAGCCAGGAAATTAGCGGCAAGTGAATAAAATGGATCAGTCATAATTATACGTTTAGAACAGAGCTATTAGGTTTACCCCATGCGTAACCTTATCAGCTTAACCATTTTGTACCTGCAATACGTGAGTAAAAATTGCTAGTCTAGGTTTGTCTTGATAACATGACCGAGCTGACTAAATTGCCATGTTGTAAAGTCGGTCAGCCGGAGCTATTTTGATAGATTGAATATAACATGCCTGTCTGTGTTTTTGCTTCAGTGATCGTTATTATGAAAAGCATATAAGCACCAACAGGGTACAATAAACATACATTCAATATATTAGCGATTAAAACCCGACGTATTTGTTCCATAAATGAAGAATTCACTTCTTGAGGAATGAGTACAATGTAAGACTCCAGTGAGCGATATAGCAACCACGTGAAAGAACGTTTATTGGCTGCCATTATATTTGGATCTTTATGGACCCAAGCAACCGACCATGTTTCATATATACATTGCCATCGTCAGGCACAGACACACAAATGCACAATATAGTTATGCACCTGGGCTGGTTTTGTCATTCAATAACCAGCTGCATCATAATATTCTCAATAATGTGATAATACACTATCTAGATAATTGTATGCAGAATATGGTGCTTACTAATATAGGGTATGATAACATTTTCACATTCCCGTTCTCACGATTATGTTTGTTTCCATGCATATACTTGTAAAGCTTCTATCTGCACCTGCTATATATCTCAGTGTTGTCAATCTGAGCTTACACTACATATCAGCCTCTACATTCACATATATTGCAGGAAAAGACATTTTTGCCGTTTTGCGCAATATTCCTAACTATTTATAACATTCCATGCTTTCATAACCTGTACAACAGTTTGTCATTACAAGGATAATGCATTGCGTAACAGGAAAAGTTAAAGCATCGGACAGTCCATCAAAGAAGGGAAATGCAAATATTTGCCCATTGCTTTAGCATAATCGCCCAGAAATATTCGCTGCATTTCCCTTGAGGCTGAGTTCGTTTTCAATCATTCACTTTCATCTGGTATATGATGCATTTGTATGCCAATTATACAATTGAAATGTCTTTTACTTACGGCTACATAATACGTGACTGAAAAGTTAAGTCAATACTTTCTGTGCGTTGCATCTATATGTGTTTAGTAAGAAGTCATTTTTTCTTATTAATATTATCATGATGACCAAGAAAACATGTATCAGCTTTATGATTATCAATGGTAAATTATAACGATGTTAATCTCTATTACCGATCAGTTAAACATTCGGAATGAATCATGAAAATTGGAAATACATTACGAAAAAAAAATACATTTCGATACCTAATGGGTCAATGTTTAGAATTGCACAGCGCCTTGACTAAATATCCATGTTATGCTATGACGCAGCAGTAAACCTAATTCTCATTTATTTCTGATTGATCATTCCAAACTGCGAGATTGTAAGCAACCGAGAAGTGTTAATAGGCTTCGCAGGTCGTCTTATCGAACCATGTGATATTCCTTCAAATGGCGTTGAAGGTTCTGCGACTTATTCGAAATGCGACAACAGTCATGCAATATAATCCAACACCAATAGCAGCAATAAATGAAAATATGGAACCTGGCCAATTTTTGTGAACCTACAATTTAAGTACGTAACGCTCATTTAAAGTTTATTTTGAAATATGCAATGCTAATTAGCGTGTGGAGGTCTTCAGCTTGCAGTTTCAGAATCGGCTTAAGTACCATTTCATATGCATATTGTGCTACAGTACCTATTCCAATATTATTGTGCAAGTGCTACCACACTCGCATATATTGAAATTGCCAACATAACAAATTATAACACACCTGTTTGGAATGATAGATCATGTATCAATATATAATTTATCTGTACCCTGTTGGGCCTGTTGGAGGGTCATCCGCTCTCCCTTACCTCCATCTCCATTTAAATAGCGCTAGGCACCACCTTGTATATTACAACCTCCCAGTACAACAAGCCAACATATACGCAATAATAACCAGGTTTTAATAACAAAGACTTTCAACATGCAGTGAAATTATTATACGTTGAAGTTTGATTGTTATAATTACAAATTTGCTGTCAAAAGTAGAATTTGCCAGATGATCGACGGATCAAACAGACGATTACGCTGTCTTTGGAATTGAACTTATCTATTTCGTATAATATTTATTTAATGGTTCTAACGATCGACTGGCATCTATGTATAATACCTTTCTATTTCACCTGCTATCGACCAATCATCTGTAAAGACAGGTTGATGAAACCATTTGATAAAACAATAAATTCCCTGGTCAACTGTGTTGTGCAGCTTGTAAAATAGATGATCCGATTCTGTGTATCCCGGTGTGTGTGATTCATTCCTATCCTGCGCAAAGCGTTATTACCTGTGTATTGGCTGTAACATGAATGCTGTGCATACATTTTCCTATGCCTATACATTTACAGACAGAATCGTTGGCGAAGAGAAGAGGGTGTTTTAGCTTGGTATATGTGCTTCCCTTTCGAGTTAATGCATATGCTACAGAATTATGCAGTTTTTACCAATTACGCAGTTGGTACGGAAATTAACGACAAAATGAACCCCAAAACTAACTTAAAGCATTGTGTAATGCATGTATACAATCACACGCACATAGATATCCTTGGTCGTTGTGTCCTCATTTAGGTTGCCGAGATAATGTAACATAGAGTGTATGGTTTATAGTTGTGCTGCCGAGCATGTTAAACTGTGCAGCGGGTTATTTCTATCAAAACATTCCATTGTTTTGGCTACATGAATTGTACCAATGTTAGCTCAGTGAAATGAGTACAGCTGTCTCAAATATCTTTGTATTCAATTCTATATCAGGAAGTCAGTTATATCGGCACCCGCAGATAGAAACCACTCAATGGGTTGGCGCTCGTTGTAGTTTTGCAGTAGTGTAGGTGCCGACACACCAATAGGATGGTTCTGTTTACTTGCTTCTAATCAGTAACCAGTGTCATGTCTTCCTAGCCTGCCGGGGTGTTTCAAAGGTACAATCAACAACCAGACTCAGCAATACAAACCTTAGGTTATCATCAATGATTCCCATACTATTTTCAATAATGTGATAATATCAAGAAGAGTGGTCTAGGTGTCTGAAAAATTGTATGCGACGGCGGGTATGGTTTTATACCTATGAGCGCCATTTAATGATTATTTTGCTTCCATGATTAAACTATGACGGCCTCCATCAGCACCTGCTAGAGCGCCCCGTGATGTCAAACTATGCCAACGCACTGCATTCACATAGATGTGAAAATACAGGCAGTCTTGCCGTTTTTTGCAATACATTTGCCTGCTAAAGTAGCAGACTTTGCATCCAACAATATGAAATTCCAACTTCATGAATTATGTGATTACGTGCATTTGAACGTATTCGCTATCGTCTTGAATCTTGTGCATGTGTATGCACCACCAAGCATTTCTAAGGCTTCATAATGAGTAACAAAAGAAGTAATTCCAATACTTTTAGGGAAACCTAATCGATCGCAGTGTTCCGTCTGCCGACATAGACCAAGAAACACTGTCTGGTAATGGTCATTGCTGCATTCTTTATCGTATCATTGTAAAACAGGCCGATGGCGATAATAGCTCGCCACAATTCTGTTAAAGAATATTTCAGACTCTCCCCTACTGTTGCATCGACTTACAGACTTCGATGTGCAATGTTAATCGTCCCATCGTGGATTTGATATGAGGAAGTAGCGACAGACAGGTTCAGTGCAATATATTTCTAATTATGCACAGAGCGTTAATATTATTTCACACACATTGTTCCGTATCTTTACGACGCTCTCAGATATAACTACTTCGGATTCCTTCTCAATTGTTCACAATCTCAGATATTTGTCTCCGTATATGCAAGTTAAAATCATTGCGTGCGGTGTTGTATGTTGCTGTAATTGACTCATAAGACAGATGTAGTACAACAATGTACAGAACGACCTCGTTGATAACATTAGGTCATGGACGATAGGTAACATTTTCGCAAAGACATGTTCAACCACTGCTAGTGCAAATAATGACTGGTTGATGGTTGACGCCGTTTTTCTGTCTAACAAAAATTTTAATACTCTGCACAAGACCTTTAGTGAATGTGACTGTCGGAGAGAGCTATCGACGTAATGGACCAATCTAACAGACGCAATAACACTACTACCAGTCAGACAGAATCATGTACATAGTGTTCCAGCTGATCGATGTTGTTATAGCAGTCCCGATATTTCATAATGAAATGACCACAAAATGCACCAATACCGATTTGCTCTGTTTTCTGCTACTGTGAGAATTCGATTGAGGTATATGTTGGCAGAGCAAAACTGATAGACAATATTGGTATCAATCGATTATATTGGAACATTGTGTAGTATAGTAATGAAATGAGCTTCTGTAAGTTATGTAATTCTCGATCTTACTGATTTGTCGATTATGGTTACTAACCAGCAATTGGTGATAAATAAGATATAATTAGCCTTACAAAAATAGGGAGATGCATATGTTCCAGGCCACGATGGTAACTTTAATGATAACCACACTTAATGTTTCAATTAACGAACCATTAACAAAACGCGCTGAAATTGCTGATCTATTCACGCATTATGCAGCTTTATGCAATGTCTGATGTTGAAATATGCCCAGTGATTCCACAGGATATAAAAGAAGAAAATGATAATAGCCTATACAGGGTAAACTGTCGGTTTTTTTATATATGCGAATGGAGTTGGTGGGTTGCAATGGTGCGTAAGGATATAGTAACACCGCGCAGCTATATAACAGGTGCTGATGGAGGCTGTCCAAATATATGCATTGAAGCATCCGATCGCTAAAATAACCGACACCATTAGGCACCATGTTCGGCTTAAAGTTATTTGAACATTAAGCACATTGAAAAATATTCGACTGATCGATTTAGGATAGTTTTATGGAATAATTTTTTTATTAAAGCTCATTGAAGGTTTTTAAAGAATAAAAAAGAGTGAGAAACGTGGTATTGCAATCACAAATAGCAGTCACTGCGCAGAGTATCCTGCGATCAATTGCTTAGATCAGCGACAGGTTGAGTCTCTGTGTGTAAATATTCGTTGCACACACGTCATCTAGTGTCTTGCAATCACAGTCACCAAAAACCATCTATTAAGATTTAAAGCCTGATGCATTATACGAAATATCACCGTCATCGTGCGTTCTAACATCTGCTACTTGGATTGTGGTGCCTGTTGCTAGTGGGCCGAGTAATCGATGAATAGTGACATCTACTTTGGACAGAGGTGCTTGTAGCTAGAGGGCCTGGTAATCGATGAACAGTGACATCTACTTTGGACAGTGGTTCTTGTTGCTAGTGGGCCTGGTAATCGATGAACAGTGACATCTACTTTGGACAGTGGTGCTTGCTGCTAATGGGCCTGGTAATCGTTGAATCATACCATCTACTTTCGATTGTGGTGCCTGCTGCTAGTGGGTCTGAAAATCGATGAACCATGACATCTACTTTGGATTGTGGTGCCTGTTGCTAGTGGGTCTGGTAATCGATGAACCATGCCATTTACTTCGGAGTGAAAGCATCACGAGCTTTAAAGGTGACCCTTTTATTTCTACTAAGGTATCGCGTTAATTTCCTGTATCATAGGACACACTACAAAGCAAAAGGATTCCAGGAAGACCTCTGAGAAATTTCATAGCACTTCTATTCGGCAACAGCATTGCTGGGTGTGCTACTTAATGAAATTTTTTTAGATATATCGCACCAACATTATAAAAGAGATTGAAACCCGCGCAGAAGTAGAAGCAGCTTATTGTTTTGGCGTATGCATGCTCTCACAAGAAGGCAATTAGAACGCACATTATCCGATCTGCATTCGAAATTGATGAATTGAGTAATCTATACAGAGACGGTAAGGTAATGATTAGTACTGAAGCATGTCAGTCTAAGAAAAAATATAATATGATTATCTCAGATAGTCATAAATTATTTGGTCGCCTTTTTTTATACATCAATTATTGGACTTGATAGTCGTCTTATTTGAAAGAAATTAATCATAGTGGCACTAGCAACATAATATAGGGCATTGAGTTTCATTACGAAATCGAATGATAGCAGATTACATTAAATAAATTCACTGCGTCGGTTAGGTGTATTGCATGCTTCTCAAATAACTGTGAAAACAATGGCACCTGAAAAAGACAACTTAATCTGTAACTGTAGACTAATGCATTGTACATCATGATACATGTATTGCTTATTAATAACATTAGAGGTGAAGGTTACCATTAACACCATCAGCGAGAAAAGGATAACATATATCATCCTTACGACTATTAAAGGCGCAATAATGGCATCTTGAAACCCAATTACCGAGAACAAAACATCAAGTGATCGGTCATCTACTCAAATAAATGTCAAGAACCGCACTTAAGAAATAGTCGATGTGCATATGTCCAGAAGCAAATTGGCTCTGGTCGCTAATTAAGCTTGATAAGGTCGCCACTGATGAGAATCATTCATCATCAAGATATGCTCTTAATGGACGAACCCAGTGACAATCGCATGAATATTGATTTCAAAGGATGATATAACAAAAACAACAACCTAATAGGTTTGTTTGGTTCAGGAAAGCAACCCCATCAAACCCGATCCTAATTAATTCATAGCCATCGATATTTTATTTGCAACCGTCAATACCTGTGAAATATAAGTGACATTACCGCTCTGATAGACGAGTGTATTTGAAAGCTTTACCCCAAATTGATTCAAGTCCGTATTTTCTATTAGTTTTCAATACAGCCTAATACACAAAAAACAATTGAGTCACGCTGTGAGAGACAATCATCCCGATATGCATTCGCAATTGTACCAAAGAGTTTTTAGCTATGCTAAAAGAGCTCACTCAGCTCTCCGCCCGCGAAATTCTTAAAGGTGACCCTTTTATTCCTGTCGTAGAAAGCGTTGCTCGTCCCGCATCATTGGCGATATAACGCTGTCCTATATTTTAGCTCAACTGCGAACATATTTAGTTTCGGTGGACTTCTCGTAACCAGTGTGAGTTCAATGGTGTTGTAGCTATTTATGTGTCGTATAAGTCTACTTACTTCATGTGATATTGATACATAGGCTTGTTATTTACTTAGGTGGGTCAGTGCAACTACTCGAGTCCGCGGGGTTGGCAGGGGGATACGTAAAACCTAAAGTGTAAAGATTGACTCGAACGTAAGCAAGCATGGCCCAGCCCAGCTCGTGGATGTCACTATCGAATGGGCAATATTGTGCTGCAATTAACTGCCACAATTGTAGACGGACAAGACGTGACCTTTCTTATTTTAGATTTCCTAGAGAGAAGTAACGGTAAGCTTAAATACATCAAGTGATCAACAAAGCTAATATCAATGCATTGCTAAGTATTGGTGTGAGGATATGATTCATCACAAAATAATGTACTTTATTATACAGTAAACTATTATTTTTATTAGTTTAACGTTGAATAAGATTTTCTTGCTTGTGTTGATTTTCCTGTTGATTTTTGCAATTTGTAATACATATGAATTAACTAATCGATATTAATCAACTTCTGAATATTATAATGTTAATACTTTTCACAATTTTGTAACAGAATATGGCATGTTAAATATTTAAGTGCATAAAACAAAATTCATTTCAGATTTGAGGCTCAGTTAATGACTTCACTTGTGGATACTTATCCGTAAGGAGTAGGGTGAAGCACGTGGTCGTTTTATCCATGACTGTGGGTTTTGGCATGATGAATTGTTTCACACATGATTCTCAGTTCACTGCCAAAAACTCATGGCTTTTGGATATGTATCACTGGGTCATATTGAAATAAGCAAATTGCACCATTATGGGAGCAATTTGCACATAAACACTAACTAAACAGTGAGTGCTAATTACAATGATTGTTTCATGTATGTCCAATGCATATCAGTGAGTTTATGTGAAATTGTTTAAGTGTGTGCTGATGGTGAGAAAGGTGAAAGATTTTTATGAATGAATCATTGTTATCACTGTGCTACTGTGTTTCCCCAATCCTTGAATCCTTATTTCAGATGTATGAAATGGGCACAAAGTACCTGACGTGCTGACTTCCTCCTTAGACAGCCCGATTCCTTGCACAGAAACAATGTACTGTGTAGTGGGCATTTTGAAAATAACCAATTCATGAACCAAAATAAAAATTCCCTGGTTTTTGACCGAGTCAGACATAAGCGACCACTACCTGAGAAAAGTGATTCTATCTTATCAACTAAAGTCAAGTGTGAAGGTAAATGCAGAAACATAACTATGATCTTGTTATCATCTCATATATGATTTACATCATAACGAACTATCTTTCTACTACGATTCTCATTATTATTTGTTAAGCCATTCACAAACTAAATCAGTTAACATTTGTCTAATGTTAGAGTCAGTAATGTCTGTATGTGAATAGTCAATGCAGATAAGACCAAACCTGCCGAGAATGTATAGAACTAAAGGGATGAGAATCATACTCCTGAAGTCTCAAGTGCTTGTGAAGAAACAGTGATTACAACTTTTGAAAAGCAGAGGAAGTTAGTCCATGCACTTAGAATGCAGGTAATATAAGCTGATTAATTGTCTGTTATATGTATATGTAAAATAATATATTGTATAAATACTGATGTGCTGTAGGTCTTAAGACTGAAGGTAAAACTAAGATCAGCACATGAGAAGGCTAGCAGGACCACAGTGACACCAGCCAATAGACAAAAATAAAAATAAATTGATAGAGCTGAAGACTTTATGAGTCAATATCTCACAGTATTGTCATTCATGATTGAACCACTTGTTGAAGAAGTTCCCGTACAACCCCTGATTGATTCTATGTCCACATGCTACCATATATATATATATATATATATATATATATATATATTATATATATATATATATATATATATATATATATATATATATATATATATATATATATATATATATATATATATATATATATATATTTACCTCAATCAAGGATTATAAACTATTTTCAGAGAAATTATGCTACTATATCATTTGCACTTCAGCTTTAACTGTACTGTTTGTCAGCAACACAACTGCAATATGTTGTGACTGAGAATGTCAATGAAGAAAAGAAGAGGTGCAAGATGGTCGGTTAAAGATAAATCCCTTGTCTTATCTCTGCTTCATTCAAGCCCAGAAACTTACCACTTGTTAAGCCGCATATATATATATATATATATATATATATATATATATATATTTAACTCAATCAAGGATTATTAACTATTTTCAAAGAAATTATGCTACTATATCATTTGTACTTCAGCTTTAACTGTACTGTTTGTCAGCAACACAACTGCAATATGTTGTGACTGAGAATGTCAATGAAGAAAACAAGAGGTGCAAGATGGTCTGTTAAAGATAAATCCCTTGTCTTATCTCTGCTTCATTCAAGCCCAGAAACTTACCACTTGTTAAGCCGCATATATATATATATATTTACCTCAATCAAGGATTATAAACTATTTTCAAAGAAATTATGCTACTATATCATTTGTACTTCAGCTTTAACTGTACTGTTTGTCAGCAACACAACTGCAATATGTTGTGACTGAGAATGTCAATGAAGAAAACAAGAGGTGCAAGATGGTCTGTTAAAGATAAATCCCTTGTCTTATCTCTGCTTCATTCAAGCCCAGAAACTTACCACTTGTTAAGCCGCATATTTTGCTTGCCATCCATTCAAACACTGCGACGAGTGATGCAAAACATAAATGTAGTACAGGTCGCCATCATAAGCCAGTATCAGAAGCAATCTCGCGTGCAATCTGTCCTTTACAAATCGTTCTTAATATCTGTCTGTATTTGACTTGTCTCTCTTGGCTTTAGCATCGCTTTCCCCCCTGCCATGATCCCTATCTCTTTTACGTCCACTCATCCTCGCTTTCCATATTTTTATTATCTTTCCTACAAAACCTCGTCCGGGTTTATTATTGTCCCTAAACACATTACCTCTCAATCTGTTGCCTCCTCACTCTCTCTATCATTCATCTCGCGCTTCCCCTCAATATCCTCACGCTCATTCACTATTGTTCTCACTCTCATATCGCCCCTTTTTGTCAATCTAAATACTTATATATATATAAATATATATATATATATATATATATATATATATATTTGTATATATGTATATATATATATAAATTTGTTAGACTTAAAAATCCAACCACTGCTGTCGTCTGCTAAAGGGGCTGTGACTCAAATTGCAATTCGAATCAATGGCTCCATTAACAACTCATAAACAAATCGTGCTTAGATGCTGAGCAAATGAATAAAAACAATTATAGTGTTTAGTGTGCATGCTCTCTGAAGCCTGAATGAATATGTTTGGTGAATTAAATTTGAATATTGGATCATCATCTACTTGAAATGGTGTACATGTTGATTATTTTGCCAAGAGCTCACATCTATTTTTGTTCCGTCGAATATTCAAATAGGATATAAGCTAGTTTAATGTCATGCATGATCATGGAAGATTACAAATAGTATATTACTGACACCAAACGCACTTTATTTTATTCTATTTGCCACAAGCTATCAAGTAATTAGCTCTGTTTTACACATTATTTTGCTAATGGAAGCATTACTATTTAAAGAAATTCAGCTTAAAAAGATAGAAATACGACTGATATATTTGTGACTGTTTTACCAATTTCTTATTGGGTTCAAATTATAATCATGATATGTCGCAAAAGAAATATGTTTGCGCAGTACTCGAAATAGACCACTGGATTCAACACAACTCAACCTAGTCATAACATTGTTCATGCCAAAGTTTTCAGGTTGTTACGTTCACATGTATGATCCCAACACTGTATTGAAAAATATATAATCATATTAAAATGAATTATATTATTCTACATTGGTTGAATATTAACTTAATGATAAAAGCATAACATCAGTCTTATCAAACAGCTATATTGTTACTTTTCTACGTCAATAATTCATTGCTGCAGCGTATTTGAGGGTGGCAAGCGGGTTACCGACGTTATCCGTCAACTTGCATGCTATTAAGAGTATAATTTGTAAGTTCATTGAGCGATGATGTGGCTTCAGCTATTGTATCTAGCGAAGTTTGCTCATGTAGTCAGGTTCCCCTTAATCCTTAAACCAATGTAAATGTATTAGGAGTACATTGTTCTGTGAATATCCATGAATCCTGATGCATGCATCTACGGATTTACGTGGCTTATATCACATTGTGAGCTTTATATTGGCTCACGGCAGTCACAGTTGCAAGGCGTTAAACAAAATATTTTTAGTTCTGTCCACTCTGCGTGCGGTTTGCACAATTGTACACGACACAAGGGGATTTATTTTGGCATACATATGAATTCCTAACAGCATGTTATTTGCTGGGTTGTATGATGAAACGTGGGGCCAAACGTCTAACCACCAAAAGGCAAAACCTCCACCTCGCGATGAGCCGAAAATGCCCAGTTAGTACACATCGATGGCGATTTGAATATAAAGTCTATGATTGATAATTGGATGGTTTGGCATGTGATAAGGCCGTTGTCCATTTCACTCTCAAAGACATTCCACGGATCCGTACATCCATAGGCGCCAAAGTTGCAATAGTTATTCATAGCAAATTGTTTGTTTTACTCACACAAAAATCCTTGCATATTCCCCCCGTATAAGATACTCTGGTATTAAAGAAAAGAATGGATGCGCATAACGTATAAAGCAAATCTGTTCAGAATATTGCAACGACGCGTCAATATACAATGAAAACACGTTAGATGTTACAATCTGAGTGCAGAACACACGTGATGGTCGCCAATATCTCGACGATACCCTAATACGTTCTAACAATATATATTCAGTTATTCCCTTAGGTCATGATTTATTGACAGTACGTTTTAAGAACATTCATCGTTTTGACTAAAGGTAGCCTGACAAATAGTCTGAGCATATTTCAGCAGCCAAGGATCCTATTAGGAGGAACAATTGATGGGCACAGGATATAAAACATATATCTACAGTTTATAACGAGGTACCGTTCCAAGTGCGATATAAACGTGTAAGCTTCCTATAACGCAATCACATTGTTTCACATGTATCATATCATAAGACCCCTCTTACGGTTACGTAGCTGTAACTTTTTGAGACACTCTTTGTAGCCAGTAATATGAGTCCTACAACAAAAACAAAGGAGGTGTCTGGAAATTGCTGGTGTTTTTATTCCGAAGCAGCTGCCCATAACCCTTAAGTCTGATAAAGATCTTTGTTGCCAGCTAATGGCCTAATGATTAAGACGGACATAACGTTTTGTACAATAACCAGGCTGAAGAGACGCTGCAAAATGCATGGGTGTCTATAGTGCGTTCTCTAACAAACATATATTAAGCAATATGGCAACTCGCTGACTGGCATGTATCTATAGATGGCTAGTGGCTAACTGACTGAATTAGGTAATGAGGCATTCCATGGAGACCGCACGTTGTCATGCAACATGCAATTATTTATTCTAGATTGACTAAAACCGGCGTGTTATGTTCAAGCTCATACACTCGGTTCGGGAAGAAGGCCAGGATACTGCTGCTGTCAAGTATGGGTTAGGGTTAGTACAACAAAAAGCGCTGACATTCAGGCACATGGGTTGTATTTTGTTCACCACAATCAGAATAGTCGCGTTGTTGTCGGAAGTTCTATTACGCCAATGTTAAGGTCAGGATCTCATTGTTGAGCGATGGAGCTGGCTCAGTTGGTAGTGACCATGCATATCTGTATTGCAGCCATGTTGACAGACTAGTCACGCACGATGAGGTCCCAAAAATGTTCAGACATGTTAAAGGACGTGGGGATTCGTGTACGAGCACTTGTTGTTCAAAATAATAGTCCAAACGTTATGCTGCTTGATATGTAGCTCAGCATAGGTTAAGCCACTCAATGATAACTTGATATGTATCAAAGCACGTAATTCGTGAGCGTCCTCCAACCCAAATTATGGCGACTGGTATGTGTATAACGTTTAAGCCTTGTACATCTAAGGTTTGTAATGAAACAATAGATAAACACTCGGTAATGCAATGCACTCATTGTTTACAGCCTGTGTAAAGAATATCCCTGGTTCAACCTCATATACATTGTACACGTTGAACTATGTATAATCAGGATTTCTGCATACGCATTAGGGATGATATAGCAATCACAGTCTATGCATAAACTGACTCTTTGCAATCTGTCAGATGGATGCGGTGTCCCTCACATTGAATAAGCAATATACCAAACAAGAAGATAAGAGACATCCTAAGCATTGCTGTTATCGTCTATCATAATATAAGTCGAACTTAGCTTTTATCAGTCTGTCAGCCTGGTTGACATCGTTAATGTCCTGGTTATGTTTAAGCCTTATTAACGACTCCTTGTGTGTGAGATGTTGTAAAGGAACACGGTTTTCACAACATGGGATGAAGCTTCAATGACGCGTAGTTCCCAGTGTCAATGATGCTGCCTAATTGGCTTAGTCTCGAAGATAAAAGATGGAACTGAGTGGAACCGCCGCAGTGACATTTCAGAGCGTCGTGAACTGGTGATCATTTAAATGGCGCGTAATTTACACCAAATAAATAATGTTTTAACGCTAATGTGAACGCTAAACCCACACGCAGGTTGTTTGAAGGGATAGAATTTACAATAATCGCATCACAAGGACTCATAGGTACAGGTAGATAATGCATATAGACCGTTCTGTCATCACGAAACATTGTTCCTAACACAGACGCAGTATCACAATTCAACCAGGTTAGTCTTTGTCGTTTAAAAACACATCTAATGGTTTTAGGGAGAGGTTAGTGAACTAGCTGGAATTATCTTGACTGATTCATGCAGTAATCCTAATAAGGGTAATTATCAAGACACATACAATCGATGAATCTGTCTGTATGATGTCCTGCAAAAGAATAAATACGGTCGTGTAGGAATGACGTACGGGAGTTACCGTGAAAATGATACAAAACATCTTCAGGTAATCAAATAACAAATTATAATGACACAATGATAATCACAATAAATAGCTCAGAACAAATAGATTGTTGTCAACAACAGGATTTAAATGAGATGCAACTCATTTTCTCCACCTAACAAGCGGGTGCTTCAGCTATTTTAAGCCGCCCTATCGGTTGCTTTTATGTTGAACATATAAACTATTCTGTAATATTCCTAGGCAGACATCAAGAATACCCCAACACCATCATTTCCAGTTCAACGAGTTTTGCACCTCATAATAATTTGTTAAAATAACTGAATCAACAAACTAATATGTTTTGTTGGCTGAAAACTGAACGCCTAATGCAGATGATTCAACATTGTGAGAATCTCAACTGGGATATCTGCATCAACAAGACAGCAAGTTAAACCAGATACGAAGTCAGTTGTTAGCTATAGGTAACTCCGGCTGGACAGCAGTGGATAAGTAAATACAACAAATTGTGATAACATGTTATGTCCCTGGAATGGCAACATATAATGTCTATCCGGCGATATTCTATCCATCAACAAATAAAGGCCAGCCAACTTACTGCCAGATTCCCCACATCAGCTCCAGTTTGTACAAAGCAACTGCAAAATCTTACATACCACAATCTGTTATGTGTTTAGTAGCAACTGCCAAGTTTTGCGCGATGCCGCGATGTTTAATCAGGTTAAGAAGCATAGAACGTAGGTAATTGTGAATAAGGCCGCTATTATAGTTACTTGATAAGATATTAGGTATATATCAGTGACGTACAAGGCTGTGTTGTGATGTTGTAACTGGATGACTAGAAAACGACAAAGACCGGCGATGTATGATCTGCGGGGAACAAAGCAAGAAGTCTACACCAAGTGTAGAACACTTATAGTCTACTAAACGAAACAACAAAATAAATATACTTGTACTGAACATCGATTGCGAATCCCTTAAAATTTGCCCCCATGGCTTATTTTATACTAAATAAACATATGCATGCTGTGTCGGTGACACTACATCGAATAACGTATTTGCCAGCCGCACTGTCCCATTTCAAGAATTACAAAATATAAACTAGGTCATTTGTGTTAGGTCAGCAACTGCCATTCAGCGTGTGCGAGTGTATTATTTCTTGTAGAACCTGGCCATAATTGTCTGACGTTAAGTCTCCTATCCTTGGCTGCCTTTCGTACTCGACTTCAAAGCACACATTTTCGCCAGCAATTGTCTTTTAAATTATTGGTCCGTAAGCGTCTTTGCCATTTTGTCACCGGTTAATTATCTTCGTTGCGCATTGCGTCGCCAGTTGACGAGCGAATTGCTAGTCACAAAAGTGTTCTAGGTCCAATGTTCATTTGTCCATGGCGTCAATAAAAAAAAGTGAGTAAAAAAAAATGCTACAAGTTAAATGGCAGATAGATCTATTTGTAAGAAATATCCATCTTCTATACAATTGCTGCTATCACAATCTTGAGCTAGTGTGAGACTGATGACCGAGCAGGATTTTTAAGTTTAGATATTGCAAATAGTCGTGCTCTGTACATTACAATGATGTAAGCGATAGGGCTTTGTGTGTCAATTGGTGGGAGATCCAATTTAAAAGGAATAGGAAGCAATCACAATTATCTAAATTGGACAGTAGTGATGGTCCTAGAGATACATCATTGTTTAGTTGACATTAATGTGGGTAGTTAAAACAAACCTTACCGACATATTTTTAGTCAAGAGTGGTCGCCGGGTTGTGCTTGTTATACGAGTAATGCTTACTGGAGTATCTATAAGATTGCTGCCCACAAACCATTGCTCTGTTACCAATCATAAAGCGCACTACATAAGTTCAGCGACTGAGGATATACAAGTCGCCGTTTTATGTGCTAGTTTGCAAAATGGTTGACGGAAATACCTTAAATATACACAGAACTTCAGTCGACATAAAACAGTTATAAATGTGGTTTAGTACATCTTGCCATAGTGGCCAATACCTCTGCCAAATAAATCAAAGTCAGATCGTGGTTCACACGATAAGGCAAACGTTACTTGTTTGCTTATATAATATAAACATTTGCAGCTGACTTAACAACGCGGACAATTGGTGGATTAGTATATTAAGACGATTTAATTGTAGTCGTGTTGGGTTCAGTAACTAACAAAATCTTTAACATGCCATTGATTGATACATTTCGGTGGGTAAATGCTAAGGATGAGGGTTGGTATGCTTCGCTTTGTCATGACATAATTGTACCTTGATACGAGTGTGATGTGTGTAAATGCCATCGAGTTATTGGTGCGCACTTTCATCGCAGGAGCGCCATCCTTTGAAAAGTGGTCCGAGTGTACCACAATCACAATCACTAACTCAACGAAAAGGTTACTGACACATTATAAATACAGACTACCGTTTACTGGAATTTCTGAACGGTGGTCGCTCAGCGTCTCAGATACTCTTTAATCCCTAGCATAGTGCTAGGTTTAACTGATTTGTTTCTCTTACGATGATATGGCGTAAGGCTACTATATGGAAGGTCTCTTGAAATAGCTTTTGTAATGGAATTTCGTACGATCTCATCGCTCCCAGATTGATTTCCAAATGGGCGAAGCAATATCTGAAGAATCAACAAAGGGAACTAGCGGTGTGCTATTATCTGATGAGTCAACACAGGGAACTGACGGTGTGCTCTTTTCTGATGAGTCAACAAAGTGAACTAACGGTGTGCTCTTATCTGATCAGTTCATCAGGGTCGGGTTATATAAAAGAAATTATTACCCCACAATTATCATTAGCAACTGCACGATAGTATACAGCAGTGGTGAAAGATACCTGTAAGTAATCCGTTCGTTTCGGTGATTAGATTTCCCAGCATTGTGAACCAATATTGTTTTGCAATTCCTTTACCTAAATGTATATGGGTTTAGTGTCGAAATTGGAAATGTTTTAATCCATGATAGCATGTTTATGCAGATATTTAACCTTGTGCACGAAAATGTGTTCTGTCATTTGATGGATGTCCTTTCGACAGGTGTAAGCGTTAATGTCACTATGCTTCTCACTGCAGGCCTACACGCCATTACCTCGTGCTGTCATATATATTAGCTTGACACAAGAAGGATGAAGACAGAACAAATGAGTCTCAATTGAAGTTAATGCGTTTCTAGTACTGATAATATTCTCATACAGAGTCATGTTCTTGTCTAACTTTTGTGCATTGCTTAGCTATAGGAAGTTTGTTAAATTCTATCCGACTATTAAGTAGTTGGCCATTACCCATTCCTCTATCTGACATTGAATGGACCGGATTTGGCAATGGCTGATGCTAATTATTGATGTACTGATCGAAAAGCCTTCTCAGATGTACAGCAATAATATATTAGTTGTTTTGATTCACACAATAGATGCTGTTCAACAGAGCTTTTTTAAGCGAAAGATCTACAAGGGATATATCGATCGATGCATGTTTCCTTAATCCAGCTTCCGCGGTGTGAAATGTCTTACCTAATATAAGTTGCAGCGTATATATCTAGCTATAAAAGCTGGCTAGGTTAGCCAGTTATCTACAAGTAGGCAAATAATTGAACGATGGTTTTTGAAAATTGAGTTTAGAATCGCAGCGTGAAAGAGCATATAATGCAATCTATCACGTTGAACATTGCCTGTACCTTTAGTATACAGCTAATGCTCTCGAGTGAAATATATATGAATAGTCGACAGCGGTCCGAGACAACAGTCGAGTAATTGGTCTATAACTGACTGCAGTCTTATACATGATGTAAACACAATAACTCTGCCACTAGCAAGCGCTAGCGCTTCACGGGTTCCATTTGCTGTCACAACATGAATGTCATGTCTTATTCCCTCGATAGAGTTTTAATCCGAGTAGTATCAGCCAAATTCACGTTCAGCCATCTGAATCGTTAGGCAAGGTGGCGTTCAGGTAACAATCTGGGAAGTAGAAAGTTACTTCGGTTGGACATCACAGAATATAGACTCATGGATAAGGCATGAATGGCTTTGAAGGCTATCATAGATAAATTTCTATATAAAGGTCACTGTGAAAGAAGCCAACATGTCTTGCACAATAAGTGCATTTTGTTAACAAACCCTATGCGATTTCTACCGTAACATAGCAAGCAGCGGTATCTGACTTTGCATCTTACGGCAGCAGTTCGATTCTGCAATATCAGCACAATGTCTGGAACTCTGCGTGCGTTATCGTATTGTTCATCGCACCATCTATTCATCAGCTGCCTATCGCATCAGCAAAATATTGCCCCTCTATTAGCACCAGACGTAATCTCCGGTGCAATCAGATCCTTTGCTGCAGTGTTTCCCAGGTGGGACATCCGCTAAAGCCTTTACAGACACTTGATCAGATAAGAGAGAACTTGATTTCCGAATAAACTGCCGATATCCATTTTGTATCTTCTCATATAAACAATAGTTAAGTAGTCTTCTGCAGATTTGGAGGAACTGTGAGGTTTGCAATTGATGTCTGGTTCGCCTAGCGCTCTACGCCAGAGACTTCGTTTAGTGTTATTGCTCGTTCGAACGAAATATTCCAGGCGTTTTAGAAATACCAGAGTCACGGTTATCAAACCAAACAATACAATTATGAGGGTTACTTTCAATTGCTGCGCGATCTTTTTCATTGGTGGCAATAAACTTAGATCTGTTGGAAAGAGTTATAACTGATCCATAAGGGTGCACAGAGGAAGGGAACAAATAACGTTTTACCGGCAATATCCACATTCTAAGAAAAAGCCACTTGGACAAGCAATTGTGTTGTGAGTAACCAGCGCTAAGGCCAGCCAACGAGTGATCTGTAGGGCGGTGGTAAAGACCATATATTGTGCAAACCATATATAAAACTGAGGTTGTCGCGTTCATACAGGAGTGACAATAATGTTCTGTTCTCTTCGCATTGCGATCGTCAACATTTCCCATTATATGCCACTATATAAAACGAGGTATCTTCAGCATTTTCTTTTCTACTCGTCCATATCCAGGAAATATTTCATTATATATTGGATTATTGAGCCAAAATGTGTCTGCTGCTGATTCCGCTGTTGTATCTCCATCTCCGACGCAGCGCTCATAGGACTAAAAGTCCCCTTAAATTATCCACTCACATTTACACCGGCTACTGGGGCTGCCTATTGGTGGTCTCACTCTCGTGTCCTGGATATGTTTAGGTATCATGGTTCTCTGTGTCTCCTCCTGTCCAGTCTCTATTTCGCGTTCTTTCTCCCTATCATAATATAAACCCATTATGCTCGCAATCTCGTTCCAACTCTCACTAATCCCCTTTTCTTCTCCCAAACTGCGTTTTCATTATATTTCCCCTTCTCCCTTTTGCTGCTTTCTATTTTGCTCCGTTCCCATCCGCAATCACTAGCCGATATCAATTGCTATCTGGTTCTTTATATCTTTATATATTCTTCGCACTCGCTCATCCCATTTCCACTCTCTCCATCTCTTTATCCTCAACCATTCATTATGGTTCTCTTTCTTATTATCTGCCTCACTATTATTACTTACATATCGCTCTCTAATCCCTCATTTCTCCTTTACTTCTTACTCTTATCCTTTATCGTCATTCTTGCACCCTACCTTAGGGTTTTGTGCGATTTGGACTCGAATCCATGAATCCAGAGGGATGTCTCGACAAATGTAAGTGGCTTTTATTACCATTTGGTTTGCATATGTATTGATTCCAGTCGTAGTTGCTGGCCATTAAGGGTTATATATTGTTAACAAAGGTATTTGGGTCTCTCCTCTTTGTAAGCGTTTTGCACAATTGCACCTTTAATGGCTCTTGTGCTGTTGTAACATCACATGGTTATACTCCTAACGTACAGTTGGTCGAAAATGACAAATCCGTAGCCCGTGTTCCTTGCTAAATATGTCGTAGCTAGTAATATAAGGCGTCGTCAAATAGATCCCCACAAATACATACAAAAGCTGCGATCAGTAACCTTGGTGTCTGACAAAGATCGTTGGTACCTGCTGACTGCAATTTGTTTGGTAAGCACATTCAGACGCCAATATTCATTGCACCTGATATGCGGCAAATAATAGCAATATGTGTGCTTAAATCTTGTGCATGGAAGCTGTTACAGCAATGCCCCCTAAGTACGGCCATTATTTGGTAGTAAGACAGCATGCCCGCAGATTGCTGTGTAAGACAGCGTGCCCGCAGATTGGTGGTGTAAGACAGCGTTCCAACATATTGGTGGTGTAAGACAGCGTGCCAGTAATTTGGCGGTGTACGACAGCGTGCTAGCTTTATTTGGTAGCAGACGTCACCGCGATCCGCTTGTCGAAGGCGGGATTATCATATCCGGTGAGCGATATTAGTCATTGCTTCACAGCTCTACACCTTCAACACAAATCAAGTAAAGTAGATTGAACAAAGGAGGCTGCGTGAAGCCCTGCAATATACGATTGTATCGAACACTATGTCCATGAAACAAGCATGAAATATATCAACAATATGGCGTGGGTTTTTGTAGGAATAGACAATTAAAGCTCATGGACGGCCGGAAAAGCTGATAAGAGCGGTAATGAAAAACACAGACGAAATCATAAATAATGTGAGCACGAGTAGCATGTCGATTGACAGGTGATGCTGCAATAACCACCATCATTCTCACCTGCTCTATTTGCCAATTCTAAATTGAAACACTATAACAATATCAATTCTAGCTGTCATCAGCTCATCTACCAATACTTTGATGGTATTTCATGGTTACTCATCGTCTTTTGAACATGAGATATGATCTGCTATCATCGCATCTGCCTACATCATTATAATGAGTCTAATAACTGCAGCATTTCAGCTACTATTGATTTACGCAAGGGTAACGCGTTTTCAATTCCGTAACCCAAATTTTATTAAGCCATGTTTACAATGATGTATATGTTATTTGATGATGTAAATCAGTTTGATAGATACGGAATGCTTTTCTTGCCCATATAATGTTGTCACTGAAGCATTGCGAATCTCGTTTGCACTAAAACCAGTTCAGTTAATTAAGCTGTTATTGTTTTATTAATGACGTGTGTCACTGCCGAGATTCGTTTGGAGTTTGCATAATCTCTGCGCTTTCGAGTTTGAATTGTGATTTTTGTTTCTACTTGAGTGCCCTGTCGTTGTTTAGCTTGTACAGCTGAGTATCAATCGTTTCGAAAGATTATTGCCTAATAGTGCGTCGCATATTTATCATAGGTTTGTTATTTTTATAACTGTCCCATCACGTGTATCGGAATATTTATAACAAATCGACGATTTAACTGTAACCTTGGGTATTATCAATTGTGCGCATTGTTGTCAATCCTGTTTCCATGCTGTGTCGGATCGTTGTGCCTATCATGTAAAAAATTTAAATGTGAACATTTGCCCGGGCATTTATATAATATAGAGTGTCTAAAACATCTGATTACAAAACATTAGCCTATCCAGTAGTTCGGTGCACTGCATGTTAAAGGCGAGATTGAGAACACGATTCAAGCTTTGATGTTGTTGGCAGAAAGACATGCGTCATCCGGAGCCAGGCAACTAGACAACAGCTCAAATGTGAGCTGTTATTTATGAGCCAAAGGCCAATCGTAGTTAACGACATGTATTTTAGCGATATGAGTTTTATTGTTAATTGCGCCGCCATACAGTTACAAGAAACAGAGCACATCCATGGTCATTGAACAAGAAGGTAGCAATTCGGCCAGTCGAACCGATTTTATCTATATGGCATTTATGTGTATATATAAGTAACCAGCGTTCTAGGTCAAGGGTGAAAGTCAAAATATGAACTCCATTTTTAATCATATCTACTTGAGTATCGAGTCAACAGCAATGTAACAAACGTCGCATCTTTTATATAAATCAAAATGCTTGCCTCATCAGCTATGCTATCGCAGAACAAAATGGAGCGGCTCATTTCCAGTTTATTCACGAGTTGTTATGTGTATCTTCGTTGTATCGCTTGGGTGCTGCATCATATTCGTAGTAAAGGGCGATAGAAATGATGTGCAAGCAATTCTAAAAGGAGCGTTACTTTCGTTACCTCGAAGATTGCACGCAGAAATATATATCAAACCACGTACTTCATAAGTCCTGCGACCGTGTTGAAACAAATGGTCGGTACATATGCTGCATATTCATGGGTTGTTAAACGTACTTTGGTATCATATCTTGGGTACTGCAAGTAAGCATATAAGAGGTTAACTGTAGAGCATGTAAAGTGATTCTGCCGACTGTTCGATGTGCTATCCGTTACATTTGACTTATCCAGCAATTGGGCAAGCTGCATTGCTTAAGTGCCAGGCGCTAGTGCTATCAGTACTAAAAGATATTGTCATGCTTAATTACTTAATGCAGAATGACAAGGGCGAGCGTCAAGGTGAAGTGGGTTAATTTGTGTTGCAGGAACCCGAATAATAATTAAACATGCTCACAGTTGTTAACCATCATTCATTGCATGTGAATTATGCTTCAGTGCACACTGCTATCATTTCCGCAACTGCCTCTTCTATAAAAGCTTGAAAAGCGATATGCCCCGATTGTCCCTCCAACAGCATAGTGTTGTGGTCGATGAGTGAACGTTGCCAGGTGGCTTTGACATGCGTGATGATGGTCCTAAGGGACGAGAAAATAGCCCTCCGGATCAACGCACAATATATTTAAGTTTCATTCTTTATCCATCCAATTATGTCATTGTCACGGCAGAACTAACACATTGCATGTTAGCGTAGAATATAAAATGTCTTATGACACCAATATCGCATAAGAAAAGCACATCACATGTTGCCTGGTGTCTGCACCACCATCTTGGCTCTGAGCCCAGTAGGTTAAATGAGCTGTCTATTGTTGACACTCTTTATGGTGACATAGGTGATAACAACCGCTAGCAGTACCATGTAGTCTAGTTGTATGAGCAATTCAGGTTGTGTACCTTTATTATATCTCCCTGCATGATCAATAACAAAGCAATCACGGTATACATGATTGCAATGAACAATGAAATGCACGAATGCATTGAACAAAGTAGGATTTGCTTTGAATAGTGCACTAACATGCACAACCGCACATTCAAGCATCCGCACATTAACGTTGTTTAAACATTGCGAAGCTGAAGGCTCATTTGTAAGGCATCATAAGCTGTGAGATTTACCTTTAATTAATACCTATATAACGGTCGTTATAAAAACGGCCAAGCTTTAAAAGAAGTCTGGCTTATATATATGCTGAAGATGACCCATGCAATTTCTTCTTTACTAAGCAAGCGGTAGAGTCTCCAGCACAGTGAATCCATCGAGGTCTGTGATAAGAGCCACTGGCACATTGAGTCTACAAAAAGTTTGTCAATTAAGCCACCGTCACAGTGAGTCCAAGTAGGATCTGTGATTGGCGCTACGCCACTCCGCCCTGACATAGCGGCGCGCAAATTGTACAATATACGATTTTGGCACTCCATTTTGAAGCGGAATAAACTTTGATTTTGTGCTGGCCTTTTACAAAATGAACCGAAACCATCCCTAGCCTATGACTATGTTAACAGACAACCTTTGCATGTGTTATCGTCGTATTATTTGATGCTGGCTTACAACTAAGTTAACAGACACCCCTCGCATGTGTCTTCGGCGAATTATTTATTGCTGGCCTATAACTAAGTTAACAGACACCCCTCCCATGCATTATTGTCCCTTCCAAATTACTTTATCGATGAGACATGAACATCTGAAGGGATGTCCATATCTAACACAGATCCATTCTGCTTTGATGCAGTGTCTCCTTTGATAATGACAGTCTATACACTTTTCATTGGCTCTCACCTTGTACGCATAACATGACTTCCACTGCGTGTAGTGCTATCTAGTCGACACCGATGAATGGAAATTTAGATACTTAGAGAAATGAATAGCAGATTTGGGAGACATCGGGAAGTTCAGAATCAGAGTTATGGTATCAGAGATATCTGGCTGTGCACGAAAAGATGCGTCTTGTTCAATAGCATGTTAGAACGTGACATTAACGCCAAGAAAGGGAGCGTAAAAATGCGACAATTTAATCGTAGCTCGAATTCGATGCAAGCTACATGCGTTTTCGCTCATATAACGTTGATGCGTTTATGTCATATCGTCTGGGCCTTTATACAAACCGGTGTGCTTTCAGACCCTTTAATGATATATTTGATCATTTTATCTATTAATCTATCCACCTACGTATCTCCTTTTGTCGTTACTCTACTTTTCCATAACCACGATTTATCGATCTCTCCCTCTCTGTTTCTCTCTCATTCTGCTCCTGCCATTATCTGTTTTCTGCTTCTAGCTATTGGTGTACTCCTCTCTCTGTTTACCACCCTCTTTTCTCCTCTC
This sequence comes from Urechis unicinctus, assembly GCA_034190875.2. Classification (NCBI taxonomy): domain Eukaryota; kingdom Metazoa; phylum Annelida; class Polychaeta; order Xenopneusta; family Urechidae; genus Urechis; species Urechis unicinctus. The sequence continues at coordinate 48,578,983 of CM067345.1, forward strand.
ATTAACTCATAAGTCATTCCATATTTTGTCAATACTAAATGCCTAATTGGAGCACGGAATCAACTTTCTTAGAGTGAATAGTTAGTTTCAAACGTGGCCAGTAAATTTGCTATTAGCGATCAACTCCTGAGCGCGAATGGCAAACGAGCCATCTGTTGCCAAGCCAATGTCAAGCCAGCTGAATCCAACACCGAGTCTATAATTTCAGCAATATATCTGCATCTCTTACTATGCGCATGCTGTCGTATTATCTTCTTCAAACCAAGCCAAAATGTACTAATCGCTCAGCTCACATTTGCATTAACAGGATCAGCAAGAAACAGGCTTGAAATTTAACACAGCCATAGCCACTGATTGTGCGTTCTGGACAGCAGTTAAAGCCCTTACAGATCTCGAACTGATGTGGGAAAGTGTGTCTGCTGAAATAATACTTACGTCTCGTTGTGAATCAACTGAAGTCAACAGCGGTTGCTGAGCCTGCCACTGGTTACTGAGATACAGATGCTGAGGAATAAGGTTCGCATGACTGGTGGGGCAGTCAAACAGCAGGTATCTTCGTCTGGCGTTTTGTGTTGCAGTGGTTAAGTTTGTTTGTCCCACAGACAGCAGCCGCAAGTGTCAATGGACTCAGCAATCTAGATGTATGTGGGAAGACCTCGCAATATAAGCGTCCAGGGCTATCCACTGGCCATGTACCATTCAAGTATATATATGTATATATATGTATATATATGAATAAATATACCTTCACCTCTGTGTCCGAGCCGCATAGCGGACTATCTTCCTGTTGATTTGCCCACATGCTCTCGGTTACCATGTATCATCACAAAAAGACAGATATCGGTCGTTAATGTATGTGGAGAGGTGATAGTTGTAACTATGTAAAACGAATTACGGCAATTAAGGCAATGCTTAACTGAAATGATAACCTCACATAGGACAGATTGTGAAAGGATGTTAAAAACCCAATTCGATAAGATTTCCCTAAGAATGTCTCATTAACGTGGATATTAGCACATCATGTGCTGAATCCATGGTGTCGATCCGTGCGTTTAACTGCGTTTAATATATTATATCGCACATTGCATGCCATCCCAGGGCAACAAGTGTTATCATTGCCAATGTGTGCGCAGCACGTCGTTAAAATGCATTCACCTAAAATATTCTAAGCAGGTGTGCAATTCCAATCCTTTCAGATATAATCAACTCTATAGAAACAGAGGGGTTCTGTTCACTGAGGAAACGTGATGCAGTGGTATCTGATAAGGAGCGTTTTTTTTATAATGACCTGAATATCTAAACATGTTAGCTATCGCATCAGGGTCAAATTAGAATTTGATCTGACGAAGACTATATCCAAATATTTATGATTGATAGTGCTGAGTTCTTAAATAAACATCAAGTCTAATTTATCGACACCAAAGACTAAACGTTTTCACTGCACACCGATATCATGCCCCGGTAATTGGATCCGATACGGCTTGCCAGCAAGGATGCCATGTTTGGACTGCATATTTACCTAACCATTGCAAAAAATAAGGACAGATAGCAGACATAACTGCTTTTGCCGTTGTTGTTGAACAAGGAACCGGCGCCGTAGTTTCGTATTATCATTATTAAAGTAAGAATCTTATGGGATTCTATGGTTTGATCTAGATGAAGGCTCGTATAGTGTGATTATATTTGTGACAATATTTAGGCACCGATTACTGTGCATGCTATTTGGTAATAGACACATAGCTTACAAAATACTGACCACTTGTCGAATAGGTGGTGGGATATGTTCGTTGGCCTGGCTGATAGTCAGCCGGTAATTGACCAAGTTGTTTATAGGTATAAGTACAACCACCTGGGATGAAAATGAAACAAAAGGATATTGAAGAGTGTTAAACAGAGGATTGTGTTGGGAAGGTTATATTAAACGCCAAGAAGAGGGCAGTAGAAAGGTAGAGACATAGAATGCAAAAATGAGAGGAAGAAGAAAGGGGGGAGGGAAGCATGATGATAAAAGGTAGGTAGATATATCGAGCTAAGAAGAAAACGATAGAAAGAGAATAAGCGGTATGGATGAGGAGGTGAGATTTATACAGAGATCCGAGGAATTGTAAAGGTGGCTGGGTACGTGTAAAGTATAAATTATACATCTTACAGAGACTACTTGAGAAAAGCACCGTGTCCATAATTCAGGAAATTCCATCGACGTGATGTCAAATTGATGTGCAAGATAATTTGTACGGTGCGTGCTGCGGACCACCCTACGAGTGTCGTTATCGATGTTTACTCGCACATTCAATTAGCCATGAATGTTGCATGCTCCAAAACCAAATGCTTCATATATGTATATGTATTTATATTTATTAATATATGTATATTTATTTATATATGTGATGCATAAAACCGCCTGTTATAAGTAACACACGCAGACTATGTAGATTACCAGTGATTCCAGACCTAACACAATCTCACAACCTGCGATAACCGCAACAACCATGTGTCCTGGAAGAGATGCGTTCCGAGCTATTGTAAGGGAGCTGACTGGTGGTTGTAGCTTAATCTATGTTGATGCGGTGGTGATCATGATCAATTAGTTGAAAGTGACGATCATCATTGAATAGTAGGCTTGAAATGGGAAGATAGGTTAGCTACAATGGATAATGAGTCTTGCTGATCACATGCTCTGAGATAACCAAGCATTTATTTGTCATTCCTTTAATATTGTCGGCCGGTACTTTGATTAAATAAACTGCTAGCGCAAGTGCTTCGGGCTTTACTCAAACTTAACTATCATCTTTATCCATTTTACTATTACGCTGAAAAATAAATGCCACTGTCCGTTGATGCTATCAGCACGTTACATCCACATACAATTCAGACAGCTACCGGGTAAATAGGCTGGTGTCACTTACCTAAGAAACGTGCAGCGGCGTGATGATGACTTTGGAATATCTATCAGCAACGATACCTGTGTTACGCTGGTGTCTGCTAACAGCAGTGCTATTGTGCTGATGCATTGTGGACCACTATCAGCCAGGACAGTTTGATCGAGAGAATAATAGCCCTGTGTTGGAATAGTATCAGCTTGGAGGCTAGGAACAATCTGTCACCAATAAAAGCTTCAGACGAGGTGACTCATTGTGCAGTTATATATTTCTATAACATTTCTTCCGACAGCCCTCTGCACTATTGGTTTTGCATACTGCCTCTCTTTCTGCAATAAAAGACCATATAGCATGAAATATGTAAGATACAAGTTTCGAGACATTCGTTTATTAAATAATCTACGACTTCCTCGTGTCATACCTATGTTCACCGAACGAAATACAAGGGCGCCCGAGAATTAAAACCTCATTTAATGACCAGTCTGTGACATGTATGGGGGATCTATCGATATGATCTGATCTCCATGATTAGGCAAGTTTCAACGCAACAAATCGTATGATTTGACACAATTAGGACCCTTTTTAACGGATGACAAACGAATTGTACTGCTTGTAAAGTGTTCGTACTAGATTGAAGCTGCTCACGTGTGCTGTATGATAATGCCATAAAAACAGACACAGAGGAAATGGCTAGTGTGTCGATGATAGTAATTCCATATGCTGCACTGGTCACTGTAGGTGCGTCGTGTGACGCAACAGCATTCAGCTTCTGTTGGGTATAACTTTGTTGAGCCGGATAAGGAGACTCGCACGTCGAAAATAGGCAGCAGACACTATCTTGTGTAGCAACCAATAACCGAGAAAATAAGGTTTTGCTTGCACCATCATCACCATTGGTAGAGGCACATGCTTTACCCTTCTCAGGAGTAATTTTCTGTATAAATAATAAAAATAAAGTGTCTTGACTCCTCCTGACGAAGTCAACCTTTTCTGCAATTCCAACATTAGTTTGTCTAAGTCTCTCCACTTGCCATAAAAGTCCATGTTATGGCTATAAGATTGCACAATTTCATCACAGACATGAAACAGGTAATTACTGAACATTTGCCTATTGCTCTTAGCTTTCATCGCCTTGAAGAGTAATAATATGCAAAACTGTGTGGCTGCTCAAACCATAGTTACTGATAGGAGGCCCTGGTTTTGTAAACCTAACTTCCGCTTTTCATCTTGCCTGGAGCAATCTAAAATGTATGTTGCGCTATGATTATGTTAAATTACATCGTCTATTAGCTGTTGGCATTTACAGATATAACCACAAACACGCGATCAACTTGCTTCCATCTGAATGGAGAGGTTAATGGACAAATAAATATTACTAATTTGTCTTGTCCTATCTAACAGGCAATTAAGATTTTTACACTAACGGCTTCTATGTAATGATTATTATCTCGTTTTGTGTAATATCAAAGGCTCGTAAAAGGAGATTATGACAGCGGTCCCTGCATCTGAGTTAGTCATTATACAGACCTTGCTGCGTAATAGGATAATATAATGACGTACTATATGTCAACTGCCTTCAGGGTCCAACGTCATCAATTTCTGCGTTCTGAATAGTTTTGAACAAAGGTTGGTAGACATGGATTCCTATCTATTTTATATCGCTATGTCTGTTATCTGCTATTGACCCTGCGACGAGCTCCTTAATAGTTCAATGTATTAGTCTGCAGTTGCAGATTTAATGGTCTTTTTCAGGTGGCATTGTGTACACAGTTATTGGAGAAGCATGCAATAACCCTAATAGACGCAATGAAGTTATTTAATGTAAACTGCTATTATTCTATTTTGTAATAAGACTCTATGCCCGATACTATGTTGCTAGTGCCGCTATGATTAATTGCTTTTAAAATAAAACGCCTAACAAGTTCAATAAGTGATTTATACAAAGGCGACCAAATAATTCATGACCATCTGAGATCGAGGTAATCATATTCTAGAGTTACTTAGATATGCTTCAATTATTTTCATTACCTTCCTATTGCTATATCGATTATTCTATTACTCAATTTCGAATCCAACTCGGATCATGTGCGTTCTATATGCCTCCTTGTGAGTTCATGCATACGCCAAAACAATAAGCTTCCTTTACTTCTGCACGGCTTTCAATCTCTTTTATAATCTTAGTGCGATATATCTAGAATTATTTCATTAAGTGGCACGAACTTCAATTCTGTTGCCGAATAAAAGTGTATGAGATTTCTCAAAGGTCATCCTGGAATCCTTTAGCTTTACAGTGTCTTACAGTACTAGTAATAAAACGGTCAGTTCCAAAACTCGTGATGCTTTCACTCCGAAGTAGATCTCATGGTTCACTGAATACCAGGCCCGCTAGCAAACAGGCATCACAATCCAAGTAACAGATGTTAGAACGAAAGAGGACGTTGGTATTAAATCAGACATTAAATCTAAATAGGCGGTTGCGGCGAATGTGATTGCAAGACACTAGTTGTCGGGTGTGTATAAAATATTTACACACAGAGGTTCACCTTGTCGCGGATCCAAGCAATAGATCGCAGGGTAGTCTGTGCAGCGACAGCTATGTGTGAATGCAATATAACGTTCCTCACTCTTTCCTATTATTTGAATACCTTCATTTGGCTTAAATACAACTGGATGCCAATTTATGATCGCGCTATCCCTATAACCAGATCAAGAAGTTGCCGAGGGGCAGTCCCTATTGTTAGTCATTATTTGTACTCGCAGTCCCTGAGCATGAAAATGCTACCTATCGTCCATGACCTAATGTCATGTTAGCCACGAGGTCGTACTGTACATTGTAGATCTGATCCTCGCTTATAAGACAATAACAGCAACATACAAGACCGTACGCAATGCTTGAAAACTTGCAAACATGGAGGCAAATATCTGAGATTGTGAACAATTAAGGAGGAAATCCGATGCCATAATATCTGAGAGCGTCGTCAAAGTATGGTTTGTTGTATAAGTGCGGGACATTTTACTGTGACGTTGCCAAAAAAAGTCCCTATGGTAAGCCGAGTAAGTGACACTTCGTATCAGTGTTAACGGCAATCGGCTTAGAACACAAACAAGATCGAGACGTAAGGGAATAAAATATAGAGCGCCACTCGTGCAAAGACGATCATTATGCAATCAAGTTACTACTTTTCACGGCTCGATTGTACGATTCTTTCCTTCCTTAGGGTGCTTCGGTCGGTTGCATCAAATGGTGGACACATCTACCAAGCACATCTCTCAGTTCTAGTGGTAAGCTTTCTACGGCCGTTTCAATCAGCTGTTTCCTCGTTCATACTGCGTGTGGTTGCCATTAACGGACAGACATTCAAGATAAAGAGACAAAACATGTTCAGCAGAGAAAGTTTCAGAATAAACGTTATTTGTGTAAGCATAACGATGATGTTTCATGCACTTGCTTGTAAGAGAGAACAGATTAAAATGTACAAAATCTATTTTCTCTCTATTCATGCCTGTTGCTGATTTTGCTCCGTTAGGCACTCATCACAGGGAAATTACGATCGAATTTAAATCGTACCTGTCAAATGGGCTTTGCTTTAAGCTCAAAGACTGTCGGCGACATTTCCTGTGAGAGGCCAATGTATTGTCACCAACGCATTTTAGTCCGACTCTATTTATTTCTATATGAAGTATCCTCTTAGACGACAGCATAAAATACACACGAGTAATGGGCTTCGAGTTTTAATACCGATCCTTTAGTACGCAAAGAGAAAATCGACTGACAGATATGTGTTGGAATGCTCTAATAGTGCTGATTCAGACCTCCTCATTAAGAACAATATCGCAAATAATCTAATCCTTTCATGCTGAGCAGTGCAAAGATAGTCGACCAAATAAGAAAGGCTCGGCTTTGTTCTGACAAAATGCATTGATGTCCGGGTTTATTACCAGATATTATTGCATAGGTTTGTTTTTAATTAGGACACCTGTTTTGGGCGCTTGCGATATAAATCCACAATCAAAGTTCAATATATAATAAGGGTCTTAATAGGAGCAAGATATGAATTGCCACTAGAACTGCAACTAGAATCCGCGTTTCGTGAAAGACTGGAAACTGAAGAGCTATCAAAACATATATATAGCAGGGGAAATAGCTAAATCGACAAAAAGAACCCTGCATCTGAAGCGATTTTGTGGGGATCGTAGCTAAGACAGTTAAAAACACTCCAATCGTTATCGTTGCATATTTACGGCTGATCACTCAGGACTTAACAACATATAACGTTGTGTGATAATGCAGCCATCAATGCATTGTACTCAAATATGTCTAAATTACCTCATTAATGTAAGTGGTGCCCAGTGTAGCATTGAACGCTGTCATCAAATGCCAAGAATGTTCGTCACCAACTGCTAGTAAATGTTTGGTTATGACGCTACCTCGAGAGAATCGCAGCAAACATAACTCGACGGTGGTTTAAACAATGACCACAGAATGCCAAAGAAGGTCAGTTAAATTAGTCTTTCTTAGATGTCTATATCAACCTAAAAATCAGCTTTGTACAAGCCAAAAATCCAAGATTGCCTGTGTCCGGAATATGAGTTGAGGGATTAATGAATTGCGTCGACATTGATTGACATTACCGGTGCACACACTCTTTGATTGTTTTATTATTATATATTTATCACAGGGTAAATTGTCGGCTGTTGATATATTAAATTCATTAGAAGACATACTGGATTTAAACTATATTCAGCCTCCTCAAAAGAGTAGAAAATAAATGTGATTATTTGTTAAATTCTCTTGTTCCTACAAAGCACAAATGAGCGTGCTCCATGACCTAGCCAGTTGTGTGGAACTGATAATTAACTGTTGGTATTGCGGAAATCAACGCAGTGTAGATAAATGATGAAGTAAAACCTACTTAGCTTCGAAACTACAAAACCGCTACTGTCTTCTTCAGAGTGAAATGTACCTATCAGAATGTGGAGATATAACGGCCTCCCACAGATAGCATAGCGTACACAGTTAGTCGATACCTAGCAATCAAAGTAAAAAAAACCATGAATAGCTATAGCATATATTGTATAGAGCAAGGATAGGGGGAGATATATAGAGATATATATATAGATATAGAGATATAGATATATATATATAGAGATAGATATAGAGAGAAAGACAGATTTATAGATATAGATAGATTATATATACATATATTTATAAATCTTTAGAGATTTACTTATATATATACTTATATATATATATCAATATATATATACATATAAATATATACAGAGATATAAATATTTATATATATATAGATATAAACATATCTTTATAAATCTTTATATATATACATGTATATATATATATATTTATATATATATATATATATATATATATATATATATATATATATATCTATATATATATATATATATATATATATATATATATATATATATATATTATATATCCCCCCATAACTTGCACCATCGCCTTGGTTTAATGATAACCTTAGGCTCATTAACTATTTCTCACAGTTCTGCTCTCTTTGGTCGTCCAGACTTGCTTGAGTCATGTGTTGGTATTTAAGCTATAACAAATGGTACATATTAAATTAAATTGTCATTGAAAACTTTATACTGAGCGGCCTCATCTCTACCATGACATCAGGTCAGGGACGCTCAGATACCGCTTGTGTAAAGCCACTTTCTTCAGCTACTGGCGGTCATTATGACTAACATTATCAGTCTGACTCCTTAACTTCTTGGGCGCCAGAGTTAGGCATCAATTGATCAACTTTAATGAAGCCTGCGCAAAAAGAAATGCTAATAAATGGACAACGTCACATGTTAGTGTAATCGGTTGCATTTTGTTAACTGTGGTTGATCGGAGAGATTCTATGAAGAATGTCATAAACAATGTGTGCAAATTCTTATTAACACTCTGAGCACAATTAAGAAACTATTGCAATGAACCTGTCGGTCGCTACTGCTTCATGGATTGCCGTGAGTAGCATTGACAATGGGAATGATTTATATTGCACATCGGAGTCTGTCGATATAACAATTGGGGAGAATCCACTGCGTTATGCATCAGTCTGGCATAGTCTCTAACATAATCGTGGCTAAGCCATTATCGCCCTCGGCCTGTTTTATAATGATACGATAAAGAATGCAGCAATGCCTGTTTTCTGCCATTACCAGGCAGGATTCTTGGTCTAGTTCGGTCGACGGAACACTACGATCGATTAGGTTTGGTTTATGAATAAACCACCCTAAAAGTATTGGAATTATTTCTTTTGTTACTCATTATGATGTCTCAGAAATGCCTGGTGGTGCATACAAATCCACAAGATTCAAGACGATAGCGAATACGTTGAAATGCACGTAACCACAAATGAAATGAAGCGCACATTTTCAGACAATTATGCTAATGAGATGGTAGACTATTTGCATTTTACATTTTTGGATGAAAGGTCTGCTGCTCTAGCAAGCAAATATATTCCGAAAAACGGCAAAACCTTTTTTTTTTTTACTTCTATGTAGCAGTGCGTATGCATAGATTGACATCACGGGGCTACCTAATAGGTGCTGATAGAGGTCGTCTTAGTTTAATCATGGAAGCAAAATAATCATTAAATTGCGCACATGTGTATAAAACCATACCCGCCGTCATTAGGCACCATATTTCGCATACAATTATTCAGACGCCTAGACCTCTCTTCTTGATATTATCACGTTATTGAAAATAGTATGGGAATGATTGATGATAGTTTAACGTTGTATTGCTGAGCCTGGTGGTTGATTGAACCTTTGAATACACAGATATTTAAGACAGATGTACTCCTTTAACCAAGCTAACATTGATACAATTCATGTAGCCAAAACAATGGTATGTAATAGCTATGTTCTAAATGTATAATTATGACTGATCCATTTTATTTACTTTTCGCTTATGTCGTGGCTAAAATATTTGGAAAGACAAACAAGCGAAATTACAGAGAGCTGGGACTTTTTGTGTTACCAATTAGTAACAAGTTATAGTTAGGTCAAATGTAAAGTAGTATATATATATATATATATATATATATATATATATATATATATATATATATATATATATATATATATATATATATATATATATATATATATATATATATATATATATATATATATATATATATATATATATATATATTTATATATATATATATGCGTGTGTGTATGTGTGCGTGTGGGTGTGTTAATGAATACGAACATTTTCGCGTGCATTTGTAGCTTGCTATTGGATAATTCACCACAATAAAGCGCGCCAGTAATTGTCATATACCACTGTTAAATTTGAACCGAGCTCTCAATCAATTTATTCCTTTTTGTCCGTGTATTCTATTAGCCATGTTATGTTTGTAGTTGCTTGAAGTCAAATATTTCCTTCTTTCCATGATGTTATCGATCAAAAGCAATCATTTGTGGATGTGAAGTGTAGTTTTTTTCATAAAAGGGCTTGCCAAATAGTTTTCGACCAATTTACAAATTAACAGAAAATAGCAATGCTAGCACCTTTTCACAATGTTTTCAATGTCAATGGTTAACACTGACTGCGCTTACTGCTGTTGAAAGTGACTGCATCGACTGGTTATTGCGCCAAGATTATTAAGCGCACCGTAATTATTATTTGGGCAGTCATTCAGCACCATGACGATGAAGTACCGTCTGCACTGTCCTTCTAAAACATATATCAAATTTTGTCCATTCAGTGTCATTCAATCAACCTTCATATAACTATCAAAGCAACTAGTTCAAACCGCATTAAAACACAACCATTGTTGCAATAGTGGCTGAGCAAGCTACAGCTGCCTGTTATCAATCTATTTTTTTGTATTTATGTCGACATAACTCAGGTCCTAGTCTTACCAGTGATCAGTTTACAACACACCATCGCCGGCATATTTCATTGAACATCGCTAATGAAGGTGAATATTTTGTGCGGGATGAATGACGATCTTGGAGCAAATCGCTAAGGCAATGTCGTGACACTGTAGACCACGGTGAACATCAGACATGGCAGAATGAGCCAATGGGAGCGTAACGGAGAAATAAAATGAAAATATGGGATAGTTGCAGAGAGTGAATAAGCAGGAGAATAAAAGAATAGGAGTGTTGATGGGGTAAACGGGAGATAAAAAAGAGGCCCCAACCCCGAGAAAAAGATGATGAAGGGGCAAGATTGACAGATAGAAAGAGAGAGAGAGAGGGTGGGGGAGATCGAGAGAAATAATGAAAGAGTGCAATGGAGAGAAAAACAGATGCGTAGATGGGTTGCTGCGACAAATCAGGTAAGTTGCTCATCAATTGCAACAGGTTTAATCTTCTATCAAAGACGACAGCTTGGTGATCAAACCGATAAACGGGATGATTTTGTGCAAATCTTACTCACATGTGATCCAGCAGCTTGCCGCTCAGTGCATTATGTGCAGCATTGTAAAGCAAAACACTGTATAGGCTGTATCATCTCTCGGTGGACTGATCAGGTGATAAACCAGTCAGAAAACAGTTTAATCGCTTGATATGAATTGGTTTGCCAACCATATGTTGATGCTGACAGAGAGCACTTATTTGTGGAACATATGCGCGTGCAATCGATAAAGAAGTATACATTGGTGAAAAAGAATCAAGTTATAGGATCATTTGCGATTGCCCTTAGGCAGAAATCAAAAATAATGAACCAAACGTTCGGCAAAAAAGTATCCAATGAGAGGTAGATATATTGGTTTATGATGTAGTATGCGTGTAGTAAAATGGCTACTTACGCACAAGCTTCTGGACCGATCTATGCTATAATTATCGATGCCATGCCGTAGAAATAAAGATTAGGTAACTACCAGCTAAACGTTTCCGGGATGATCTTGCTCTTGTTAGGAATAGCTCATTTGCTTTTTTCTGACCAAGGAGGCTTGTTTCATTGTTGTTAAAAAAGGCTTGCAGGGTAGCAAACAACAGCTTAGCGTTCTCATCAGATACAGTAAGTGATACAGTAAGTTACTTAATAATTCTAATTAGATGTGCAAGTACGCGGTACATGCTGTGTAGATCGGTCGCCGACATACGTACCTTGACAATAATGCCAACCACCATTAAATTTTCTCGTACATGCGATATATGTGGGGTCGTGCTTCCTGTTTCAAGTTTTATCGATTACCCACCTTAAATCGTAAACATTCTTAGCAACTGTTGCTATCCGATAGGCAGACGGACAACCTGCTTTAAGGTAGTCGAAAATACTGCTTAATATAACAAGCACTGGAAGTGTGTGTACACCACTAACATGCTAAATATATTATGATATTAAAGGAATACCTGCATATTCCTTGGCAATGTAACCTGAAACAATATCGTTAATTGCAAATGCTCAGAGTTATTAAGGAGATGTTCATTCAAACAGATGATTCATGTTAACAGATAATGATATAGTCAACTCAATGTCACGGAGATACCGTATTCAAAAGTTTGTTCTGACGCTGAAAAAACGCCCTTATTGGCATATGTCTATGTCAAGGACGCTTTGTGTGAATACCAAGATTTATCTTCTCATCCCTCTTGTTTCCGATTTCTGCATTATTATACGTTGGTAGCCGCCTATTGCACACGCCACCCTAGAAATTGGGCATATAATGGGCCGATGTTATGCTGACAATAGCACAGAGGCAGGTCGCCGAAACAGTCTTCCGCGGCACTAATGCGGTTACATGAATGCGGTAGTAATGATGGTGTTGGTGATGCTGGTTTTATTTAGTAGACATTATTGGTGATCGTAAAAGTGTCAAGCTTGGACCGGGGCAACAATTAATGAGTGTGGTAGCTAATTGCAAGGGATCCTTGCCAGTGTATTCAAAGCAATACAATCCAAGAACAAGGTCATTTTCCAATTAATCTTTCACTTTCTAGGTAAATTATCATTATTTAGTTTGTCGACAATGTTGTCGATTGAAAGCCACTAAAAATAAATACACATAATGGTATCGCCATTGCGTATAAAGCTGGGCTATCAATCCATCCAGTCACTTCAGTACAACAGAAATACACCCAAAATGTCTGCTCAGCACCAATTGTCTATTGACTATTGTCCTTATTTTTAATGTCTTCTTAAAGTTTGAATATCCGATATGTGATGTTATATTTTATTTATCTGTGCTTGTGCAGCGCCATTTTAGTGTACGTACTGATTATTCGATACATTATTTAGAGCCTCTTAAACCATCATTAATGCCTATCATTGCTACGGCTATTTCCCTGGTTATCTTTAGCGATTTGCGTAGGAATGCATACGACAGATAGATGCGCGATAACGATATCTGCTGTGGAATTTCAAATTACCGGCCTAGTCAATATTCGGCTGTACATCTGCAGATCCTGAAGAGTGGGAAGGCATACAACAGATTGTTGGGAACATCCCCGGATGTGGAGTCGCCCTCAGCCCAAAGTTAAAATTCTTACAGATTGTACAAAATCCTTTACTTAGAAAAGTACGTAATACTGAAATATATGGTACACGGGAATGTACGTTAGGCCATTTTGTCTTAAAGGAACTACTAAGAAAAATACTGAATCGGGTTATACATATGCAGTGCTAAGCTATTTGCTGGTAACGACATCTTGGTTAGCGTTTACGGCTGTTGCCTGTTTTCCTGCGAGACAGTCGCACCCGTTCATCACTGCTACATTCAATAATACCGTAAATGATACCTGGATACAATAATGAATCGCGAGATTCAATGCACATTGGTTAACTCTGGCATATCAGTCTGATCTATGCTAAACTATCTGCAGTTAGTCAAGTAAAATAATTTACCTGAGCGGTTGCGTGATATTTGAGCTTGGTCAAATTTAACATAAGCAGAGAAGATTAATATCATATTGGTAGTTAGCAATGCAACATTGATGTAATATCATAATGGATGTTTAATTATTTACGTGACAGGTTAAATATGATAAGAGGGTTTCTGATAACAGGCTTTAATCCAACGAAATAGTCAAATCATCCATTAAGAGGTTATATCATAAAATGGAGGCAACACTATGTATGGTTAGGAGTCTGGCATATACTGCATCAGTTTATAAACAGCGTTGTAACAATCAATGACTCATCTATATATCTATGAAATGCCCAGTAATTTGCGCATACTGCCTGCATGTATTATTCATTGCGTCATTGCATTATTCTTCTTCCTAGAATCACACAGTAGAACACTTTCAGCCGATCACCCATCCTCCATCGATCCCGCAAGAGAACACTCCAACTTTACCCGATCCTTTGTTGCTGCGTTTTCAGTTACGAAAACAGTTCAATCCCAAACACGTAAGGAGCAGGTATAAAAAAGCATGTCTGCTAAAACAGCAACTGGTCTCCCTTGCAAAGCTGCTTTAATAAGGACATTCTGCTTGGCAAGAAATATATCAGAGCTGTCTGTTAACTAATTGGTTAGCCTGGGCATTACAGGCAATATACAACCAACTGAAAATATCCCGTTTAAGGTGGCTTGCAAATTCCACTTTACGTTAGGTAGATGTAAGGCTTTAGTCAACCACTCAATTTAAACCTTTTGAGTTGCAGCCTTTTGCGATAAGTAAAGTCAGTTATAGGAGTTAGTGATATGCTCGTATCTATCGTATTGCACTGCAATCTGCCATTATCAAATTGTAATAAAGGCTCGACGTCGCTGCATGGATAGTATTTTCACTGTTTTTTCTTATAGATGCTGAAATTTGCTTATGAATTTCGTACGCTATTAGCGTTCGCTGCTTGTTTGTTTGTTGATTGTTATAAGCGCCCCTTTCTACGTAATATTTATGGCCCAGAAAAGATTCATCGGTAGCGGTCCCTGCCCCTGCCCATTATACGCAACAAGT
>CM067345.1:48601550-48681550 GCA_034190875.2 Urechis unicinctus
GCTAATGAGATGGTAGACTATTTGCATTTTACATTTTTAGATGAAAGATCTGCTGCTCTAGCAGGCAAATATATTGCGAAAAACGGCAAGACTCTCTTTATTTTTTACTTCTATGTAGCAGTGCGTATGCATAGATTGACATCACTGGGCTATCTAATAGGTGCTGATGGAGGCCGTCTTAGTTTAATCATGGAAGCAAAATAATCATTAAATTGCGAACATGGGTGTAAAACCATACCCGCCGTCATTAGGCACCATATTTCGCAAACAACTATTCAGACGCCTAGACCTCTCTTCTTGATATTATCACGTTATTAAAAATAGTATGGGAATGATTGATGATAGTTTAATGTTTGTATTGCTGAGCCTGGTGGTTGATTGAACCTTTGAATACACAGATATTTAAGCCAGATGTACTCCTTTAACCGAGCTAACATTGGTACAATTCATGTAGCCAAAACAATGGTATGTAATAGCTATGTTCTAAATGTATAATTATGACTGATCCATTTTATTTACTTTTCGCTAATGTCGTGGCTAAAATATTTGGAAAGACAAACAAGCGAAATTACAGAGAGCTTGGACTTTTTGTGTTACCAATTAGTAGCCAGTTATATTTAGGACAAATCTAAAGTAGTATATATATAACTAGAATATATATATATATATATATATATATATATATATATATATATATATATATATATATATATATATATATATATATATATATGCGTGTGTGTATGTGTGCGTGTGTGTGTGTGTTAATGAACAGGAATATTTTCGCGTGCATTTGTAGCTTGCTATTGGATAATTCTCCACGATAAAGCGCGCCAGTAATTGTCATATACCACTGTTAAATTTGAACCGAGCTCTCAATCAATTTATTCCTTTTTGTCCGTGTATTCTATTAGCCATGTTATGTATGTAGTTGCTTGAAGTCAAATATTTCCTTCTTTCCAAGATGTTATCGATTAAAAGCAATCATTTGTGGATGAGAAGTGTTGTTTTTTCATAAAAGGGCTAGCCAAATGGTTTTCGACCAATTTATAAATTAACAGAAAAATATCAATGTTAGCACCTTTTCACTATGTTTTCAATGTCAATGGTTAACACTCACTGCGCTTACTGCTGTTGAAAGTGACCGCATCGACTGGTTATTGCGCCAAGATTATTAAGCGCTCCGTAATTATTATTTGGGCAGTCATTCAGCACCATGACGATGAAGTACCGTCTGCACTGTCCTTCTAAAACATACATCAAATTTTGTCCATTGAGTGTCATTTAATCAACCTTCATATAACTATCAAAGCAACTAGCTCAAACCGCATTAAAACACAACCATTGTTGCAATAGTGGCTGAGCGAGCTACAGCTGCCTGTTATCAATCTATTTTTTGTATTTACGTCGACATAACTCAGGTCCTAGTCTTACCAGTGATCAGTTTACAACACACCATCGCCGGCATATTTCATTGAGCATCGCTAATGAAGGTGAATATTTTGTGCGGGATGAATGACGATCTTGGAGCAAATCGCTCAGGCAATGTCGTGACACTGTAGACCACGGTGAACATCAGACGTGGCAGAATGAGCCAATGGGAGCGTAACGGAGAAATAAAATGAAAATATGGGATAGTCGCAGAGAGCGAATAAGCAAAAGAATAAAAGTATAAGAGTGATGATAGGGTAAACTGGAGAAAAAAAGAGGCCCCAACTCCGAGAAAAAGATGATGAAGGGGCAAGATTGACAGATAGAAAGAGAGAGAGAGAGGGTGGGGGGTGATCAAGAGAAATAATGAAAGAGTGCAATGGAGAGAAAAACAAATGCGTAGATGGGTTGCTGCGACAAATCAGGTAAGTTGCTTATCAATTGCAACAGGTTTAATCTTCTATCAAAGAAGACAGCTTGGTGATCAAACCGATAAACGGGATGATTTTGTGCATATCTTACGCACAGGTGATCCAGCAGCTTGCCGCTCAGTGCATTATGTGCAGCATTGTAAAAAAACACCGTATAGGCTGTATCATCTCTCAGTGGACTGATCAGGAGATAAACCAGTCAGAAAACAGTTTAATCGCTTGATATGAATTGGTTGGCCAACCATATGTTGATACTAACAGGGAGCACTTATTTGTGAAATATATGCGCGTGCAATCGATAAAGAAGTATACATTGGTGAAAAAGAATCAAGTTATAGGATCATTTGCGATTGCCCTTAGGCAGAAAACAAAAATAATGAACCAAACGTTCGACAAAAAAGTATCCAATAAGAGGTAGATATATTGGTTTATGGTGTAGTATGCGTATTGTAAAATGGCTACTTACGCACAAGCTTCTGGACCGATCTATGCTATAATTATCGATGCCATGCCGTAGAAATAAAGATTAGGTAACTACCAGCTAAACGTTTCCGGGATGATCTTGCTCTTGTTAGGATTAGCTCATTTGCTATTTTCTGACCAAGGACGCTTGTTTCCTTGTTGTTAAAAAAGGCTTGCAGTGTAGCAAACAACAGCTTAGCGTTCTCATCAGATACAGTCAGTGATACAGTAAGTTACTTAAAAATTCTAATTAGATGTGCAAGTACATGGTACATGCTGTGTAGATCGGACGCCAACATACGTACCTTGACAATAATGCCAACCACCATTAAATTTTCTCGTACATGCGATATATGTGGGATCGGGCCTCCTGTTTCAAGTTTCATCGATTACCAACCTTAAATCGTAAACATTCTTAGCAACTGTTGTTATCCGATAGGCAGACGGACAACTTGCTCTAAGGTGGTCGAAAATACTGGTTAATGTAACAAGCATTGGAAGTGTGTGTAGACCACTAACATGCTAAATATATTATGTTATTAAAGGAATACCTGCATATTCCTTGGCAATGTAACCTGAAACAATATCTTTAATTGCAAATGCTCAGAGTTATTAAGGAGATGTTTATTCAAACAGATGATTCATATTAACAGATAATGTTATAGTCAACTCAATATGACGGAGATACCGTATTCAAAAGTTTGTTCTGACGCTGAAAAAAACGCCCTTATTTGCATATGTCTATGTCAGTGACGCTTTGTGCGAATACCAGGATTTTTCTTTTCATCCCTTGTTTCCGATTTCTGCATTATTATACGTTGGTAGCTGCCTATTGCACACGCCACCCTAGAAATTGGGTATATAATGGGCCGATGTTATGCTGACAATCAATAGCACAGAGGCAGGTCGCCGCAACAGTCTAATGCGGTTACATGAATGCGGTAGTAATGATGGTGTTGGTGATGCTGGTTTTATTTAGTAGATGCATGTATGGTTATTTTTAGTTACAAGCTTATCAACTAGAATAGTGGTTTTTTATTCTCGATGGGTGTCATTACAAATTGCCCTGACATTCCAGATACTGTGCGCAGTACTAGAACAGTTACATGAATGCGGTAGTAATGATGGTTCTGGAGATGCTGGTTTTATTTAGTAGACATTAATGGTGATCGTAAAAGTGTCAAGCTTGGACCGGGGCAACAATTAATGAGTGTGGTAGCTAATTGCAAGGGATCCTTGCCAGTGTATTCAAAGCAATACAATCCAAGGACAAGGTCATTTTCCAATTAATCTTTCACATTCTAGGTAAATTATCATTATTTAGTTTGTCGACAATGTTGTCGATTGAAAGCCGCTAAAAATAAATCCACATAATGGTATCGCCATTGCGTATAAAGCTGGGCTATCAATCCATCCTGTCACTTCAGTACAACAGAAATACACCCAGTTTGAACATACAAAATGTCTGCTCAGCACCAATTGTCTATTGACTATTGTCCTTATTTTAAATATCTTCTTAAAGTTTGAATATCCGATATGTGATCTTATATTTAATTTATCTGTGCTTGTGCAGCGCCATTTTAGTGTACGTACTGATTATTCAATACATTATTTAGATCCTCTTAAACCATCATTAATGCCTATTATGGCTACCACAACGGCTATTTCCATGGTTATCTTTAGCGATTTGTGTAGGAATGCATACGACAGATAGATGCGCGATAACGATATCTGCTGCGGAATTTCAAATTACCGGCCTAGTCAATATTCGGCTGTACATCTGCAGTTGAAGACAAGAGGACATTGTAGTCAAATGACGTGTCTGGGCAGCCATAGTTTGCTGACCTACTTCTTCAAGAGCATAAATTGTAGCAGATACGACAGACTAATCCTGAAGTGTGGGAAGGCATACAACAGATTGTTGGGAACATCCCCGAATGTGGAGTCGCCCTCAGCCCAAAGTTAAAATTCTTCAGATTGTACAAAATCCTTTACTTAGAAAAGTACGTAATACTGAAATATATGGTACACGGGAACGTCCGTTAGGCCATTTTGTCTTAAAGGAACTACTAAGAAAAATACTGAATCGGGTTATACATATGCAGTGCTAAGCTATTTGCTGGTAACGACATCTTGGTTAGCGTTTACGGCTGTTGCCTGTTTTCCTGCGAGACAGTCGCACCCGTTTACCACTACTACATTCAATAATACCGTAAATGATACCTGGATACAATAATGAATCGCGAGATTCAATGCACATTGGTTAACTCTGGCATATCAGGCTGATATATGCTAAACTATCTGCAGTTAGTCAAGTAAAATAATTTACCCAAGCGGATGCGTGACATTTGAGCTTGGTCGAATTTAACATAAGCAGAGAAGATTAATATCATATTGGTAGTTAGCAATGCAACAGTGATGTAATATCATGATGGATGTTTAATTATTTACGTGACAGGTTAAATATGATAAGAGAGTTTTTGATGACAGGCTTTAATCCATCGAAATAGTCAAATCATCCATTTAGAGGTTATATCATATAATGGAGGCAACACTATGTATGGTTAGGAGTCTGACACAGGGTGCTATATGCTGCATCAGTTTATAAACAGTGTTGTAACAATCAATGAGTCATCTATATATCTATGAAATGCCCAGTAATTTGCGCATACTGCCTGCATGTATTATTCATTGCGTCATCGCATCACTCTTCTTCCTAGAATCACACAGTAGAACACCTTCAGCCGATCACCCATCCTCCATCAATCCCGCAAAAGAACACTCCAACTTTACCCGATCCTTTGCTGCTGCGTTTTCAGTTACGAAAACAGTTCAATCCCAAACACGTAGGGAGCAGGTATAAACAAGCAAGTCTGCTAAAACAGCACCTGGTCTCCCTTGCAAAGCTGCTTTAATATAAGAAATTTTGCTTGGCAAGAAATATATCAGAGCTGTCTGTTCGCAGCTTCCTCACTCTTCAATGGTGACAGTTTGCGCGATGCAATGCAATCGGTATGACTGATTGGTTAGCCTGGGCATTACGGGCGTTATACAATAAACGGAAAATATCCCATTTAAGGTGGCTTGCAAATTCCCCTTTACGTTAGGTAGATGTAAGGCTTTATTCAACCACTCAATTTAAACCTTTTGAGTTGCAGCCTTTTGCGATAAGTAAAGTCAGTTATAGGAGTTAGTGATATGCTCGTATCTATCGTATTGCTTTGCAATCTGCCATTAGCAAATTGTAATAAAGGCTCTACGTCGCTGCATGGATCGTATTTTCACTGTTTTTACTTATAGATGCTGATATTTGCTTATGAATTTCGTACGCTATTAGCGTTCGCTGCTTGTTTGTTTGTTGATTGTTATATGCGCCACTTTCTACGTAATATTTATGGCCCAGAAAGGATTCATCGGTAGCGGTCCCTGCCCCTGCCCATTATACGCAACAAGTTGCAAAATAGGGAGATATTTCGGAATCTCTATGCAATAACCAATGTTATGGGTGTCTTCAGACTGCTCGTTGTGTTCAATGTATTATAAAAATAGGGTCCTTGTTTCATACTGCAGTTACATCGACTTGAATACCAAACGCAATGCCTCCACAAATCGCAAGGTAAGCTGGTGCAATCAGTAACATTATTGGACATGCCGGCACCCATAGCTAGATAACTTATAAATAATAAGAAGACATATAAATTTTGCGTCAGGAGTGAAATTCTTGCATAGTTTGTCCCATGAGCAGGTATGAACACCCTGTGACATCATTATAGCAAGTGCTGGATGTCATGTGGGCGTTTCATGAGCATGCTGATGAAACACGTGTATGCGAATTTGTAAATTATAATAGGTCCGCATGAAGATCTCATGCCCTAAAGCAATCTACAAATGATCAAAAAGTGCATTAATTTTAAATATTTTCAACAAGCTAACAATTATATTGTATGTAGGCATCATCCACTATCTACAGACAGGGGTGCTTTGCCTGCTGGTGAAATGTGATGAGGTGGAAACTGATAAGAAATATTTATTATCACGGCATGCCCCAAATGTCTTAACATGGTAACCATCATATTGGGTTCAAGTTATAATCTTGATTTGTCGCAAGAGAAATATGTTTGTGCAGTACTCAAAATAGACCAATGGATTCCACACAACTCAACCTAATCATAACCTTGTTCATGACAGAGTTGTCAGGTTTTAACCGTTCACACGCATGATCCCAACGCTATATGGAAAAATATATAATCATATTAAAATGAATTGTATTATTGTACTTTGAATATATACTTAATGATAAAAGCATAATATGACTATTAGCGAACAGGCATATTTTTACTTTTCTACGTCCATATTTCAATGCTGCAGCGTATTTGAGGGTGGCAAGCGGGTTAACGACGTTATTCGTCAAAGTGCATGCTATTTAGAGTTTACGTTGTTAGTTCATCGAGCGATAATGTTGCAGCAGCTATTGTCATTAGCGAAGTTTGCTTATGTAGTCAAGTTCCACGGTAGCGTTGACTAACGATAAACACGCACTTAATCCTTAAAGCAATGTAAATATATTAGGAAGATATTATTCTGTAAATATGCATGATTCCTGATGCATGCATCTACCGATTTAAGTGGCTTACATAACCTTGCGAGCTTTATATTTGTTCACGGCAGTTACAGTTGCAAGGCGAATATTTTTGGTTCTGTCCACTGTTCGTGCGTTTGGCACAATTGTACACGATACAAGGGGATTAATTTTGGCATACATATATACTCTACACAGCATTGTGCATGTTATTTGCTGGGTCGTATGATGAAACGTGAGACCAAAAGTCGCGATGAGCCGAAAATGCCCAGTTAGTACACAAGGATGGTGATTTGAATATACAGTCTATGATTGATAATTGGATGGTTTGGCATGTTTAAGGCCGCTGTCCATTTCACTGTAAAAGAAAATGTAAGGATCCGTACATCCTTAGGCGCCAAAGTTTTGTCATAGTAAATTTTTATAGCAGATGATTCTCAATTGAACTTAATGCGTTTCAAGTGCTGATACTATTCTCATACATAGTCATGTTCTCGTCTAACTCGTGTGCATTGCTTGGTTATAGGAAGTTTGCTATATTCTATCCAATTACTAAGTAGTTGTCCATTACCCATTCTTCTATCTACCATTGATCAGACCGGACGTGGCAATGGCTGATGTTAATTATTGATGTACTGATCGAAGAGCCTTCTGAAATGTTCAGCAATAATATATTAGTTGTTGTGATGCGCACCATAGATGCTGTTCAGCAGAGGTTTTTTAAGTGACAGATCAATAAGGGATATTTCGATAGATGCATTTTGCCTTGAGCCAGCTTCCGCGGTGTAAAACGTCTCACCTAATATATGTTTCAGCGTATATATCTAGCAATTAAAGATGGCTAGTTTAGCCAATTATCTACAAGTAGGCAAAAGAATTGAACGATAGTTCTTGCGAATTGAGTTTCGAATCGTAGCGTGAAAGGGCATATAATGCAATCTATCACATTGAACATTGCCTTCTCTTTTGGAATACAGCTATTGCTCTCGAGTGAAATCTCTATTGAATAGTCGATAGCGGTCCAAGACACCTTGACTGGAGAAGGTCTTTGCCCCCTTAAAGTGCAAGTAATGGGTAAAATATGAATTTTCGGGATCTTATAGAACGCGATTTTCTGATCAATAATTTGCAGTTCCTTTTTCGATCCGACGCGTTGTAAACAAGAAATAAGCAAAAACAAACAACACATTCCGGAACTTCCCGACCACACACCGAAGATGAACGAAGGCGCTGTGACGTCATATGTCACCAGAAGATCTATGTTACCACGGACGCCGTTTCTATTCGCGAACTAGCTGTCGTACTAATTTATCGCTATTTACAGAAACTCATCAGCGTTTTTGTATCCATGGTTTCTTGATAATCTGTAAGTATACTCATCCTTACATTTCCCATATGAAAGTCGAATTAGAATTCATTAGTTATGCTTCCGTACTGATTTTGAAAACAGAATTTGCACTTGCCCGTTGACAAAATTGACATGGCCGGTAGTGATCAGTGTGGGGCGGCTCAAGTTTTATAAGGGTGTTTCACAGATAACATATAGATTTGTCTCGTCAGGCTGCAATATGTAGATGTATGCTAGCCTGACAGTAGCTTACACTTGTCCTAAACAATCCTCGGACGATGCCCAGTGCTCAGTGAGTCAGTTCTGGCCTACTGTCAAATTTGCTTCATATAACTTTACCCTTATGTCTTCCAGTCTTTATCATCATTGTGCGAATATGTGAGTACCAGTACTGCAATAATTCGCATCTAGGGCCTCAAACGAAACATGTCATTTCGTTTGGATGACCAAGGACTGCATCATCACCGATAGGCACACGAGTATCAATAAGTACATCCGTGATGACCAATGAACCAGGTGCACTTGCTGAAATGTATGACTACCCTGACAAGGAGGAGGCTGAGAGGCAGCATATGGAGAGGTTTCTTCTTTAGATGAGTCATGTAGTAAGGTATCTAAAGGTGATGATGAATGATGGTGGTGGTAGTGATGGGGTAGGGGAGGGGTGGTAATGGAGTTGATGGTGGTGGCCTAAGCATTATATTGGTGGTTGGCCGATTTATATTTGCTTGTTTACAAGTAATATCTAAGCTCTGTTTATTTTTCAGCTTTGGCTTCAGCTAAGTCAAGCTTGTAACATTTAATTTTACCTATCTGTTAACAAGTGCACAAGGACATAACTATTTCTTATCATCATACTTACAAAATAAATGGTAAATATTGGGGTTAAAATTCACTTTGAACATCAAAGGTCATTTCAAACTGGTGGTGTAAGATGACGAACAAACATTGGAGTTTAAGATCCTATCGCCCAAATGGCACCACCATGCATAGCACACAGTGGGATTTGAACTTGCCACATTTGGGAAACTAGACAAACACCCACCCTGCTAGACCACAGTTGTGGACCTATCATCTTAAACATCATTGGTGAGGTAACCGCCACAATATGACCTCTGATGTTGAAAGTGATGTTAAACAACAATATTAACCATTTTTTATTTCAAATCATCCAGCATGTGTATGGCTTTATGACTTAATTTGAATGTTAAATGGGTCTATGGTAAGCTAAGCTGTGGTGAAACTCAAACACTGTTATATGATTCCTCTTTGTGGCTTGCTGAGAATCAATTTTGTAAATATATATGTTGGACTGGTGTATATATTTTGCCATTTCTATTATCACAGACAAGTGAAGAAGAACCAGACATTGTTGGTATTGTGAGCAGAATTGCATAAGCATTTTTTGTATAATGTGCCCGCGAAATTTAATCATGATGATTGATGTGCAATGGCACAGGATATATAAAATATCCTGCAAAAATTATTAAACAACTGTTAACATACTGTTATTTGAGTGATTAAATATCTTTTGTACGAGATACAGGATACAGGAACAAGATGCCCTGCAGGTATGTCATGATTTTGGAATTGATGCTTCCTATCATTTTATGCATATGGTATAATAAATTAGGTGGACTGGCCTTAACTGAATTTTGTTGCTGGTTGTCATCAGCGTGTAGTATCATCATAGCTGAATGTAAATAACAGAATAAGACACATAATGCTTTTTTGTCCCTTTATTATTGTAATGCTGGCAGTTTGAAACCAACATAAACTGATTCACCCTTGGGAAATCATCTCTAATTTTAAGTACAGAACAAGCTGGCAGTGGCACTCTATGATGTCTGCCTAGATTACCCCATCACCACTGTACCAACTGCCGATATGCAGTGAATCGGAATAACCTGCAATAAAAAGAGTACATGAATATTTTTCATCAGTTATCATCTGAACCAGACCATTTTTAAGTATATTCACTCATGCTTAGTAGTAACTTTCTTCTTGTACCTCTGGATATAAGCACTATATGCTATTTCTAGTGTCGAGGGACGCAGGAACCCTGAGACAAATCCTGGGTGTGCTGTAATACAGGACGCGCCCATAGATTTTACTTTCTCGAGAACTTGTGGAATTTCCTGGCAGCATTTACTCTCTGCTATTGCAATCATTGGCCCACATGAGCACCTAGTACAGAACATAATTACAATGAATAACTAGCTTTTCAGCAAACAAAAAATTGACATAAAACATGAATAAGAAGATGACTTGAAGCAAGACTTAAGAACAACTGTAAAGTAAAGAGAAAAATATCTGATTGTTTGGACTGAAATGTGCCAATACCAAGTGCTGTTACCCAGTCGGCTCAAGTCCTCTTCTTTTTGAGGAGAATTTGCAGGCCTTGTCTTAGCTGGAGGTTCAAATCTGCATGTCTGTATGCCCCACTTAGGTTCCTAGTTCCTCTTCTTCTTGGTGAGACGAACACTCACTGCTGTAATCCAGCTCATCACTTCCGGAGTTGTCTGTATATAAGGAAGATGAGGACATTTTGCTCCCTTGACATATAATAAAAGCAAAGTATAATGGCAGTTATGCACTGTACTAGGTGTAAGTAATAAATATAGAACTAATAAGGACAAGATAAAGTATGTATTATTGAGGTTGGTACCCCAGGTAATTCAAAGAACTAGTGTAAGGCCTTGAACTCTTTAAAGGCCTATGATATATGTAGTCATAAACATGTCACTAAACTTGGATCCTGTACAATTCACTGGAGAGGTATATTCAATTGTAACAGCTTATCCCTGATAGGTCTCGGTTCCCAAAACCAGTGCCAATATTTAAAATAAAATTGATATTTTCTGTTGTCAAGGAGAATATAAATTATTGAAATTTTATTCAATTTATAGCAAAAACGAAATATCGAGTGAAATCCCCATTTAATGTAGTATCAGTTTTCATTTGCGATTAAATCAAATAAAAGCACAAGAAAAGATATTCTCCGTAACAGGACAGGCAAATGGTGAATCAATCATTGATAACCATTAAACGGGCCTGAAATCGAGGTGCAGACCTCTGTTCCAGTACTGCTTGTATTATCGCTCGGTCCCCTTTGGTTGACGTTTTCACCCAACATAATAGAAGTTTATCACAATTTAATGTATTCTAGGCGAACAAGTACTCCATGCCACATTAAATGATGTGATTCGTTGCGGTATATGATGTACATGATGACGGTATAAAATACGATTATGCTCACACCTACCACAGTTCCCATGTAAACAAACGAGGAAATGACTGCGCTATCCGGCTGGACGGTGACATATGACGTCACAAACTCAGGAGCCAATGGCCGTCGTTTTTTGCGCATATGCCAAAACGGTCCGAAAAATCGATGGAAATATTGAAAAAAAACACACAAAACGACATCTATGGACGAAAATATTGTCGGAAGCGTCTTTCACAGGCTGAAATACCCCTTATACAACTTTGATTAGGGATTCGAAAATAGACGTTACTTGCACTTTAAGCACATATCGTTGATTGATATGGGGCATCATCTGGTAATTACACCAAACAGATTACCATGTAAATCATTGTGGTCTTTAAATGTGCTCTTTAAATTCAGTCCCTCCGAGTTCTCAAAACGTGAGCAATGGATGAATGACATTTATACGTTTACCATCAAGATAATAATAGCATTTATTTCGCACTCGTGGTACAGATATTTTATGACGATCAAGTTTAGGTGCAATCATTTAACAAAGCGTGGGGTGCCATCATAATGTGCAAATAAAATTAAGTAGAACATTGATATCGTCTTGAGAAAAACCGGGAATATAATCACATTCACGGGCCCTACAAAGTTCTTGTATTGAGTTAACAAAGTTCAATCTTTCTTGATCAATGTTCGGTAGAAAAATCTTGCTTGAAATATCATTAAAAGTAATGGTCTGGTCGTAAATCGTAGTAGTATTTAGATTAACGATACTCATAATATATCTTATATTATTTGCGACATTCGAATTACTAAAGGCACATAATCGGCTAACCGCCGATACAAGATGATTCGTGCTATTAAGACTATTTAAGAAAAATTTCATACATCGCAACATTAATTGTTCTCTTAGAGGTAATCTACCAGCTAAAAAAGGAATATACATTGATCTTGTTCTAGGGTGTAATTTCCATATATGGCGGATGCATTTGCGCCAAGTGACACATAAGCTTTTAAATGAATTACTCGAGAGCGTCCATAATGGGGATCCATAAAAACTTGAGCAATATTTGTCAAATAATGTATTACGAACATTTACTGTGCAGTGACCGAATCTTGACATCAGCATATTAGTTTTCGACACAACATCACCACATGCAGCATGAATATTCAATTGTTCGGAATTTCTTCCTATATAGGATCCAAGATGGATAGCATGTTCACTTACATTAAATCTAACACTGTTCAGTTGTAGATTCACATCGCGCTTTTGACAATTAAAAAGCAACAAATTGCTTATTGATGTGTTAAATATAACATTATATTCCTTGGCAAACTCTTCGCAAGTTTTAAGCATAGATTTAGCCGCATTTAAAGAAGGAGCAATGAGAGCGACGTCGTCAGCATAACTCAGTGCGCCTGCATAACCGTGACCAACATGGCACCCGATTCCCCTGTTTGAGAGTCGTGACAATAATTCATCGATATACACGCCAAACAAAATAGGTGACAAAACCGCACCTTGTTTGACTCCATTAGTACAATTAAACTTGTCAGAGAAGCTATTGCTCCACTTGACTCTTAACGTTTGATGCGTATACATGTTAAGAAGTAGTTTAGCAGTCATAGCACACATACCACGCTCTCGTAACAAACCAAACAATTTCATAAAATTAACTCGATCAAACGCTTTGGAAGCATCCAATAATATGACATAACATAATGAGTCTTCGCTGACATAATTATCTATGATTTCCTTTAATACAAAAGTGCACTGTGTTGTAGAGT
Organism: Urechis unicinctus; assembly: GCA_034190875.2. Lineage (NCBI taxonomy): Eukaryota > Metazoa > Annelida > Polychaeta > Xenopneusta > Urechidae > Urechis > Urechis unicinctus. The sequence continues at coordinate 48,614,807 of CM067345.1, forward strand.
GTGACGGTTTAAATCCAAATTGTAAACTACCCGATTTCAATACATCACTTTGATAGTCAATAATCACATTATCTAACAGTTTCCCTATGGTACTACTAAGAGCTACTGATCGATAATCATCACTACTATTCAATGATTTTTTTTCTGTTCTTAGGAATAGGAACAAGCGTAGATGTTAGCATACCACGTGGCGTATGTGCATGATTCAACATCATAGTAAAAAGTTTTGATAGGTGGGCATATAACTCATCACAGCCATTCAGTATATGATCAGAAGTTATTTCACAAACACCGTCTGTCTTATCTCGTTTAAGCTTACAAGCTGCTTGCCTAACTTGTGAAATGTCGATAGCATGCAAAGAGCCACATGTACCACCAGCACAATTAGAGTGTACATCATGACTCAATGATACATTAAGGGCATCCATTGCAGACTTACTATAAGACACATTATTGTAAAGTGTTTCATATTTATTTTTAAAGACATTGCATATCTCGTCGTCGCCGTGCACGCCATCCATTACGGACACGGTCGACTTATTTTTGAAATGCTTCTTCCGTATTTCTTTCCAGAAATTGCGACCATCACAAGTGTAACTAAACAACAATCAATGGAGCATTATATAACCGTAATAATGGGCTTAGCTGCTATTGATGTCATATGTAGAGCGACCTTGTATTTTAAATCATCCGGCTCAGTGCACTTTCGGTCAGTCACAGCTATTACCTGTCTATCCTGTGAAATATGATCCCCCCTTCCATCGTTTCTCTATTCGTTAAAGCACAATGTAACTACACCCACCCTAAAAGTAGCTAACAAATGCGCCAGAAAAACTGATTATATCGGTATGCAACCAAACTGATTACATCGGTATGTCACTAAACTGATTACTTCGATATGCAACCAAACTGATGTTTCTTATCTTCAAAACGATGTTTGTTGTACCTTCTATCGTATGTTTGTACGGCCATGAGCACTCGAGTATTAAAACTCCCCGCTCCCTAGTCGGTCATATATTTAGTTAATATACATTTGTTTGTTGAGGAAATGGTGCTGTGAGCCTCGAGCGTATGTGATTAGGAAACATATCACTCGATTGCTTGATTAAACTTGAGTCGTTGAGCACCTGGATAATACTCGACTACCTATTGTTGTGACTCTATTTAAAGAACTGTGCCATAAAAATAAGTTTTCATTTTTTTGCTAGCTGTTGCTGACAATGACCCCACAAGACGAGTTCTTGATATGAACGCTCCATCTGAAGATGAAAATGGTGAACACATGAGCCAGTATTTATATTGACACTGAGAAGTAATCGCAAATACCTTCTTTTGCTAATCCAAAATAGCCTAGATATAATCAATAACAGATGTTCGCTGATAGTGGAACATACGTTGACCCAGTGTCTTACTACATCCTTCCTATGAAACGGTTGTGACATACACCTACTTGTTACCTCTGCCGTGCATATATTCACGAAGAGAAAATAGGAAATTTAAGTAGGTAATCAATGTCACTGTGTCTGAGAGAGTCGTCAACAACTGATCCGCTGTTATGTCGATTAATCAGTATTAATGCGACTGTGTTGAAATCTTATTACGTAAGACACTCTGCATGGCATAGTTTTGTATATTAAAAGGGATTGTGCATACATTGGACAATAGTGTCCCATTGTGAGAAACAGGAATTGGTCTCAGCCGGTCGTGCTGGAAAGACAAACATATTGAGGTCAATGTGGCTGCACATTGCTTATACATATCTAACAAATGCAAGGGAATCATAGGAAATCAACCTCGGGTAAGACATATCGAAACTGTAACCCTCTTGTGAGTCACTTCAAGGGAAATCCACTAAAATAGATTTGGTACGAGTTGTCAGTGACTCAATGGACGTTATAAATAACCTGAGTTCACACAGCAAGGAATGTTGGATGGGATGTTAACTCCGCAAATTATTTTCATTCAGGTTTGCTTACTTTCTACGCACCGTATATATGGATGGTGCATTTATCATTGCGCTCGTCGTCTTGTGTATGCTGCTGAATAGAGATACTTAATTTGCAATGATCAAATATGTCTGGCTCCGGTCACAAATACCTTATATTATCTTTACCATATAAGTCAATAGCCTGTATTATTTTTACCATATAAAGACACAGCCAGTATCATTTTTACCATATAAGGCCATAGCTAAGCATAAGTGACACACCATGGAGGATGATTCGTTTCCATAACAAAACTAAAAACATTAATTAAGTTGATGTTTTGCAAGATACTGTAGACGAAAAAAATCTCCTCCAATCACCATTTGCCTGTCATTGCAGAAGAATGCCCTTCTCCGCCCTGGCTAGGCAACACACCTGCAATACTACAAGAAGAGCAGTCACCACTCTGCGGGCAGGTATGATTTCGATAACAGCATTTCATCATTGTAATCTAGAGTATTTATTCTAGGCTAGAATTGCTGTAGCTGCCAACACGATTGGTTACACATACGATTTATTACCGCTCGTAACTCAAATAACTTTCTCAGGTTCCTGAAGCCAAAGCAATCTGTACTGCACTATATTGTAATACTGAAGTAGCAAAAGATAGGGAGTGTGATCTCTGTACTGTACTTTACAATGGATAAATGTCGATTGATTTGAGGTTAGTCATTGGTCTATAACTGATTGCAGTCTAATATATGATGTAAACACAATAACTCTGCCAATAGCAAGCGCTAGCGCTAAACGGGTTCCATTTGCTGTCACAACATGAATGTCATGTCTTATTCCCTCGATAGGGTTACAATCTGAGTAGTATCAGCCAAATTCACGTTCAGCCATCTGAATCGTTAGGCAAGGTGGCGTTCAGGTAACAATAGGGAAGTGGAAAGTCACTTCGGTTGGACATTACAGAATATAGACTCATGGATAAGGCATGAATGGATTTGAAAGCTATCATAAATAAATTCTTATATAAAGGTCACTGTGAAAGAAGCCAACATGTCGTTCACAATAAGTGCATTTTGTTAACAAAAGCTATGCGATTTCTACCGTAAAATAGCAAGCAGCGTTATCTGACTTTGCATCGCACGGCAGCAGTTCGATTCTGCAATATCAGCACAATGTCTGGATCTCTGCGTGCGTTATCGTATTGTTCATCGCACCATCTATTCATCAGCTGCCTATCGCATCAGCAACATATTGCCCCTCTATTAGCACCAGACGCAATCTCCGGTGCAATCAGATCCTTTGCTGCTGTGTTTCCCAGGTGGGACATCCGCTAAAGCCTTTACAGACACTTGATTTTCTCATATAAGCAATAGTTAAGTAGTCTTCTGTAGATTTAGAGGAACTGTGAGGTTTGCAATAGATGTCTGGTTCGCCTAGCGCTCGACACAAGATACTTAGTTTTGTGTTATTGCTCGTTCGACCGGAATATTCTAGGCGTTTTACAAACACCAGAGTCACGGTAATCAAACATAACATTACAATAATGAGGGTTAATTAGCGAGAACAAGAATTCAACCCTACTTTCAATTGCTGCGCGATCTTTTTCATCCCTGGCAATTAACTTAGATCTGTTGGAAATAGTTATCACTGATCCATAAGGGTGCAGAGAGGAAGGGAACAAATTACGTTTTACCTGCAATATCCACAATCTAAGAAAAAGCCACTTGGACAAGCAATTGTGTTGTGAGTAACCGGAGCTAAGGCCAGTCCAACAAGTGATCTGTAGGGTGGTAGTAAGGACAATATATTGTGCAAACCATTTATATAACTGTGGTTGTCGCGTTCATACAGGAGTGACAATAATGTTCTGTTCTCTTTACATAGCGATCGTCAACATTTCCCATTATATGCCACTATTCAAAACGAGGAATCTTCAGCATTTTCTTTTCTACTCGTCCATATCCAGGAAATATTTCATTATATATTGGATTATTGAGCCAAAATGTGTCTGCCGCTGATACCGCTGTTGTATCTCTGACGCAGCGCTCATAGGACTAAAAGTCTCCTTAGATTATCTACTCACATTTACAGCGGCTACTTTGGCTGCTTATTGGTGTTCTCATCCTCTTGCCCTTGATATGTTTAGGTATAATGGTTCTCTGTGGCTCCTCCTGTCCAGTCTCTCTTTCGCGTTCTTTCACCCTATCATCATATAAACCCATTATTTCATTATATTTCCCCTTCTCCCTTTTGCTGCTTTCTATTTTGCTCCGTTCCCATCCGCAATCACTAGTCGATATCAATTGCTATCTGGTTCTTTATATCTTTATATATTCTTCGCACTCACTCATCCCATCTCTTTATCCTCAACCATTCATTATGCATCTCTTTCTTATTATCTGTCTCACTATTATTACTTACATATCGCTCTCTAATCCCTCATTTCTCTTTTACTTCTTACTCTTATCCTTTATCTTCATTCTTGCACCTTACCTTAGGGTTTTGTGCGATCTGTACTCAAATCCCTGAATCCTGATGGATGTCTCGACAAATGTAAGTGGCTTTTATTACCATTTGGTTTGCATATGTATTGATTCCAGTCGTAATTGCTGGCCATTAAGGGTTAAATATTGTTAACAAAGGTATTTGTGTCTTTCCTCTTTGTAAGCGTTTTGCACAATTACACCTTTAATGGCTCACATGGTTATACTCCTAACGGACAGTTGGTCAAAAATGACAAATCAGTAAGCTGATAGCCCGTGTTCCTTGCTAAATATGGCGTAGCTAGTAATATAAGGCGTCGTCAAATAGATCACCACAAATACATACAAAAGCTGCGTTCAGTAACCTTGGTGTCTGACAGCGATTGTTGGTACCTGCTGACTGAAATTTGTTTGGTAAGTACATTAGGACGCCAATATTCATTAAACCTGATATGCGCAAATAATAGCGATATGTGTGCTTAAATCTTGTGCATGGAAGGTGTTAAAATTAAACATTGAGGGGATACGCGGTAATGCAGTTGCAACCCCTCTCATGAATATACTCCTATGAATACCCTTAGTTCGAGTGCATCGACACATCATGTTTGCATTTTACCGCGTATTTATCTGGCTACACAAGTGCGGTCCGATGGCAACACTCTTTCCACTATATCTTAGGTTAGCCATTTATCAACTGGTGATCGTGTGCCAACAAATGGCCAGATTGTTCACGATGCCTCAGTTAAGAACTGCAGCGTGACAGGATCTATATTGCCATCTACTGCACTGAAAGTTACGGTTAGTTTTAGAATACAACAATGCCCCCTAAGTACAGCCATTATTTGGTAGTTTATTGCGGTGTAAGACAGGATCCCAGCGGATTGGCGGTGTAAGACAGCGTGCCTGCAGATGGCGGTGTAAGACAGCCTTCCCACAGATTGGCGGTTTAAGACAGCATGCCCGCAGATTGGTGGGGTAAGACAGCGTTCCAACATATTGGTGGTGTAAGACAGCGTGCCAGTAATTTGGCGGTGAACGACAGCGTGCTAGCACTATTCGGTAGTAGACGTCACCGCGATCCGCTTGTCAAAGGCGGGATTATCATATCCGGTGAGCGATATTATACATTGCGTCACAGCTCTACACGTTCAACACGAATCAGGTAAAGTATATTGAACAAAGGAGGCTGCGTGAAGCCCTGCAATATACGATTGTATCGAACACTATGTCCATAAAACAAGCATGAAATATATCAACAATATGGCGTGGGTTTTGGTAGGAATAGACAATTAAAGCTCAAGGACGGCCGGAAAAGCTGATAAGAGCGGTATGGAAAAACACAGACAAAATATGAGCACGAGTAGCATGTCGATTGACAGGTGATGCTGCCATAACCACCATCATTCTCACCTGCTCTATTTGCCAATTCTAAATTGAAACACTATAACAATATCAATTCTAGCTGTCATCAGCTCATGGTTACATGGATTTTAGTGATATGAGTTTTTTGTTAATTGCTCCGCCATACAGTTACAAGAAACACAGCACATCCATGGTCATTGAGCAAGATGGTAGCAATTCGGCCAGTCGAACCGATATTATCTAGATGTGTATGTGTATATATAAGTAACCAGCTTTCTAAGTCAATGATGAAAGTCAAAATATGAACGCCATTTTAAATCATATCTACTTGAGTATCGAGTCGACAGCAATGTAACAAACGTCGCGTCAAATCAAAATGCATGCATCATAAGCTATGCTATCGCAGAACAAAATGGAGCGGCTCATTTCCTGTTTATTCACGAGTTGCTATGTGTATGTGAGTTGTATCGCCTGGGTGCTTGCATCACATTCGTAGTCAAGGGCGATAGCCATGATGTGCAAGCAATTCTAAAAAGAACGTTACTTTCGTTACCTCGAAGATTGGACGCTGAAATATATATTAAGCCACGTACTTCATAAGTCCTGCGACCGTAATGAAACAAATGGTCGGTACATATGCTGCATATTCAAGGGTTATAAAACGTGCTTTGATATCATAAATTGGGTGCTGCGAGTAAGCATATCAGAGGTTAACTACAGAGCATGTAAAGTGATTCTGCCAGCTGTTCGATCTGCTATCCGTTACATTTTACATATTCAGCAATTAGGCAGGCTGCATTGCTTAAGTGCCAGGCGCTGATGCTATCAGTACTGAAATTTATTGGCATGCTTAATTACCTAATGCAGAATGACAAGGGCGTGCGTCAAGGTGAAGTTGGTTAATTTGTCCTGCAGGAATCCGAATATTAATTGTAGATGCTCACCTTGGTTAACCCTTATTCATTGCATGGGATTCATGCTGCAATGCGAAATGCCATAATTTCCGCAATCGCCTCTTCTATAAAAGCTTGAAAAGCGATATATCCCGTGTGTCTCTCCGACAGCAGAATAGTGTTGTGGTCGATGTGTGAACGATGCCAGATGGTTTTGACAGGTTTGATAAAATAGCCCTCCGGATCAACGCACGATTTATTTATGTTTATTTTTTTATCCATCCAACTATGTCATTGTCACGGCAGAACAAACACATTGCATGTTAGCGTAGATTATAACATGCCTCATGGCACCAATATCGCATCCGAAAAGCACATCACATGTTGCCTGGTGTCTGCACCACCATCTTAGCTCTGAGCTCAGTAGGTTAAACGAGCTGTATATTGTTTAGACTCATTATGGTGACATAGGTGATAACAGCCGCTAGCAGTACCATGTAGCCTAGTTGTATGAGCAATTCAGGTTGTGTACCTTTATTTTATCTCCATGCATGATCAATAACAAAGCAATCACGGTATACATGATTGCAATGAACAATGAAATGCACGAATGCATTGAACAAAGTAGTTTTTGCTTTGAATAGTGCACTAACATGCGCAAACGCACGTTCAAACATTTGCGCATTAACGTTTTTTAAACATTGCAAAGCTGAAGGCTCATTGGTAAGGCATCATAATCTCTAAGATTTACCTTTAATTAATACCTATATAACGGTCATTATGAAAATGGCCAAGCTTTAAAAGAGATCTGGCTTTGATATATGCTTTGAATTACCTATGCCATTTCTTCTTTACTAAGTAAGCAGTAGTATATACTACTGAGTTAGTCAACCAGGGGTCTGTGTTTCGAGCCTACAGCATACTGAATCCAGCAAGAACCTGTGATTACTGCCTCTAGCAAGGATCTGTGATAAGAGTCTCCAGCACAGTGAATCCATCGAGGGTCTGTGATAAGAGCCTCCAGCACAATGAGTCAACCAAGGATCTGTGATAAAAATCTCCCGCACAGTGAATCCATCGAGGTCTGTGATTAGAGCCATCGGCACATTGAGTCCACAAAAGGTCTGTCAATAGAGCCTCCGTCACAGTGAGTCCAAGGAGGGTCTGTGATTGGCGCTACGCCACTCTGCCCTGACATAGCGGCATCCAATACGACGCGCAAATTATACAATATAAGATTTTGGCACTCCATTTTGAAGCGGAATAAATTTTGGTTTTGTGCTGGCCTTTTACAAAATGAACCGAAACCATCCCTAGCCTATGACTATGTTAACAGACAACCTTTGCATGTGTTATCGTCGTATTATTTGATGCTGGCTTATAACTAAGTTAACAGACACCCCTCCCATGCATTATTGTCCCATCCAAATTACTTTATCGATGAGACATGAACATCTGAAGGGATGTCCACACACAGATCCATTCTGCTTTGATGCAGTGTCACCTTTGATGATGACAATCCATACACTTTTCATTAGCTCTTACCTCGAACGCATAAAATGACTTCCACTGCGTGTAGTGCTATCTAGTCGGAAATAACAACACCGATGAGTGATAATTTAGATATTTAGAAATAAACAGCAGATTTGGGAGACATCGGGGAGTTCAAATCAGAGTTATGGTATCAGAGATATCTGGTTGTACACGTTAGAACGTGACATTTACGCCAAGAAAGTGAGCGTTAAAATGCGACAACTTATTCGTAGCTCGAATTCAATGCAAGCTACACGCGTTTTCGCTCATATTGCGTTCATGCGTTTATATCATATCTGCGGGGCCTTTATACAAGATGGTGTGCTTTCAGATCCTTTCATGATATATTTGATCATTTTCACTCTTAATCTATCCACCCACGTATCTCCTTGTGTCGTTACTATACTTTTTCATAACCGCGATTTATCAATCTCTCCATCTCTGTTTCTCACTCATTCTGCTCCTGTCATTCTCTGTTTTCTGCCTCTAGCTATTGGTTTACTCCTCTATTTACCACCCCCATCGCACAACCCGAGCCAAAATGTATTTATCGCTCGGCTCACCTTTGCATTAGCAGGAGCAGCAAGAACCAGGCATGATCTTCTACACAGCCAGAGCCACTGATTGTGCGTACTGGGCAGCAGTTAAAGCCCTTACAGTCTCGAACAGATGTGGGAAAGCGTATCTACTGAAACAACACCTACATCTCGTTGTGTATCGACCCAAATCAACAACAGTTGCTGAGCCTGTCGCTGATGACGGAGATACTGAGGGTGAGGAATAAGGTTCGCATGTCTGATGGGGCTATCAGTGGACGCGCAGCGAACAGCAGGTATCTTCGTTTGGCGTTTCTTGTTGCAGTGGTTAAGTTTGTTTTTCCCAAAGACGGTAGCTGCGAGTGTAAATTGACTCAGCAATGCAGATGTATGCGGGAATAGCTCGCAATCCATGCGTCCAGGGCTATCCACTGGCCATGTACCATTCAAGTTAGTATTTATAGATAAATATATATATACACATATATATGTAAGAATATATATAGTTGCATAAATAGAAATGAATTTGTAACAACATTTATGCATATAAATTTATAGATATATTTATGAGTATATATATATGCATATATATATATATATGAATATATATATGTATTAATATAAATAGATATACATATTTGAACAAAATTATAAATATATATATATAAACATATAATTATATAGCAATAAATATATATATTTATATATATATATATATAAATATATATATATATATGTATATGTATAAACATGCATATATATAAATATATTTATATATAAATATGTGTATAATCATATATATATATGTATATATATACATATATTTATATATGTATATAAACGCATATATATGTATACTTATATTTATATATCTTTAAAAAAATATATATAAATGTACATGTTTATATAAATAAATAAATATATATATATATATATATATATATATATGTGTGTGTGTGTGTGTGTGTGTGTGTGTGTGTGTGTGTGTGTGTGTGTGTGTGTGCGTGTGTGTGTGTATGTGTGTGTGTGTATGTGTGTGTGTGTAGAATAGAATCAACCCGTGTTAAAACTGTGATTTTCAAGTGATTAATGTGCACCTTATTATTTACTTTGAAAATACATTTTAAATTCATTGTCCTCAGAGCCAGTTTAATCGTATGGTTCGACCAATTTCGATACATCTTATAATGTATCTTATTATTTACAGGCGCATTTTCGACATACATACAACATTTGTATATCCATAATATGTATGTGGTACAATGTTTTATAGCGATGAATATGCAGGTAGGAATTGTGGCTTGAATGGACTATTGCAATCCTGGAAAAGTCAGATGTTGCTTCGTCATGTATATTTGAATCTCTATATCTGTTGTTATTTCGCAGTCGATTTTACAATTCCATGTAAAAACCGCCGCGAACGAAGATTAAAGCTAGTAATAGCCCAGCTACTGTCGAATCTTTACTTAAGCAGATCGTCAGTACATGTTTTTTATTAAATTAGCTCTAGAAAATCGTGCGTTCTGCAAACGTTCAAAGATTTCAAGGAATGGTTGTCTTCAGAACGCTTATCTTGTGCTAAGATTAACCTGACAGAGCCTGACGAGTTGTTATTTTCATAGCGTTGATAAGTTTTGGTTCCACTACTTTGGGATGATTTTACATTGTCTGAGTATTCCCGGTCCTGAGAACCCAAGTGATGGGTCATATTAGGCACAAGATCGTAAAGATTGTAAAGCATCAGACAATATGGCTTTAGTCAGGTACATTTCACGTGTTGCAGAAGCGCTGGTATTGCACGCCGCAGGAAGAATCACACCAATCGACAATTATAAGGTCTTATAATAGCCTTTTACGCAGCCTGATATATATATCCAGTCGTCGACGTGGATATTAGTGCATCACTTTGCGCAATAATAGGGTCCCAGAAAAGAATCAGTGGTGACCATCCCTGTGTCTGAATGTGTAATAATATCAGTTCAGTTATCTCACCACATCAGTCAATGTTAGTATTGTCAATCGACCGATCCTTGTGTCCGGAAGATAAGCTTTCCGAATGGAACATTACCTACTGTAGGATATCAACAATATCTACTTGTTTTTCTAAGCATTGGCAGTAACGTCGACCTAAACGCCAGGCAAATCACACCACTTTAATTGCATTCCCAATCATTCCCAGAAATATGCAACTGTGTGTATTTGAAATATGATAGGTCCATCATTGCCATTGTGTGTCATAGCGTGATAGAATTAGCCACAGCATCCAAAACCCATCGTAACACATATTATAGAAGATACGATGAATGGAGATTCGCTCTTTTAAAATCCACAAATACCGGCTATTGTTATGCCTAAATTGGATTCTTGAAAGCGAAGTTTTTATGCATGTGGAGATGTGATAGTTTTACTATTTATATTCAATTACTTGTAACGGCAATGCTTAACTGAAATTATAACCTCACATAGGAAGAAACCTTTTAACCAGTTAGGCTGAATCGATGTGACGTATGGTGGTATTATACCATGGACAATGGAGCATCCAGACACACTACATAGAAACCAGAACCTTTGTATGGAATATTTAACATCCTATATATTTAATAATAGCCTACGCACGCAAAAATGCATGATTAATAATTCGCATCTCCGTTACATGCTGTAATTCCCGAAAAGGAAAATGGACACAAATTGGTCGATAGAAATTTTAAAGGGGGATGGGTATGTGCAAAGTATAAATTATTCATCTTACAGTGATTATTCGAGCACCGTATCCTTAATTCAGGAAATTCCATCGACGTGATGTCAAATTGATGTGCAAGATAATTTGTATGATGCGTGCTGCGGACCACCCTACGAGCGTCGTTATCGATGTTTACTCGCACATTCAATTAGCCATGAATGTTGCATGCTCCAAAACCAAATGCTTCATACATGTATATGCATTTATATTTATTAATGTATGTATATTTATTTATATATGTGATGCATAAAACCGCAGACTATGTAGATTACCAGTTATTCCAACCTAACATAATCTCACAACCTGCGATAACCGCAGCAACCATGTGTCCTGGCAGAGATGCGTTCCGAGCTATTGTAAGGGAGTTGACTGGTGATTGCAGCTTAAAGGTATGTTGATGCGGGGGTGGGCCGAGCAATAAAAACTTGTCATGATCAAGTAGAGGACACTCCTGCTATGGGAAATGAAGACTTTTAATTGAAAGTGACGATCATCATTTAAAAGTTAGCTTGAAATGGATGATGCTACAATGGAAGATGAGTCTTGCTGATCACATGCTCTGAGATAACCAAGCATTTATTGATAGATCCTTTAATATTTTCGGCCGATACTTTGACTATTTATATTGCAAGCACGAGCGCATCGGGCTTTACTTAAACATATCTGTCATCTTTGCCGATTTCACTCTTACCCTGAAAAATAAATGCCACCATCCGTTGATGATATCAGCACGTTACATTCACACACAATTCAGACAGCTACCGGTGAAATAGGCAGGTGTCACTTAGCTCAGAAACGTGCAGCGGCGTGATGATGACTTTGGAATATATATCAACAACGATACCTGTGTTGCGCTGGGGTCTGCTAACAGCAGTGCTATTGTGCTGATGCATTGTGTGGACCACTACCAACATGGACAGTTTGGTCGAGAGCATAATGGCCCTGTGTTGGAATAGCATCAGATTGAAGGCTAAGAAAATTCTGTCACTATGTATGTACGCAATCAAAGCATCACACGAAGCGACTCATTGTACAGTTATATATTTCTATAACGTCTCTTCTGAAAGCCCCCTGCTCTATTAGATTTCTAAACTGACACTTTTCCTGTAATAAAACACCGCATAACAAGAAATATGTAAAACACCGGTTTTGAGACATTTGTTAATTCAATAATTGACCACTTCCTCGTGTCACACCCATGCTCACTGAATACAATACAATGGCGCCCAACAACTAAAACCTCATTTAATGATCAGTCTGCGACATATATCAGGAATCTATCGATATTATTTGATCTCCATGACCAGGCGTGTCGGAACACAACATATCGTGTGATTTGACACAATTAGGACCCTTTTTAACGAATGACAGACGAATTGTATTGCTTGCAAAGTGTTCGAATTAATCCTACATCGACACCAAAATCAGAACTCTCAATCACCATTAACAGCTTCTTACGACGTAGTAAATAATGGAGTAGTTTTTGGTTGTTGTATAAGTATTGAATTTCAACCATTTGATATGGGCCAGGAAAATCTAGGAAGTAAACAAAACAAGTGAATTATGTTCATGGCGGATAACGCACGTCTAGACAAATAATCGAATTGAATATAATGGGTAAATTAAGAGAAAAGCTTTTACCATAATTCTTTGCCTGCGAATTGAAGCTATCAGCTTAGATAGCATCAACCAGAAGAACGCAATGCTCGTTTAATGCCAGAATATATACCGGATATTCCAACCGTAATTCTATCACTTAACTCCAAGCACATCAACGCCTCTCCTGAATAGGGAGATATCAGACAGGATCGGTATGGTCCAAGATATGGTGCAATTCGCAAAAGCTGCCCTGGTAAGAAGATTAGTAAAGGTCGATGTAGAAGTGTGTGTAAGTGTGGGTACAACATCGAGTTTTTGCTAGTTGGTGCGCATTGAAGCTGGTCACGTGTGCTGTATGATAATGCCATAGAAACAGACACAGAGGTAGATGGTAGTAATTCCATATGCTGCACTGGTCACTGTAGGTGTGTCGTGTGATGCAACAGCATTCAGGTTCCTTTGGGTATAAGATTGTTAATCCAGATAAGGATATTCGCCCTATGAAAAAAAGGCTACAGACGCAATCTAGTGTAGCGACCAATAACCGAGAAAAAAAGATTGTGATGTAGCGTTAATGAGGTTTTGCTTGTACAAACATCATCATTGGTAGAGATACACGTTTAACCCCCCTCAAGGGTATTTTTCAGAATAAATAATAAAAATAAACGGTCCTGACATTTCCTGACGAAGTAAACCTTTTTCAATTCCAGAAATAGTTCGTTCAAATCTCTCCATTTGCCACGAAACTCCATATTATGGCTATATGATCGTACAATTTCATCGTGACATTTGCCTATTTCTCTTAGCTTTCATCGTTTTGAAGAGTGATTATATGCGAAAATGTGTGTCAGTTTTGTAAATATGACTTCTGCTTTCAACTTGTCTGGAGCAATCTGAAATGTATGTTGCGCTATGATTTTGTTAAATAACTTCGTCTATTAGCTGTTGGCATTTACAGATAAAACAACAAACACTCGATGAACTTGTTTTCTTCTGAATGGTGACGGTTATGGACAAATTACTGAATCGTCTTGTCCTATCTAACAGTCAATTAAGAATTTTTGCGCTAACGGCGTCGATGTTGAGATTATTACCTCGTTATGTGTAATATAAAAGGCTCATAAAGGAGATTATGACAGCGGTCCCTGCATCTGAATTATTCATTATGCAGACCTTGCTGCGTAATAGGATATAATGACGTACTATATGTCACCTCTCTTCGGGGACCAACGTCATCACAGTTCTCAGACCGTTCGCTGCGTTCAAAGAATGATCTACACCAAGTGACTGCTGCAATACCCAGGCTAAGTGGTTAGGTAATGAACGCAAAATAACGTTTAAAACATAGCTAATTACTTGAGAGCATGTACCAAATAGAATAAAATGGGATGCGTTTTAGGTCAAAACACAAAAATACATGTAATCGCTTTGCAAAATATACAACATTCCAAGTGAATGATGATCCAATATTCAAATTTCATTTACCATACTTACTCATTCAGGCATCAAAGAGTATGCACACAAAACACTATTATTGTTTAATCTATTTGCTTAGCATCTAAGCACGATTTGTTTATGAGCTGCTAATGGAACCATTGATTCATAATGTAATTTGAGACACAGTCACTTTAGCAGACGACAGCAGCGGTTGGATTTGTGCATCCAAAAGATTGAATGAATTCCAATAATACAATATGAGAGCCCCCCCCCCCCTTAAAAAAAAAAACAAGAATAAAATATTTTAAATATGATTGGTTCTTCTGCTTTCATTGGTTGTACGAATCGTCTACTGTTGAGTGTCATGATGGATTGAAAATACAAGATATTCCAGTCACAACATATCATTCTAATTTTATCATAATAAATGGTTGCATGCTACCCTTTTATCTACAAACACGTAATCGTCCCTCTGTTTATAGATATCGCAGAGTGAAAGCAATAGATCGAGGATGAGAGAGATAGAGAGAGACATGGGGAGATAGATAGGAAGCAAGATGCCAAGAGAGATGAGGAGAGAGGTGCAGATAAAGAGGGATAGGGAGGGAGGCGATGAGTGGATGCAGTGATATGTTAATTTATTGATAAATTTATATTTCATATTGACAAAAAGGGGAGATGAGAAAGGAGGCGACAGCTTGAGAGGTAATGTGTTTAGGGACAATGATAAACCTGGAAGAGTTTGTGTAGGAAAGATCATAAATTATAAACATGTGGAGAGCGAGAATGCGTGGACGTAAAAAAGAAAGAGAGCGTGGGAGTGAAGATAAAGCACAGAGAAGCAAGAGAGATGTTACGAACGAGTTAATGATGATTTACGAGAGGACTAATTGCACGCGAGATTGCTTCTGATATTGGCTTCTGATGGCGGGATGAGCGAAAAATACAATGACTCATTAGATAACACGCACAGATTGAGAGATGCAGCCACTGTTACGTAATTAGATATTGTACTTTTTATCGGCGGCAGAAGGGGGTCATTAATTGAACGTGAATTCACTGCTTTTCCGACAGACTATTTAGCTTAATCTGCAATGCCAACATATTTTGTGCTTTCCTGTGTTGATATTGAAAACGGGAAAAACACAATTTGGTGTACCAGCCTGGCATTGCGAAATATCGATGGCTATGATTAATTCGGGATCGGGTCGGATGGGGTTACTTTCAATAGCCAAACTAAATTAATCGGTTGTTGTTTTGTTATATCATCCTTGGAAATCAATATTCATACGATAGTCACCGGGTTTGTCCGTTAAGAGCATATCGTGATGATAAATGATCCCCATCAATGGCGACCTTATCAAGTTTAATTAGCGAGCAGAGCCAATTAGTTTCTTGACATATGCACATCGACTGTTACTTCAGTGCGGTTCTTGACATTTATGTGAGTAGATGATCGATCACGCAATGTTGTTTGCTGAGAATTGGGTTTAATGATGCCATTATTGAGCCTTTAATAGTCGTAAGGGTGATATATGTTACCCTTTTCTCGCTGATAGTGTTTATTGTAAGCATCACCTCTAATGATAATAACAAGCGATACATGTGTCAGGATGCATCTGTCGAAATAATCCTGCATATCTTAGTATACACACCATAGCCAGTACGCTCAGAATATTCGAATTGCATGTTTGATGATAAAGTTTAATGGATACCAGATGCCAGTAGATAACTGAAGATAAACGTCAGAAACTCAGAGACGCAGAACACATTGCACTAGGTTAATTTAGAGTATTCATCCAATTGCGGGTGCACAAAGATGCGAATATGTAGTTCTGACAAATTCCAAGACGTCGGTCTGATTGCCGTTTGTTCGCATGTTATTCATTAATCTATCATTGCGAACCAAATGTGTGCTGTCAAATTGAACACAGAAATATAGTTTCATAAAATGCAAATATGTTGTGCAAATCAACGAAATTTTCTGCGTTCTGAATAGCTTTTAACTAAGGCTGGTAAGCATTTCTGTGTCTTTTATATTGCTATGACTGTTATCTGCTATTGACGCTGCAGCTAGCTCCTAAGCAGTACAATGTATTAGTCTGCAGGTTTAATGGTCTTTTTCATGTGGCGTTGTGTACACAGTTATTGGAGAAGCATGCAAAACACCTCACAGTCAATGGAGTTATTTAATGTAATCTGCTATCATTCTATTCTGTCATGAGAATCAATGCCTAATATTATGTTGCTAGTGCCACTATGATTAATTCATTTAAAATAAAATGCCTAACAAGTCCAATAATTGATGTATAAAAAGGCGACCAAATTATTACGACCATCTGAGATCGTGGTAATCACATTATAGTGCTACTTAGACAGACATGCGTCGATACAATTCATTACCTTACCCAATTCATTACCTTACCGTCTCTATCTCGATTAATCAATTCATCAATTTCGAATGCAACTCGGATAATGTGCGTTCTAATTGCCTTCTTGTGAGTACATGCATACGCAAAAACAATGAGCTGCTCCTACTTCTGCGCGGCTTTCAATCTCTTCTATAATGTTAGTGCGATATTTCTAGAATATTTTCATGAAGAGGCACGCACAGCCATGCTGTTGCCGAATAACATTGCTATGAGATATCTCAAAGGTCATCCTGGAGTCCTTTCACAATCCACAGATGATGTCATGGTTCATCGATTACCAGGCCCATTAGCAACAAGCAACACAATCCAAAGTAGACGTCATGGTTCATCGATTACCAGGCCTACTAGCAACAAGCACCACACTCCGTAGTAGATATCATGGTTCATCGATTACCAGGTCCAATAGCAACACGCACCACTATCCAAAGTAGATGTCATGGTTCATCGATTACCAGGCCCATTAGCAACAACCTCATCAATCCAAAGTAGATGTCATGATTCATCGATTACCAGGCCCATTAGCAACAAGCAACACAATCCAAAGTAGATGTCATGGTTCATCGATTACGTATTTAACATGGTAGCATTAATCCGGCGGGCACCTGAGTCTGAGGAAGTCCCTCGCCAGCTGCTGACATATAACGTTTACACATTTGGGCACCCACCAGCTGAGCCTCAAGGTAGTTAGTGGTTAAAAGGTGGGGAATGCGAATTAAACGGTACCATTGATAACGACACATTGATGGTCACGTTGTCTCTATAACCAAATCAGGGAAGTTGTCGAGGAGCCGACTAATATTTTTAGTCATTATTTGTACTCGCAATCCCTGAACATTACCGAGCGAAAATGTTACCTATCGACCATGACCTAATGTCATGTTAACAACGAGGTCGTTCTGTACATTGTAGTACTGATCCTCGCTTATGAGGCAATAACAGCAACATACAACACCGCACGTAATGATTGAAAATACGGAGACAAATATCAAAGATTGTGAATGAATCCGATGTCATTATGTCTGAGAGCGTCGTCCAAGTATGAAATATTGTAAAAGTGAGGGAAATTTGACTAGGCGAGATGTTTTCGCTACTACCTAGCAGCACTATGCAATTATGCAATGAAGTTACTATTAATCACAAATTCATAAAGTGATATGGATAACGACTAAATATTCTATGCTTTGACCCATGTCTGCAAATGGCGACATTATATCATTTTAATGGAACAGGAACTTCCCTTGAAACACAAACGCATAAATATTATCAGCCCTCTGGACCACACATTTTGAGACCTATAATTAACGCGATATATATATATATATATATATATATATATATATATATATATATATATATATATATATATATATATATATATATATATATATATATATATATATATATATATATATATATATATATATATATATATATGTATTTATATATATATATATATATATCTATATCTATATCTATATATATATATATAAATATTTATATATGTATATATATACATATATATATATATATTTATATATATATGTGTGTTTTTATATATATATGTGTACATATATATATATATATATACATATATATAAATATATGTATATATATATACATGTATATATGTATACATAGATGGACTTTAGATGCTGATGAACGCTGTCTTAGTTCAATCATGGAAGCAAAACAATCATTAAATTGCGCATATGGGTAAAAACCCCTACCAATTGTCATTAGGCACCATATTTCGCATACAATAATTTAGACATTGAGACCACTCTTCTTGATATTATCACATTATTGAAAATATTTGTGAATTATCAATGATAG
This sequence comes from Urechis unicinctus, assembly GCA_034190875.2. Classification (NCBI taxonomy): domain Eukaryota; kingdom Metazoa; phylum Annelida; class Polychaeta; order Xenopneusta; family Urechidae; genus Urechis; species Urechis unicinctus. The sequence goes on from CM067345.1 coordinate 48,633,592, forward strand.
TGTAACGTTAGTATTGCTGAGTCTGGTGGTTGATTGAACTTTTGAAACGCCCCGGCAGGCTAGGAAGACATGACACTGGTTACTGATTAGCAAAACCAGCCTATTTGTGTTTCGGTTTCCCAAACTACTGTAGAACTACAACGAGCACCAACTTATGAAGGTTTTTATCGGCGGGTGCAGATATAATTGACTTCCTGATAAGGTATTGAATACAAAGATATTTGAGACAGCTCTACTCCTTTTACCCAGCTAACATTGGTACTATACTTGTAGTCAAAACAATAGAATATTTTTGCCAGAGGTATCTTCTAGCTGTTAAGGTATGACACAAGTAGTCGTTAGAAATAACCCGCTAAACAGAATAACATGCTGGACAGCGCAACTATAAACCGTACACTCTAATTTACATTAACCTAAAAGAGGGCACAGCGAATACGAGATACCAAGGATATATATGTGCGTGAGATTAAATACATGCGTAACACAATGCTTGTAGCTAGTTTTGGGGGTGTATTGTGCTACTAATTTCTGAACCAACTGCGCATTTGGAAAAAACTGCAGGATAGGAATTAAAGTATATCCAACGGGATAAACCGGATCGGATCATCTGTTTAAAAAAAATTCTGACAAATTCATTTTGTACTAGAGCACAATATATGCACATGAAATGTTACTTTAGCCGATTCTGAAACTGTAACCCAAGCCCTCTACACGCTATTTAGCATTGCATTTTCTAAAATAAACTTTATGTAAGCGTTACGATATTATATAATAAGTTCATAAAAATTTACCAGCTCCTATATTTTCATTCATTGCTGCTATTGTCGTGCACTTTATCTCTCTTGCATGACTTTTGCATTTTGAATAAGTCAAAGAACCTTCAACCCAATTTGGAGGTATATCACATGGTTCGATGAGACGACATGCAAAGCCTAAATGCATTGCTAGGTTACTTTCATTCTCGCAGTTTGGAATGATCATTACAAAAACTGCCGCGTCATAACATGGCATAGATATTTGGTCAAAGCGCTGTGCAACTTTTCCTTTGTTAATGTCAATTCTAAACATTGATCGATTAGGTGTCAAAATGTGGGTCTTTTTCGTAAGTTTTTTTCGATTACAATGATTTGTTCGGTAATCGAGAATAACCTCATTATAATTGACCATTGATAATCATATAGTTGACTAAAAAAACTGTAGATACATCGCACAGAAAGTATCAAAATAGACATTCAAATTGCATTATTGGCCTACAAATGCATCATATACCAGATAAAAGCGAATCATTGAAAACTAACTCAGCCTCAAGGGAAATGCAACGAATATTTCTTGGCGGTTATTGCTAAAGCGATGGGCAAATATTTGCATATCCCTTCCTGGATGGACTGTCCAATGCTTTAATTTTTTCCTGCTATTCAATGCATCATCTTTATCAAGACAAACTGTTGCACAGGTTAGGAAACCTGTGAATGTTGTTAACAGTTTGGAATATTGCGCTAATTGGCAAGAATGTCTGTTTCTGCAATATATGTGAATGTAGAGGCTATGTAGCGTTAACACAGTTAGGCATCACTGCGCTATATAGCAGGTGATATGTAGCGTTAACACAGTTAGGCATCACTGCGCTATATAGCAGGTGATATGTAGCGTTAACACAGTTAGGCATCACTGCGCTATATAGCAGGTGATATGTAGCGTTAACACAGTTAGGCATCACTGCGCTATATAGCAGGTGATATGTAGCGTTAACACAGTTAGGCATCACTGCGCTATATAGCAGGTGATATGTAGCGTTAACACAGTTAGGCATCACTGCGCTATATAGCAGGTGATATGTAGCGTTAACACAGTTAGGCATCACTGCGCTATATAGCAGGTGATATGTAGCGTTAACACAGTTAATCATCACTGCGCTATATAGCAGGTGCTGATAGAGGCTTTACATGTATATGCATGGAAGCAAACGTAATCGTTTAAAGGGGAATATGAAAATGTACTCATACCCTATATTAGTAAGCACCATATTCCGCAGACATTTATCTAGACAGTGTATTATCACATGATTAAGAATATTATGATGCTTCTGGTCATTGAATGACGGTTAGTAGACCAAGTCAGCCTAGGTGCACAAATACGCTGTGTGTTTGTGTGTCCACTCCTACCGTTGGCGAGGTATATATGATTGCCCCACGCCCACGCCCCCCCCCCACCAACCTCTCACACAAGAACGGCTTTGAGTACACCGTTATACAAGACGGCTGTAACTCACGTATCAAGCGAGCAGTGGTTGTATTCGAGTAGCCCAAGCAAGTGGTTAAGTTTGCTTTCGCAGCGCTTACACACATATTTTAAACCAGAAACAAAGATATTTAGGATTGCCGCACAGAATACTATGTCAAGTCATCTTCACACTAAAGCGATGTGATATTACTTGCCACAAATCTACTTCTAATTGAAACACAATGTTTGATGGCTTGTAGCGCTTTATTTGATTCTTATCTTAGGAACACGCACCAGGAATCACACAGCTGGAATCGAAATGTGTATGTCAACTGTGACGACCTCATGTTAAAGTCCGTCTGTGATAAAAATTGTAATAACTGGTGCACAAGAAAATATTACTATTACAAAAATTATAATTACCATGCTGGCGTTTTTGAATAAATATTTACATTTACCTCAATCACAAAAAAATGCATACAGGCATCGTATAATCGATTATAGCAGTGTACATTACCGCCCTTGGTTTATGTGGCATAGTGGAATCAAAACTTCTTCACATCACATTTATTAGCTCCAGTCCTTCCATCACAACTGGTACTAAGAACTCTGAAGACCGAGGCATTATTGCAAGAAGTCACGCTGCTACTCACCATCGTTAGCAAGCCACGTGCTGTCAGACGGAAGCAGTTTTAGGAAGGTGCCAAGAATATGCCGCTCAAGGAACACAACATGGGATGCATCATTAATTATCTTCCTAAGTACGCAATAAAGCCGCCTTTATTGATTTAACAATAATCACAGCTGACGTTTATTTATTTGAACCTAAGGCTAGCCGACAAAACTACCAAACTTTTTTGTGTCATCGAGACAACCATTTGTTTATCTCAAATGAAGCGCCATCAAATACAATTATTGTACATACTTACTTATAGAAGCCCACAACCGTCACATTTAACATTATCCAAGAATGACAACAACATGCAGACCATTCATTTAATACAATTGTTTAGGTTTGTTTCCAAATCATGCTAGCAGTGTGAGCTATATGAAGCTTATTTTTTGTCACGCCGATCCCGATAAAGAGCAGTATGTTGACCCACGATGACACAGGAAATCATTGCGTTTGCATGCATTGACCATGCGGTAATGCAATGAACTCATAATATAGGAGTGAGGCAAATTGTCTTGGACAAGTGAATGACCTTTCTAAATATACACAAGAGGCGAAGAACTATTTTAGCAAAATATATTTATGTTGCAAACAAACATAAATCGATTTAATGACAGTAAAAATTCCCAAGAGATTCATGTAATGATCTTTAAAACAATACGCTGCAAGCAAACAATCCATGTTCGATTTTGCTACTTCGTATTCTTACACATTTCGCTCGGAACAAAGACGGCAGATGTTTGGCATAAAAACAATGTTATTAATGACGTCATCTTGTCGTGTTAGGTAGCCCTGCATGCATAGTTTATGGAGGGACAAATTGTTCCTTATTGTGTACAGAGAGAGAGCTGCTTTTGTTCCAAGCATGATCTCCCACTTAGTAAATATGATATGGTGATGATATATCATGAGGCACACGTTGAAGCGTTACCTGCACTTAACTGCATTATTCGACAAAAAATCATTTGAGTTAGTTTGATTTGCTAGCTATTGCGGGTGAGATAAGCTGTTATATCTACAAGGTTTTGTGGCGCCGCCTGACCGAGGTTACCAACGTACCACGCGTATACAGAATAGCCAACTGCAAATATCAGTTATTGATAAATATGACCGATTCTGAAGACAAAAACATGGTAGGTTGCTTGGGACCGTAAAGACTAAGATATAATGGCTGAAAATAAACGTTTTTTCGTGTGGTTGCTATAATGCGCGTTGTACTCATTCCTCAAAAAGTGAATTTTTCATTTATGGAACAAATATGTGGGTAATTAATCGCTAATAAATCGAATGCAGGTTTATTGTTCAATGTTGGTGCTTATATATTTTGCATAATAATGATCTTTGAAGCAAAAACAGAAACATGCATTTTATATTAAATATATTAATATAGCTCCTGATGGCCGACATAGCAAAATGACAATTTAGTCAGCTCAATCATGTTAATGTCGGTCCACAACAGGCCCAGACTGGCAATTTCTACTCACGTATTGCAGTTACCAAATGGTAAACCTGTTAAGGTTACCCCACGGAGGAAACCCAATAGCTCAGTTCCAAACGTTAAATTATGACTCATCCATTTTATTCACTTGCCGTCATGGCTTAAATTGCGAAAGACAAACTGTCAAAATTACAGACAGCTTAGACTGTTCGCAAGTGTTACCAATTAATTATCAGTTATAGTTAGGACAAATCTAGTCCTATAAATAACGAGGCGTATACGAGTCTTTTAGACACTACTCATCGAGTCAAGTATATTTATAGTTATCTATATCAATATATACATACAACTGATGTATAACTATCAAAGGAACTAATTCAAACCGCGTTAAAAAAACAACCATTGTTACAATAGTATATAGGCGAGCTACAGCTACCTGATATCGATCTAATTTACTGTATTTATGTCGAAATAACCCAGGTACTAATATATTGGTGATCAGTTTACAACACACCATCGCCGTCATATTTCATTCAACGTTGCTAATGAAGGTGATTATTTTGTGCGGGATGAATGACAATCCGGTGGCAAATCGGCCATGTCGTGACACCGTAGAACACAGTGATCATTAAACGTGGTAGAATGAGCGAAAGGGGGCGAGACGGAGAAACAAAATAAAAATATGCGAGACCGAGAAACAAAATAAAAATATGCAATAGTTGCAGAGAATGAACAAGCAAGAGAAAAAAGCGATAAGGGTGTTGATGGGGTAAACGGGAGCTACAAAAAAGATGCACGAGAGATGAGAGCAAAGGAGAAAGAGATGATGAAGAGGTAAGAATGACAGATAGAAAAATGGGGAGAGAGAGGGGGAGATAGAGAGAAAGAACGAAAGAGCGCAATGGAGAGATAAGTTTTTTTTTCGATTGCATCAGGTTTAATCTTCTATCAAAGACGAAAGCTTGGTGATCTAACCGATAAACGGGATCATTTGTTGCATGTCGTACTTAAAGGTGTCCCAGAAGGTACCGTATAGACTGCATTATCTATGAGTTGACTTATCGGGTGATAAACCAGTCCAAAAATAGTATGATCCCTTGATATGAAAAATCTGGCCAAACATGCATTGATACGGGCAGGAAAGCAACATATGTGCGTGCATTCGATAAAGTATACATTGGTGAAAAATAATTAAGTTATATGATTACTTACGATTGCTCTGAGGCAGAAATCAAAAATAATGAACCCAACGCTCGGTAAATAAGTAGCCAATGAGAGGTAGATATATTGCTTTATGGTGTAGTATGTGTGTGCTAAAATGGCTACTTATGTTATTATTATCGATGTCATGTCGTAGAAATAAATATTAGGTACCTGCCTGTTCGGGAGTGTGATGCAATCGTAAAACGTTTTCCGGGTGATTTTGCCCTTACACGTAATAGTTCATGTGCTACTTTCTGACTAAGGAGGCTTGCTTTCTAGTTGTTAAAAGAATCTCACAGTGTAGCCAACAATATCTTAGCATTCTTATCATATACAGTCATTGAAACAAGTTACTTAATAATTCCAATCAATTGTGCAAGGGAGCGGTATATGCTGTGTAGAGTGGACGCCTACATACGCACCTTGACCATGATGCGAACTACGGTTAACTTGTACACTATGTCACTTCTCTTTCTTTTCCCTGAGTCAATTTTCTCGTAGATGCGATATGTGTGCGATCGTGTCTCCTGTTACCAATTACATCGATTACCCACCTTATATCGTAAATATTCTTAGCATCTGTTGTTTACCGAAAAAGATAGGCATTTAGTCATTATGCGATGTGTGATGCAACCAAGCTGAATTTCTCTCATTCACAAGGCGACTTTCATGTTAACAGATTATATTAAAGTCAACTCAATATCAAGAAAACCCTTATTTATATCCATGATGCTTCGTGTGAATACTGCTTTGTTATACACGTCACCCAAGAAATTGGGCATGGTATGGGCCGATGTAATGTTGACAATCAATACCACAGAGGAAAGTCGCCTAAACAGTCTGCCGCGACTCGCCGTTGTGTTTGTCCCATTAAAATACGCGAACATAGTTGCATGTATGGTTATTTTTAGATAACAGCTTACCAACAGGAAAAATGGTTTATGCTCTCGATGGGTGTCATTACAAATTGCCTTGTCATTCCAGATTCTGCACGCAGTACTGATACAGTTACATGAATGCGGTAGTAATGATGGTTCTGGAGAGGCTGGTTTTATTTAGTTGACATTAATGGTGATCGTAAAAGTGTCAAGCTTGGACCGGAACATCAATTATTGAGTGTGGTAGATAGTTGCAAAGGATCCTTGCCAGTGTATTCAAAGCAATACAATCAAAGACCAGTTCAGTTTCGAATTAAGCTTTCGCTTTCTAGGTAAAAGATTAGCAGTTAAATTGTGGACATTGTTTACGATTGAAAACCGCTAAAACTAAATCCATGCAATGTTGCATCAATCTCGCCGCCATTTTACGTACTGATTATTCGATACATTATTTAGAGCCTCTTAAACCATTATCAAAGCCTATCGTGGCTATTTCCGTGGTTATCTCGGGCGGTTTGTGTAGGAATGCATACGACAGATAGATGCGCGATAACGATATCTGCTGTGGAATTTCAAATTACCGGCCTAGTCAATATTCTTCAGTGCATCCGCAGTTGTAGGTCAGAGAACATTGTAGTAAAATGACGGGTCTGGGCAGCTATAACTTGCTGACCTACTTGCAGCACACTAATGTGGATGAGTGGGAAGGCATACCACAGATGGTTTGGAACATCGCCAGATGTGGAGTCACCCTCACCCGAAAGTTAACATCCTAACCGATTGTACACGATCATTTACTTAGAAAAGTACGTTATACTGAAATATATGGTACAAAGGAAAGTCCGTTAGACCATTTTGTCTTTAAAGAACAACCCAGAAAAATACTGAATCGGGTTATACAAATGCAATGCAAAGCTATATGCTGAGCCCGACATCTTGGTTAACGTTTACGGCTGCCGCCTGTTTTTCTGCGAGCCAGCCGCACGGGTTCACCACCGCTACATTCAATATTACCTGCAAACCTGGATGCAATAATGAATCACGAGCATCAATGCGCCTTGGTTCATTCCGGCATATTTTAGGACAGATTTACTTACCTAATCAATTCAGCCATGCCTGAATTTTGAACAGCTTCAATCAAAGATATAACAATCCTCAGATTTATCATACATTCTATGGCCGTTTTAATGGCTATGATTAATTAAAAGGAGCTATTGTTCTCTCCTTCCATGGCAGATTGTCTGTAAGGACATGTGCTAGAAATCATATTGCTTGGTTCACATTTGCGTGTCCTATGTATGTTTACCTATACAAAGTAATCTGCTTGTTATGCCAAAGACATGAACATTTCTGGAGTTTCTTACCAAATGGCGCTGTCACAGCGAGCATAGCAAGTCCGGATCAGACTAATACATGCTAAAATATTTGCAATTAGTCAAGTAAATCATTTACCTGAGCAGTTGCGTGACATCGGAGCTCGGTCGAATTTAACATAAGCAGAGAAGATATATCCTTTGTTGGTAGTTAGCAACGCAATAATGATATATCATCATGATTGATGTTCAGTTATTTACGCGACAGGTTAAATATAATACAAACCCATTTCAATATGAGGGTTTTTGATGACAGGCTTTTATCCAACGAAATAGTCATATCATCTATTTACAAGTTATATCATATAATGGGGGCAACTCTATGTATGGTTATGAGTCTGGAATTTGGTTGTAAGAGTAAGACATCTCAACTCTGCTTGCTGCCATTTGGAGAATAAGCACATACCATATCTTGGAGAAGGTAACAACATCGATAATCATTTTATACCACGATCAACCGAATACGTGCTTACCATACTGCTATAGTTTGGTTATTATGCATAGATTAGTATCGCCGTCGCTTCAGTTCTCGTGTGTTTTCATGCAAAGAGGTTTAAGCGCATTGACAATATGTCGCCATTGTGCTCAAACATTTGCATCTGTCCTCATTACCATACCCCATGGAACCGATGGCTTTGGCAGTAGTTTTGTCAATAACGTCCTCTGTTTTCCCTCGTCAACTGGCATGGATTTTTTTAAAAGCCATGCACTACACGCTATGAACAGATTATGCTTCGTACGGTCTCGGTGCACACTGCTGTGAGATATTTCTTGTGAACTTTCAAGAACACATGGCAGATGTCGAAAATTGTATCTGAGACGTTGGCTGGAATCACTTTGAATTGTATTGCTTTGTTTGGTTATAGGTAGAACGGCATTCGCTCAACGCCTGCTGCGTTTCAAATTAAAAAGCTGCTAGATAACACAGCCCAGGCGTGGTCATTAAGGATTACTTGTAGCTGAATGTAATGCCGCTTAGGGAATCACTCTGACTAACAGTCGCTAAAGCTGCTGAGATCAGAATATCTGCGACAACTTTCGTGTATCAGCCATAGGCGATCAATATGCCCCTCTCGCTCTTTAGCCGCGCACGTTGGATGGTTAACAATAACGGCCATGTACAGATTTCATATATCGGATTTCCAATGGCGTCTAGCTTAAATTCATTATTTTGTTTGAACTTAAGATGGATATAATATATCGGATAGCAATTGTATTTGATATCATTTAGGTGCTGGATAACAGCCATGCTATTATTCTACATGGCCGCTAAATATGGCTTCAAGCACTCACAGAGGATTGAATGTTGCATCTGTATAGCCTGTGCGCCATCAAAGTAATAGCGCTTTCTTTTTATTACTTTCTATTATAGATCAGGCCAGGCTTCAATCCGCCAAGGTAAGTGTAGAGAATAAAATTAAAGAAGGATTACAGAGATGATGTGACAGTTTAGTCATTGTTAAGGCACTGTATTGGTAGGATGTGTTAATTGAATTCAATGAGTAAGTTTTCATGGGTATCGTGTCGTTCTGCTCTTGTCGAGTAATGCAAAATGAACGTCTGCAAATACAGGAAACGAAAGAATGTAATATTTAGATTGTTAAATATTAGTACAATCATATATTATTTTAACTTTGCCTGTTGGTTTACAAGGCTGCTATGTGTCACATTCGAAAATCGTTATTTGATCCAAGGAGTGTACATATGAAAATATATGTCATAAAAATGCAGAAATTATACCTTTTATGTTAATTGGATAACAATTGTTTGTACAATAAGTTCTTTTCAAGTGTCCTTGTATTCCAAAGAATCACTGTACGTGCCGAAACACAAATCACGTTGGTCGTCTGTTAAATCTAGTTCATTTCTACTTCACAGACTAAGCAGTATGATTTTGTTCACATAATATTAAGGTACCTTCAGCACAATTCAGACCAATTTGCTTTTACTGTGTATGTTCTCCTCTTTACATAATCCTGTTCGTTATGAGATCGACGTGAAGCTACTTATAAAACACGCTGCATTGAAAAACACACAGCATCAAAGTCGGATATTTGCTACAATTCTCTGCGATTAGCCCAAACAAATATTATTTGCGTCAGTTGCTTAACATGGTACTTTCGTCATTTCTATTTCAATCGGCTGAGTAGACTCACCAGCGTTTGGCAGATAGCAATGTCTCAGATATGTAATCTGAATATTGCTGTAGAGTTCTTTACTTGACAGGTAATAAATGTCGGCAAAATACATTACTATGATGAGAGTTTGGGTGACATATTCTTATTCAACAAAACATTCAAATTATCCAGTAAGGGGTTATGTTAAATGTTAGTCAAGGTCATGTCAGTTTGACAGCAAGTCACTAAAGTAAGTTATTTAATTCTGTCAACTCTGAGTTATATATTATGGACGCTCCATTGCCTTTATAATGCAACAGGTGGCAACAAGTTCCACGGCTATAATTGTATAACATAACATCTTGATCACACTTTGTTTATTTCAACATGATTCGTACTCACTAAATTGCAATCAAATTATTAATAACGCTTTGCTACTCTTGGTTTAAATGCCTGTTTATGTGGTGTTTGTTTTGCGCACCAGCAATTGGAAATCATTTTGCTGAAGTTTATTCTCGTTGCTACACGTCATGAAGCGTGAGTGGTATGGCCTCAAACACATGGATTAGAGCGAGGAATACCTCCTGTGTAATCATGAACATATCGTCGATGTCAGCAGTACAAGAGGAGTTTGCTGGATATTCGTTTTGCTCAAACACCGGCGTGAATTGCCTTATTTGATTAGTGGCAGGATTATCTATGTTCTGTGCCAACTTGGTTATACGCTTACTTTTAAGCTGAAATGATGCTATATAACTTCAGGCATTCAGGTCGGGGTCAATAAGGGCGATTTGCGGCTGAAAGCTACATAGCTGAGAGAATCACTCTTACCTACAGGCGCTAAAGCTACTTAGAACATAATTGCTACCGTACGCTTTCATTTGACTGCATCTCTGTGGCGTCTTTACGATTTGCAATCTGCATGCAATTGGACCTGTCGTGGTCCATTATGCCCTTAAGCTGCCCGCGTTGGATGCAAAACAAGAGCTAGCGTCTGTAGTTGCATCTGGTGTCTATTAGACGCAAATCAACACCCGCTAAACACGCAGTTATAGGCTATGCAAGTGACTGTACCGGAGGCACCAGGCGATCGCTGCAAACATTTTCTTTTTTCATCCAATTTTTCCTGTTTCTGACAGAACGGAATCCCACTAATCCCCCACAAACATCCTAACCTCTTGTTGACCATTCTAGCAGCTATAATAAGGAACACGGTAGTTGATCCAGCACGCATGGTTTTTGGCATCCGCAAAGCGCTTGTAGGCATTTGCCTCGTACCTTCTTACAACCAAAACTAAAAACTGAAAATTGTTATGTGCAGCATATTGTAATAGCGTACTGCGAAGGGTAAATAATCTATAAGTTGGCCAATCAGCGCTTCAAGCAAATATTGGTTCTCTCGGTCGGTCAAAGATGGATAAAACTGCGTTATGTGAAATACTGACCGAACAATATATTGACATTCATATAATCAATTGTTTGTTCACGTGTATTAAATTAGATACTGGTAGAAAAATCCCCATGTATGTCATCATACGTAGTTTTTCTCAGGTGGAGATCAAAGGCGAACCTTAACATTTATCAATTTCGAGATACATATAGTGTTTATGGTGTTTATGTATGTGCCTAATTGGTCACTGGCGCTCATGCTTCCTGACAGGTCTATGTTATCCGTGCTGAGGTCTCGCCGTAGAGATCAAGATAAGACATCTGCAAGCTCGGGAGTGTGATGTCACCAATCACGATACAGGTGTCAGGAATGATTTTGCCATGACGAGCTTACTTGCGGACCAAACAGGGTCTGCCATCAATCAGCCAGTTATTACGTTCGCTTAACGCTATTTGATAGCGTCAGGTGTATTCATTTTGCTTATAAGCTTAATAGTTATTCATGATTTGCATGACGTATGTCTGGCCTTAACGTTATGTCCTCTATATGTAAAACGTAAATGTAAAGGTGATGCTATAGAACACAAATTCTGCTATTTTCACGTTAACACTTTCGTAGGGAAGTAGTTGTCTCGGCCCATTCGCCTATACCAACGCCAGGTACAGATCGAATGTGTAGCTGACATCACTAAATGAGTTAATGTCGGGTTTGTAGCGGCATGGAGGACATCATTGAGATAGTGAAAACCTGCGTATACCAAATTCAAAGCGTCAGATTATCGATTGTCTTGGTGATGTGTGTGTGTACATATAGGGCGCCATGAACAAATTAGGTTATATTATTGTGAAATAAAGATAAAGTGAGAAATGGAAGTCGTTGAATCGTAATATTGAAGCTTTATTCTACGATAATTTTGTACCATCCTGTCATGACCTTGCTCCTTTTCTTCTTAGCAATAAAAGAAACATCTTTGCCAACTTGCATCTAAAAGTGAGGAAATATGTGAGTAGACAATTCACATTTGGACGCGGTGTATCCCCTAGACCTATTCATGACTATCATTGGAAACTCTGTTTTATCCAACACCAGAACAACGACAGAGTTCATGCTAAGAAAAGCTTGCCTTTCTGAATGTGTTATCTTGGCACATGATTCTAATGAGATGCGAGCAAACTGTTGGAAATGCCGCAAAACAAAATGGCTTTCATTTTATCCCCGGCTACACGCAGTCAGTGATTGCATCAGTTTAGATGCAAATCTGTGAAGCGCTCAGTAAATAGAGATATCACCAGGGAAAAAATCATTGAGTGATAGGAGTATTGATCAATGGTAAAATAGTTTTGATAGCAACCATGTTATCGTGACAGTTCTCGCGATCACTTTCCTCATTGATACTGTTATCGCTTAATTTACGTTCATTGGCCAAAGTATTCTTTTGTCACAGCAAAATGGCACATTCAGATAACCGCAGTCTAACAAAACACTTCTATCTCTCCAACACTTTGAACTCTGGGTCCCTTTTCATGGAATCATTAAAATACATCGTTGGTGTAGATGTGAGCACATTCGTTGTACAATGTGGGCAAACTGACCGCTGTTAATCTAAATGAGTAACATAACTCAAACATTGTCTTCAACATAATTACACAGACTTCTACCGCCTCACTTCCTTGCCTACGAGATAAATTTCAATGAGAGAAGACATTTATTTCCCAAAAGGCTGCTCGTCGGGTCGGTGTTTTCTGCACACAATCATCAGTTCACAATTTGCCCCAGCTAACCAGTTTCACCTTTGCTCGTTTGTATTGTTCATTGTGCTTTTGGATAATCAACAGTAATGAAAATACAGGATTGTAATTGTCATTTGTCTGCAGTTTCTTGATGACACTGACATGAATAAACATTTTGACTATCTATAGTTAGCCCATCGTATACAATAATTCCAGTTGAAGCATAAATATTGTCATTCAAGCGTTGCAAAGCCTTCTCCGTGGAAGAATTGGTGTGTAGAAAATCTCTAGCACAGTGCTTGTAAGTATTCGTTATGCTATCAAACATGCCAAAAATACGTTTTGAACAAAGCATAGCCGACTTTGGCAGACTATCAAAACATTCCAAATTTGGGTCATCCCGTCCGTGTGACTAGTGATCTTGAGCTTGTCTGTACGAAAGTCAGCAATAAACTATTAATTATAGGGCATTATGGGGAGCTGTACTTAAACGATATCTCATCAACCGATGTCGGAACAGTCTAGTCTGGCTTGGACGGTATATTCGTCTAGAGCGTACTGAAACATATTTGCTCTTATCTCCTGTATATTTTTTAGCAATTCAATCGGGGATTTGATTGGCATATTATGAGCGTTTGACGCGTTCGCTGTCAATTGTCATTTCATTCGATGCTGACAACAATATAGCAGATGCATCGATGATTTGCATCGACGGTAAATAATTTGCATTAGTCAAGTGAATGTGTATCAATATTGCTCTCTAGCGAGCTATACAGAGGTGAAATCGGTTATAACTGCGGTTTCGAATGTGGTTTTTAATCTGGTTGCATGTTATTACAGACACACATATTTGATGGAGAAAGCGTTTAATCGTAGTGCAAGGCACATCCCCTTCGAACATTTCTTGGCGTAATGGCATTTAAAGTAGGATGGAGGCGTGGCCTCTGCTATTTGCGAGATACCTAGCGCCATAGACCTGAATCAGCTGTTCTAATTATCTTATTTTAAAAGTGAGGAAACACGGGGCTGAATGTCATTTAATATCGTTAACGTTCATGTTCTTGGCCTGTATACCTGGGATGTGTCCATTTGTTGAATGCATATATTTTGATATGAATAGGGCATATATATATATATATATATATATATATATATATATATATATATATATATATATATATATATATATATATATATATATATATATATATATATATATATATATATATATATATATATATATATATATGCCCTATTCATATCAAAATATATGCATTCAACAAATGTCTTATATTATTTGTATAATTCGCTCTGATTCAGTCACATTTACGGCCATTTCAGGGTCATTATTAGAATGCAGTGTGTTGCATTGTGAATTATGTTTCACATTGACTGTTGGTCAATATCACATTGATTTTACGTATTTGATGGGTATGTTAATCACAAGCCACTAACGTATAAGCGACAAAGACAACGTGTCCGCTCCAGCAAAAACCAACTACTGGCTGCTTGTACACACCTAGTTTAAGATACCGCTGATGTGTTCAAACGGTGCATCAACAGATTTCTTACAATCTATCAATTCTTCACCCATCTGACGTCTAGCTCAATGTTTGCATTTCCTGTTTCATTCATGAGGGCTGTACTTTCATCGGTGTTGCTAATCTTTACGGCCTGACATCAACATGAATAACTCAAACCATTCAAGTAGCGCGAAAATCAGAAGACATTTCGACAGACACAAGCAATATCATCGGTCTTATATTTACCTCCCACCTCATCATAGTTTTGGTCCGCTTAGCAACGCTACTTTTGATATACGCCTGTGGACAGACAGTCAATTTTGATCACATAATTGGAATATTTGTTTCGCCAATATTTTATGCTTCTATTTCAATTGCCCGCATGTTTATAATACGAATAATCGCCTCTCGTTAATGTCTTTATATCGCATGGGTAATATTCTATATATTGAATATATCTAATTCGCATGCTGCGGTTTGACAATCGTTCTAGATTATACCTCAGCTGCACACTCTAGTCTTCTTCTGTCTCTCGACTTATCGATCTCCATTGGTCGTCCTCCCTCACCATGCTTCCCCATCGTTCAGGTTTATATATTCCCCTCTTTTAATAATGTTTCAAACTTAAATGGAGAATAAATAGAACGCTAACTGAAAAGGGCAGTTTTGACGTTTCATATTTAAGGTGGAAATGTGCTGATACACATTATAACCTGCCTGAGATCTGCGCCTTTTTCTAACTAGATGTTATTGACTAAGTGGCTTCTTTTGAGAAAATTCGAAATACAACAGCTCATAATTTCTTTGCAGATTCTATAAATTGAGCTAAAATCATCGTCTAACACTGTGTTGTCAATTATTTGTGTTATAATTTGGCTTTCTTGCTTTCTGGGCGATAATGTATTAACAACATAGAAATTCGTACAGTACATCGAGTAAAATTTTCATCTCTATTTTTATCGTCAATCACTTAGTAGCATTAGAACATGCGAGGTCATATCAATATTAGTGGCGGTTGGATTATGAAGTTATTAATATATTGTAATATAGCCGTCCGTTCGATACAAAACCTGTCATTATAACCTGTGGTTATCAACTAACTACCTAGGGTTATTGGTAAAGTAAGTTCAAATGTAATTATCTTGGGATCCTCGTACGTGTCAAATGACCTACCACGTTCTGGTCTACATCATATATTCATAAAAATGTTTGACATTGTGCATCTTTACCATGCTGTTCGCTGCCTTGCCTGTACATAGTAGGTTTGTACCTGCTACCCGACTATATAATACACGCTGTTATAAAACAGAACCTATACGGATTAAAGTGATTTGCTACAGTATGATGCAGTTCACACACGCTTCTCGTCAGTAGGTGCCCAGTGTGTTATTACCACCGGCTTAAGTATATTGACTGGATTACACATGATGGCGCAGAGTGAAAAATCATGCTGGGAACGAAAGCAGCTCCGTTCTTGCATAATACGGAAATAGTTGCCATTCAGCAAGAAGCCCAATGTTTACGTGAACAATGTTGTGGAATACTGCCACAGTCTCCATTGTAAGAGTTATGGCATATAAACTGTTAACACTAAAGTCGTAAAACCTGCCATACAATCACAGGCAAGACATAAAACGACGTCAAATGTTGCCAGGGGAATTGTTAGTACCCCTGTGATGGGCTGGAATATTATTTGCTAATGGGTCAAACTTCCTCTCTCTTATTTTTGTTTCAGGCGCTACAAACCTGTCTGAGCAAGTATGCACAGACATGCAACAATAAAAAATATCAGAATTTCTTATTGCCCCACTTGCTTGATTCTGATTCTTTGTGAGTCATTCATACTCTTTGCTCCATTTTCTGTCGAGCTAAACGACCATGCCACTTTTTACATATCAATCTTTTCGTTGAACCATCACCGGCCTCACAATATAAGAACATATTTGCATCATCGTTTGACGTGTATTGTCATTCTGTCAAAGACAACGTGTCCCATCCATCGCCATATGTCCAGTAATATTACGGTAATCTAACGATTTTAGCGCACCCTATTATAGGTTATGCCTTAACTGTTATTGCTGCAAATACGTTACACTCGAACGGTATAAAACAAACCTTTGATAGCATCTCGCGTGCTCTGTAGTAGACTAAATAGTGGACCAATCGGTGTCCATACTTTTGAATTATCCGGCTGATTATAACAAGCGATACATCTAAAGTAACTTCTGAGACGGCGTAAATTTGACAAAGGATATTCATTAATATTGAACAACGCTAGCATTCATTGCAAAAGCAATCGGTCATCTTGTATATATGGCAAGCGGTTTTGCATTTTGCTGGATGCGGTATAGTTTGGCTGGACATGCTTCATTGAACATTTCAAAAATACAATACGGTTTACAAAGATCTTGAATAGTTGCAAATCGCTAGGCGTGAACGTCTTTATCGGTGTCAAACTGAAGATTAGATGACCTGTAAAGAGTTTTGAACACCGAAAGGTCGTGGTGGACAGTTCAGTAGATCCGTAGCCATAAATAGTTGCCATTTATATATAACGTGATGCAGTCATTGTATAGCTATCACTAGCGGTCGTTTTCTGAGTGAATACATGAGGAATTATCACGGAGGCTGTTTAATTAATAATACCAAAGTATATATCACCTTAAAACCGTAACTAATTTAACATACTTGGACACAACATTGCTAGAATATATAAGCAATGCTAGATCGCTTTGAGTAAGATTGGATGAACTAAATACGAATTCAGATCAGGATTTGCCCTTCATATTGATCCAAAAATGAGGTAATGTGAAACAACGGATATGCTTTGTTCTAGTCATCTGTCAATATCAACTGCATGCTAGACGTATCCTCCAGTTATCGTAGAGCAGCAGTCAGTGGAGTTGCCTTGCGACTCACAGATAGTGGGTTTGATCATAATGGAATGTAAAACCAGGCTCCTTCTCAGTTACGTTTGTGTCAAATGGGCACTGATCATCTTCGTATGAAATCGCAGATTACATTGTGAAACCCCAATATTTCCATTACAAGTACATTAGAACAATGAAAACATGGGTAGAATTGGTGAAATATTGTTATTGCAACCTTGAACTACAGTTTAATGCAAAATTTATGTGGAGTATCATATTATCCTGTTATAACTTATAACACATTCTACCTGCTTTGAAATCCTTTGTTTGTAAAAAATATTTTATCCATCATAATTTAGCCAATTGTAGCAAACTTCTGGTATCTAACCAGTTTGCCATTGGGACGATTGCATGGATCATTATAGCTGCTCATTCATATATTCATGACATCCAGGTTATAAAATTGCACTGATAATAGTTACTGGGATTGGTTGTTGAATGATAGCTAGATTGCTGAATAGAACCTCAACGTCGGTGCTTGCATAATCAACGAAGGTAGGTAAGGGGTGCAAATGACGGATTTTCTTACCGCTCGATTCTATTGTATATTTACAACTTGAATGGACAGACAGAGTCAATCGTAATCTGCATTAGTGCGTAACAAATGAACGCACACCTGCCCTAGCAAAATCATCACTGACATCCTCATCGTGATCACTGGCATAACAACCCGAGCTGCCAGATACCTGATCTTAACACAGATAGCTCAAACCATCCAAGATGCGTGAGCACCTCAGGCAAATATACAATGCTGGTTCTATAACACGCTTATATGGTCATCAAATACCTGCATACGGACCTTTTAGTTGTGGTACGGCATGCTCAAAAGCAATCGGGCGGATGCAAAAAAAACATTCTTGCTGGATCTCCCCTTTCCCATCTAGTAGCTATTTGAATGATCCGCAGGAAAAAAAATATGGCTACAGTGGATTTGTAAGATTCTGTAAGGTCTGGAACAGGTAGAAAAAAAGTTGTGGCAATCACCTGATGTCAGCTTTACAGTCATCAGCATTTAATAAATTTGTTTGTTTGAGCCTAACATACATCAGATGCCTAATAGACGCAAAAGGTAATTCACCAATAGGGAAGAAAGAGCAAGTGAATGACAGAGGAAAGCTTGCATTGTACCCATGCAGTACACATTGTCCCTTGCAGACTTTTCTCCCCCTCTCCCTAAACATTCACTCAGTTCAGGTACAAAAGGTATCGGGCTTTCGAGAGTGGAGCATATATTAGATGCTGACTGATACAGCCTCGGTACTTAGCGTTCTAAAAGAGATCAATTATATATTTAACTTTTCACCCATTCAATATATTCACGCACCTGTCTTTGTCATCTTTGCTTTTTTGGGGCCTATTTGTAATCCGGTATATTCGCCTCCCACCTGCTCCATCAACTCTCCCCATCTAGTCCCTCTAGGACACATTCATATGTATAAAGACAGGCAGATGATTACATTATAAGTTGAATGTTCAAGTGAGCCATGTTTGGTAAGTGGATCGACTAGAACGCTCACCTGATCACATCACCAGGTATGCAGATAGCAGTTGCTTTGTAAGCTCTCTCTTTTCCCACACATTTGCTCTCACATCATGCAAAGTCAATCAAGCATGCATAAAACACCTGATTTATTGAGCCGTAATAAACGACGTTGTTTTCTGTGCTCAGTGTCGAAGGCAATCGCTGCACCTAGCAACTCGGCGATATTTATTCCTGACGTTAGAAAATAATTTAAGGTTTTGAGTTAACTTAGCGGACAAGTTCTGTGATAAACGCTCCAGCATCTGAGAACGCTTCCATATTTGGATATTCATTTAAATAACCTCTGTGGTATTTCCTGTGTTGGCAGCTAATCAAATATTAAAGTAAAAACGGGATCGGGAAATATGGATATTTAGGTAGACGTTAAAGTTGTGACGAATAGGTCGATGGCTCGAGATGGTCAGACGCAGATTTCAAATTTATTACCGAGAAATGTCATGGGTGTATTAAACCACACGTATTAAGGACATCTAATAACCATTTACCGAGAATGTAGTACTTGATGGTTTCATAACTGTTCTATGTAGGTTTGTACTTGATGTTAAATTTTAGCGCCATCTGTATACATTGTATCTACATGTTGGTAATGCTGAACAGCCATCTACTCCGTTAACATTAAGCCAAACGATGTTGACTGCAAAAATTCAATTCATTTTGGAGATAGTATTTAAAAATGTTCAACAATACAGGGACGCAACAAAGCATAGATTATCCCATAGGCATGTTGATATTTGCAGCGTCGGACTGCCAATTATCTTGGCAAATTATGATGATATGTTTGCTGGGCTCAATGTGTGGGAACAACATTGGTTATTAGTTATTTATAGTTCTTGTTATATTGAAACATACAAAGAAAGTAAAGGATAGACGGAAAACCTACAGTACCTCTATTGTAGCCCATGAAAGCAGTTATAACACATGTCGAACGTGTAAAATCTTGTTACGACCATACGTCTTACCTTTGCATATATATCAACATAATGAAATATTTCCTCCGATATTCTCGCATGACAATTTATAGCCTTCGATCCAAGTGTCCCCACCACAATTGCATGGTTCGGCACATGTGCGCAATCATACATTCATAAGCATAATGAGACCGATACTGGGCTTGATGAAATCTTTATCATATTTGCTTTTAATCATTTCTGAGGATTTCCAAATTTTCACATAAAATGATTTATTCGTGCTTGTAGTTATTAATAGAGCCTGACTTTCCTTATACACGCATTTGCCCTTACTTCAGTTTAGAATATTATCACTTCGTTATTTTAGTCATGTATAACGTATATGCTAAATAACAGTCATGTAGTGTATGATCAAATATGACGGCTGTTTTTCACCATCCTGCACCCGTAACTGATCTCATCTGATTATGTAAGCACCAACGTAGAGGTTGTATTCACCCAACTAACCATCTTCGAACAACCATCTACCAAAACTGCGGAATATTGCAACCTGGATGTCAGGAATATATCAATAAGCAGATCCGTTGTTTAACGCTGATCTGATATGTACCAGCACGAGGAGATGTCACCGATGTAAATTGAATGTTTTTTCTGAGATATCAAGCAAACGATGAGCCTCTCTACGCTAAAATAACTATTTCGTTATTGTACAAACAGGAAGGGCAATTCCTGACTAGCAATCGTACTAATTATGCACTCAGACATCGAATGGCCGCCGAGAGTATTAATCATGAGTCATTCCATTTCAAATGAACCAAAATTTGGAAAATTCCCCGCGAAGGATTTTTGATTTTTTTCTAGCTTCTCACAGTGAAAGTTCCATATATCTGACGGACTTTGGTCAAATAATTAAGCCCAAATATGATTACTTCTTCAGATTCAGCCTATTTTATGATAGGGGGGTCATTTTTTATATTAAGGCCTTCATTTTGGAGCATGTTGAGGCCCCTGGAAAAGGCATTTTAAGAACAACCAGGCCCATAGCTATCATTTTCCCTTCAGAAAAGTAAAAATATATGAAAAATGAAATCTGAACAGTTCTCACATGGTTTGTCATGAGATCCTTGTTCAATAGCATCTGGAGGAACTCCTTAACAGGCTGCAACCTGATAGGATACAGCTTCCTAAGCTTCTAGGGCCTTTCTTTTGCCATACCTTACTCGGTCTCTTGAGCTGACTCTCTTAAACTTGGGGGGAGAAAAGCCAGCTTCGGTGAGACTGGTATCCATTGTGTCCAGGTGATGTTCAGTCAAGCTCTCCTGTACTACCTGCGCTTCTCTGGATGCACTGGTCAACAAACCAGAGGGTCCAGCCTCAGGTTCTTCTTCTGATGATGATGGAAATGCTGGGGGGCTGTAGGTTAGACATTGAGTACAGAGCTTTTGACCAGGATGCACTTTCTTTCCAGCTTGTACGCTTAAGGTGTCGGCAGTTTGAAGGTCTACAGTACGGAGTGATTTGCGTCGTGATGAATCTTTATGTAGGCTATATGGATCACAACAGTTCCTCTGCAGGAATGCATATTTGTCAATGTAGCTTTTCTGATGATGAAAACACACGGTTGTATAAGAATCGGGCTCTGAAAATTCAGTTCTCCAAAGGAGGAGCTCACGATCTTCTAATTGTAGCTCAAACACCTTGTTGAATCCAGATGCAGTGGAATAAGTTGTTTTGTGACAGTCGCCTGTTTTTCCAAGATGCAACCCTATGCTGCAACCCGCCATATTTGCAAACAGTTTAGGAGAGCAATAAAACCTGTTGACTTCTGCTGAGGAGCCACCTTTATATAGGGTGTGTGCTTTGTAGACTGAAACCAAATGTGGGATTCCTAGAAATCTCATAACCCAATATGGGGCATTCTCGGTTTCTCAAGACATTGGATGAAGTATTCTGTCTTCATGGAACTTAGGGGAATATAGAGGTTTTCATTTCTAATTTATTGTAGATGTTAATCATGATTGCTTGTATACAGATATACTAGTAGCCATTTTAGAAAAGGAATGTCACAGAAATGTTAAAAAAACGCTGAAAATGATAATATAAATCTTGCAAATACACATGTTTAGTCCAGGTATTAATGCAAAATTTATCTGCCAGTATCTCAAAGTATTAGACAGCATAATTTGCAACCAATACACTCATAATCATGGCTAACATGCTTCCACGACATCACTATAGGAAATATGCTGTAAAATGAAAAGGACACATATTACTTATCCAATTTTTTTATATGTTCTGGATAAGATACCTATCTATCACCACAAAAAAAATTATAGGGACAACATGTGTCCCTTTTGAGAAAAGTACCCCCGAAAAGTGATAAAAGTAGCACTTTTCAAACTGGAGCCAACTTTGAAACACTATAAATCTTGATATTCATCACTGAGAGCTTCTGGCTTGCTTAGACTATTAGAAAAGTTGATTCTGAGTTTGCATACCAAAGATGAAGGTCCCATCATTAATATTCCTTGAGAAAAATACAAATCAACATCACTAAAAACCACTCGCGAATTCGCGTCACGGTGATATTTCGCATTTACTGGAGCTTGTGAGAGGATAACCAAGGGTCCAAGGTGAGAAAAAATGATACAATGCAAATATATTTTTACTTTTCTGAAGGGAAAATGAAAGTTATGGGCCTGGTTGTTCTTAAAATGCCTTTTCCAGGGGCCTCAACATGCTCCAAAATGAAGGCCTTAATATAAAAAATGACCCCCCTATCATAAAATGGGCTGAATCTGAAGAAGTAATCATATTTGGGCTTAATTATTTGACCAAAGTCCGTCAGATATATGGAACTTTCACTGTGAGAAGCTAGAAAAAAATCAAAAATCCTTCGCGGGGAATTTTCCAAATTTTGGTTCATTTGAAATGGAATGACTCATGATTAATACTCTCGGCGGCCATTCGATGTCTGAGTGCATAATTAGTACGATTGCTGGTCAGGAATTGCCCTTCCTGTTTGTACAATAACGAATTAGTTATTTTAGCGAAGAGAGGCTGATCGTTTGCTTGATATCTCAGAAAAAACATTCAATTTACATCGGTGACATCTCCTCGTGCTGGTACATATCAGATCAGCGTTAAACAACGGATCTGCTTATTGATATATTCCTGACATCCAGGTTGCAATATTCCGCAGTTTTGGTAGATGGTTGTTCAAAGATGGTTAGTTGGGTGAATACAACCTCTACGTTGGTGCTTACATAATCAGATGAGATCAGTTACGGGTGCAGGATGGTGAAAAACAGCCGTCATATTTGATCATACACTACATGACTGTTATTTAGCATATACGTTATACATGACTAAAATAACGAAGTGATAATATTCTAAACTGAAGTAAGGGCAAATGCGTGTATAAGGAAAGTCAGGCTCTATTAATAACTACAAGAACGAATAAATCATTTTATGTGAAAATTTGGAAATCCTCAGAAATGATTAAAAGCAAATATGATAAAGATTTCATCAAGCCCAGTATCGGTCTCATTATGCTTATGAATGTATGATTGCGCACATGTGCCGAACCATGCAATTGTGGTGGGGACACTTGGATCGAAGGCTATAAATTGTCATGCGAGAATATCGGAGGAAATATTTCATTATGTTGATATATATGCAAAGGTAAGACGTATGGTCGTAACAAGATTTTACACGTTCGACATGTGTTATAACTGCTTTCATGGGCTACAATAGAGGTACTGTAGGTTTTCCGTCTATCCTTTACTTTCTTTGTATGTTTCAATATAACAAGAACTATAAATAACTAGTAACCAATGTTGTTCCCACACATTGAGCCCAGCAAACATATCATCATAATTTGCCAAGATAATTGGCAGTCCGACGCTGCAAATATCAACATGCCTATGGGATAATCTATGCTTTGTTGCGTCCCTGTATTGTTGAACATTTTTAAATACTATCTCCAAAATGAATTGAATTTTTGCAGTCAACATCGTTTGGCTTAATGTTAACGGAGAAGATGGCTGTTCAGCATTACCAACATGTAGATATAATGTATACAGATGGCGCTAAAATTTAACATCAAGTACAAACCTACATAGAACAGGTATGAAACCATCAAGTACTACATTCTAGGTAAATGGTTATTAGATGTCCTTAATACGTGTGGTTTGATACACCCATGACATTTCTCGGTAATAAATTTGAAATCTGCGTCTGACCATCTCGAGCCATCGACCTATTCGTCACAACTTTAACGTCTACCTAAATATCCATATTTCCCGATCCCGTTTTTACTTTAATATATGATTAGCTGCCAACACAGGAAATACCACAGAGGTTATTCAAATGAATATCCAAATATGGTAGCGTTCTCAGATGCTGGACGTATATCACAGAACTTGTCCGCTAAGTTAACTCAAAACCTTAAATGATTTTCTAATGTTAGGAATAAATATCGTAGAATATGAGTCGCCAGGTGCAGCGATTGCCTACAGCGCTGAGCACAGAAAACAGCGTCGTTTATTACGGCTCAATAAATCAGGTGTTTTATGCATGCTTGATTGACTTTGCATGATGCGAGAGCAAATGTGTGGGAAAAGAGAGAGCTTACAAAGCAACTGCTATCTGCATTCCTGGTGATGTGATCAGGTGAGCGTTCAAGTCGATCCACTTACCAAACATGGCTCACTTGAACATTCAACTTATAATGTAATCATCTGCCTGTCTTTATACATATGAATGTGTCCTTGAGGGACTAGATGGGGAGAGTTGATGAAGCAGGTGGGAGGCGAATATACCGGATTACAAATAGGCCCCAAAAAAGCAAAGATGACAAAGACAGGCGCGTGATTATATTGAATGGGTGAAAAGTTAAATAAGAACAATTGATTTCTTTTAGAACGCTAAGTACCGAGGCTGTATCAGTCAGCTAAGCGTCAGCATCTAATATATGCTCCACTCTCGAAAGCCCGATACCTTTTGTACCTGAACTGAGTGAATGTTTAGGGAGAGGGGGAGAAAAGACTGCAAGGGACAACGTGTACTGCATGGGTACAATGCAAGCTTTCCTCTGTCATTCACTTGCTCTTTATTCCCTATTGGTGAATTACCTTTTGCGTCTTTAGGCATCTGATGTCTGTTAGGCTCAAACAAACAAATTTACTAAATGCTGATGACTGTATAGCTGACATCAGGTGATTGCCACAACTTTTTTTCCCACCTGTTCCAGACCTTACAGAATCTTACAAATCCACTGTAGCCCTCTTATTTTCCTGCGGATGATTCAAGTAGCTACTAGATGGGAAAGGGGAGATCCAGCAAGAATGTTTTTTTTTTGCATCCGCCCGATTGCTTGTGAGCATGCCGTACCACAACTAAAAGGTCCGTATGCAGGTATTTGATGACCATATAAGCGTGTTATAGAACCAGCATTGTATATTTGCCTGAGGTGCTCACGCATCTTGGATGGTTTTAGCTATCTGTGTTAAGATCAGGTATCTGGCAGCTCGAGAGTGTTATGCCAGTGATCACGATGAGGATGTCAGTGATGATTTTGCTAGGGCAGGAGTGCGTTCATTTGTTACTTTCGGACAATTGGAATAGCATTTCGTCAGCAGTTCATTTGAAGTATCATAGCCTACATCGGATCCTCTTTTTAAGATTAATTTATTGAAAGAATTGCTTTACACGTCGAATGTTCGAGCCTTATATGGCAAGCGTATTGTCCTGCACACCTACGCGCGCACTAATGCAGATTACGATTGACTCAGTCCAATCAAGCTTGTAAATATACAATAGAATCGAGCGGTAAGAAAATCCGTCATTTGCACCCCTTACCTACTTTCGTTGATTATGCAAGCACCGACGTTGAGGTTCTATTCAGCAATCTAGCTATCATTCAACTACCAATACCAATAACTATTATCAGCGCAATATTATAACCTGGATGTCATGAATATATGAATGAACAGCTATACTGATCCATGCAATCATCCCAATGGCAAACTGGTTAGATACCAGAAGTTTGCTACAATTGGCTAAATTATGATGGATAAAATATTTTTTACAAACAAAGGATTTCAAAGCAGGTAGAATGTGTTATAAGTTATAACAGGATAATATAATACTCCAAATAAATTTTGCATTAAACTGTAGTTCAAGGTTGCAATAACAATATTTCACCAATTCTACCCATGTTTTCATTGTTCTTATGTACTTGTAATGGAAATATTGGGGTTTCACAATGTAATCTGCGATTTCATACGAAGATGATCAGTGCCCATTTGACACAAACGTAACTGAGAAGGAGCCTGGTTTTACATTCCATTATGATCAAACCCACTATCTGTGAGTCGCAAGGCAACTCCACTGACTGCTGCTCTACGATAACTGGATGATACGTCTAGCATGCAGTTGATATTGACAGATGACTAGAACAAAGCATATCCGTTGTTTCACATTACCTCATTTTTGGATCAATATGAAGGGCAAATCCTGATCTGCGTTCGTATTTAGTTCATCCAATCTTACTCAAAGCGATCCAGCATTGCTTATATATTCTAGCAATGTTGTGTCCAAGTATGTTAAATTAGTTACGGTTTTAAGGTGATATATACTTTGGTATTATTAATTAAACAGCCTCCGTGATAATTCCTCATGTACTCACTCAGACAACGACCGATAGTGATAGATATACAATGACTGCATCACGTTATATATAAATGGCAAATATTTATGGCTACGGATCTATTGAACTGTCCACCACGACCTTTCGGTGTTCAAAACTCTTTACAGGTCATCTTATCTTCAGTTTGACACCGATAAAGACGTTCACGCCTAGCGATTTGCAACTATTCAAGATCTTTGTAAACCGTATTGTATTTTTGAAATGTTCAATGAAGCATGTCCAGCCAAACTATACCGCATCCAGCAAAATGCAAAACCGCTTGCCATATATATAAGATGACCGATTGCTTTTGCAATGAATGCTAGTGTTGTTCAATATTATTGAATATCCTTTAATTACGCCTTGTCAGAAGTTACTTAAGATGTATCGCTTGTTATAATCAGCCGGATAATTCAAAAGTATGGACGCCGATTGGTCCACTATTTAGTCTACTACAGATCACGTGAGATGCTATCAAAGGTTTGTTTTATACCGTTCGAGTGTAACGTATTTTCAACAATAACATATAATAGGGTGCGGTAAAATCGCTATATTACCGTAATATTACTGGACATATGGCGATGGATGGGACACGTTGTCTTTGACAGAATGACAATACACGTCAAACGATGATGCAAATATGTTCTTATATTGTGAGGCCGGTGATGGTTCAACGAAAAGATGGATATGTAAAAAGTGGCATGGTCGTTTAGCTCGACCGAAAATGGAGCAAAGAGTATGAATGACTCACAAAGAATCAGAATCAAGCTAGTGGGGCAATAAGAAAGGATATTTTTTATTGTTGCATGTCTGTGCATACTTGCTTAGACAGGTTTGTAGCGCCTTAAACAAAAATAAAAGAGAGGAAGTTTGACCCATTAGCAAATAATATTCCAGCCCATCACAGGGGTACTAACAATTCCCCTGGCAACATTTGACGTCGTTTTATGTCTTGCCTGTGATTGTATGGCAGGTTTTACGACTTTAGTGTTAACAGTTTATATGCCATAACTCTTAAAATGGAGACTGTGGCAGTATTCCACAACATTGTTCACGTAAACAATGGGCTTCTTGCTGAATGGCAACTATTTCCGTATTATGCAAGAACGGAGCTGCTTGCGTTCCCAGCATGATTTTTCACTCTGCGCCATCATGTGTAATCCAGTCAATATACTTAAGCCGGTGGTAATAACACACTGGGCACCTACTGACGAGAAGCGTGTGTGAACTGCATCATACTGTAGCAAATCACTTTAATCCGTATAGGTTCTGTTTTATAACAGCGTGTATTATATAGTCGGGTAGCAGGTACAAACCTACTATGTACAGGCACGACAGCGAACAGCATGGTAAAGATGCACAATGTCAAACATTTTTATGAATATATGATGTAGACCAGAACGTGGTAGGTCATTTGACACGTACGAGGATCCCAAGATAATTACATTTGAACTTACTTTACTAATAACCCTAAGTAGTTAGTTGATAACCACAGGTTATAATGACAGTTTTTGTACCGAACGGACGGCTATATTACAATATATTAATAACTTCATAATCCAACCGCCACTAGTATTGATATGACCTCGCATGTTCTAATGCTACTAAATGATTGACGATAAAAATAGAGATGAAAATTTTACTCGATGTACTGTACGAATTTCTATGATGTTAATACATAATCGCCCAGAAAGCAAGAAAGCCAAATTATAACACAAATAATTGACAACACAGTGTTAGGCGATGATTTTAGTTCAATTTATTGAGTCAACAAAGAAATTTTGAGCTGTTGTATTTCGAATTTTCCCAAAAGAAGCCACTTAGTCAATAACTTCTAGATAACGAAGGCGCAGATCTAAGGCAGGTTATAATGTGTATCAGCACATTTCCAACTTAAACATGAAACGTCAAAACTGCCCATTTCAGTTAGCGTTCTATTTATTCTCCATTTAAGTTTGAAACATTATTAGAAGAGGGGAATATATAAACCTGAACGATGGGGAAGCATGGTGAGGGAGGACGACCAATGGAGATCGATAAGTCGAGAGACAGAAGAAGACTAGAGTGTGCAGCTGAGGTATAATCTAGAACGATTGTCAAAACGCAGCCTGCGAATTAGATATATTCAATATATAGAATATTACCCATGCGATATAAAGACATTAACGAGAGGCGATTATTCGTATTATAAACATACGGGCAATTGAAAGAGAAACATAAAATATTGGCGAAACAAATATTCCAATTATGTGATCAAAATTGACTGACTGTCCACAGGCGTATATCAAAAGTAGCGTAGCTACGCGGACCAAAACTATGATGAGGTGGAAGGTAAATATAAGACCGATGATATTGCCTGTATATGTCGAAATGTCTTCTGATTTTCGCGCTACTTGACTGGTTTGAATTATTCATGTTGATGTCAGGCCGTAAAGATTAGCAACACCGATGAAAGTACAGCCCTCATGAATGATTTTCGCTCTGACAGACGCTAGTTTATATTATTTATACAAAAACAGAAACGGGAAATGCAAACATTGAGCTAGACGTCAGATGGGTGAAGAATTGATAGATTGTATGAAATCTGTTGATGCACCGTTTGAACACATCAGCGGTATCTTAAACTAGGTGTCTACAAGCAGCCAGTAGTTGGAGCGGAAACGTTGTCTTTGTCGCTTATACGTTAGTGGCATGTGATTAACATACCCATCAAATACGTAAAATCAATGTGATATTGACCAACAGTCAATGTGAAACATAATTCACATTGCAACACACTGCATTCTAATGACCCTGAAATGGCCGTAAATGTGACTGAATCAGAGCGAAATATACAAATAATATTAGACATTGGATTATCAAAAAAGATATATATATATATATATATATATATATATATATATATATATATATATATATATATATATATATATATATATATATATATATATATATATATATATATATATATATATATATATATATGCCCTATTCATATCAAAATATATGCATTCAACAAATGGACACATCCCAGGTATACAGACCAAGAACATGAACGTTGATCATATTAAATGACACTCGGCCCCGTGTTTCCTCACTTTTAAAATAAGATAATTAGAACAGCTGATTCAGGTCTATGGCGCTAGGTATCTCGCAAATAGCAGAGGCCACGCCTCCATCCTACTTGAAATGCCATTACGCCAAGAAATGTTCGAAGGGGATGTGCCTTGCACTACGATTTAACGCTTTCTTCATCAAATATGTGTGTCTGTAATAACATGCAACAAGATTAAAAACCACATTCGAAACCGCAGTTATAACCGATTTCAACTCTGTATAGCTCGCAAGAGAGCAATATTGATACATATTCACTTGACTAATGCAAATTATTTACCGTCGGCATAGAGTGAAATGACAATTGTCAGCGAACGCGTCAAACGCTCACAATATGCCAATCAAATCCCCGATTGAATTGCTAAAAAGTATACAGGAGATAAGAGCAAGTATGTTTCATTACGCTCCAGACGAATATACCGTCCAAACCAGACTAGACTGTTCCGACATCGGTTGATGAGATATCGTTTAAGTACAGCTCCCCATAATGCCCTATATATAATAGTTTATTGCTGACTTTCGTACAGACAAGCTCAAGATCACTAGTCACACGGACGGGATGACCCATATTTGGAATCTTTTGATAGTCTGCCAAAGTGGGCTATGCTTTGTTCAAAACGTATTTTTGGCATGTTTGATAGCATTACGAATA
Source organism: Urechis unicinctus (assembly GCA_034190875.2). Taxonomy (NCBI): domain Eukaryota; kingdom Metazoa; phylum Annelida; class Polychaeta; order Xenopneusta; family Urechidae; genus Urechis; species Urechis unicinctus. The sequence goes on from CM067345.1 coordinate 48,663,975, forward strand.
CTTACAAGGACTGTGCTAACGATTTTCTGCACTCACCAATCCTTTCACGGAGAAGGCTTTGCAACGCTTGTTTGACAATATTTTTGCTTCAACTGGAATTATTGTATACTATGGGCTAACTATAGATAGTCAAAATGTTTATACATGTCAGTGACATCAAGAAACTGCAGACAAATGACAATTACAATCCTCTTGATTATCCAAAAGCACAATGAACAATACAACTGAGCAAAGGTGAAAGTGGTTAGCTGGGGCAAATTGTGAACTGATGATTGTTTGCAGAAAACACCGACCCAACGAGCAGCCTTTTGGGAAATAAATGTCAACTATCTTCTCTCATTAAAATTTATCTCGTAGGCAAGGAAGTGAGGCGGTAGAAGTCTGTGTAATTATGTTGAAGACAATGTTGGAGTTATGTTACTCATTTAGATTAACAGCGGCCAGTTTGCCCACATTGTACAACGAATGTGCTCACATCTACACCAACGATGTATTTTAATGATTCCATGAAAATGGACCCAGAGTTCAAAGTGTTGGAGAGATAGAAGTATTTTATTAGACTGTGGTTATCTGAATGTGCCATTTTGATGTGACAAAAGAATACTTCGGCCAATGAACGTAAATTAAACAAACAGCATCAATGAGGAAAGTGATCACGAGAACTGTCACGAAAACATGGTTGCTATCAAAACTATTTTACCATTGATCAATACTCAATGATTTTTTCCCTGGTGATATCTCTATTTACTGAGCGCTTCACAGATTTGCATCTAAACTGATGCAATCACTGACTGCGTGTAGCCGGGGATAAAATGAAAGCCATTTTGTTTTGCGGCATTTCCACAGTTTGCGCGCATCTCATTAGAATCATGTGCCAAGATAACACATTCAGAAAAGCAAGCTTTTCTTAGCATGAACTCTGTCGTTGTTCTGGTGTTGGATAAAACAGAGTTTGCAAAGATAGTCATGAATAGGTCAAGGGGATACACCGCGTCCAAATGTGAATTGTCTACTCACATATTTCCTCACTTTTAGATACAAGTTGGCAAAGATGCTACTATTATTGCTAAGAAGACAAGGCGCAAGGTCATGACAGGATGGTACAAAATTATCGTAGAATAAAGCTTCAATATTAGGATTCAACAACTTCCATTTCTTACTTTATCTTTATTTCACAATAAGATAACTTTACTTGTTCATGGAGCCCAATATGTACACACACACATCGCCAAGACAATCGAGAATCTGACGCTTTGGTATACGCAGGTTTTCACTATCTCAGTGATGTCCTCCATGCCACTACAAACCCGACATTAGCTCATTTAGTGATGTCAGCTGCACATTCGATCTTTACCTGGCGTTGGTATAGGCGATCGGGCCCAGACGACTACTTCCCCACGAAAGTGTTAACGTCCAATTAGCAGAATTTGTGTTCTATTGCATCACCTTTTCATTTACGTTTTACATTTAGAGGACATATTGTTAAGGTCAGACATACGTTATGCCAATCATGAATACCTATTGAGCATACAGGCAAAATGAATACAGCTGACGCTACGAAGTCGCGTTAAGTGAACGTATAACTGGCTGGTGGCAAACCCTGTTTGGTCCGCAAATAAGCTCGTCATGGCAAAATCATTCCTGACACCTTTATCTTGATTAGTGGCATCACACTCCCGAGCTTGCAGATATCTCATCTTGATCTCTACGGCAAGGCCTCATAAGGAATAACATAGACATGCCAGGAAGCGTGAGCGCCAGCGGCCAATTAGGCACATACATAAACACCATAAACAACATATGTATCTCTAAATTGATAAATGTTAAGGTTCGTCTTTGATCTCCACCTGAAAACAACTACATAGGGTGACATACAGGGGGATTTTTCTTCCAATATCTAATTAAATACACGTGAACAAACAATTGATTATATGAATTTCAATATTTTGTTCGGTCTGTATTTAACATAACGCAGTTCTATCCACCGTTAGCCGACCGAGAGAACCAATATTTGCTTGAGGCGCTGATTGGTCAACATAGATTATTTACCCTTCGCCGGTACGCAGTAAATACCCACAAGCGCTTTGCCGGATGCCAAAAACCATGCGTGCTGGATCAACTACCGTGTTCCTTATTATAGCTGCTAGAATAGTCAACAAGAGGTTGGGATGTCTGTGGGGGATTTGTGGGATTCCGTTTTGACAGAAACAGGAAAAATTGGATGAAAAAAGAAAATGTTTGCAACGATCGCCTGGTGCCTTCGGTACAGTCACTTGCATAGCCTATAACTGCGTGTTTAGCGGGTGTTGATTTGCGTCTAATGGACGTCAGATGCCACCACAGACGCAAGTTCTTGTTTTGCATCCAACGCGGGCAGCTTAAGGGCATAATGGACCACGATAGATCCAATTGCATGCAGATTGCAAGTGGTAAAGACGTCAAAGAGATGCAGTCAAATGAAAGCGTACGGTAGCAATTATGATCTAATTAGCTTTATCGCCTGTAGGTAAGAGTGATTCGCTCAGCTAGGTAGCTTTCAGCCGCAAATCACCCTTATTGACCCCGACCTGGACGCCTGAAGCTAAGTTATTTAAAATCATTTCAGCTTAAAAGTAAGCGTATAACCAAGTTGGCACTGAACATAGGTAATTCTGCCGATAATCAAATAGGGCAATTCACACCGGTGTTTGAGAAAAACGAAAATCCAGTTAACTCCACTTGTACTGTTGACATGGACAATATGTTTATGATTACAGCACCTTACGAGAAATGTTATGGCAGCAGCCTTCGGAGGTATTCCTCGCTCTAATCCATGTGTTTGAGGCCATGCCACACACGCGTCATGGCGTGTAGCACCGAGAATGAACTTCAGCCAAAGGACTTCCTGTTGCTGGTGCTCAAAACAAATACACCACATGAATAGGCATTTAAACCAAGAGTAGCAAAGCGTTATTAATAATTTGATTGCAATTTGGTGAGTACGAATCATGTTGAAATAAACAAAGTGTGATCAAGATGTTATGTTATACAATTATAGCCGTGGAAATTGTTGCCACCTGTTGCATTATAAAGGCAATGGAGCGTCCATACTGTAATAGCATTTATTCGCACTCATGGTACAGATATTTTATGACGATCAGGTTCAAGTGCAATCATTTAACAAAGCGTGGGGTGCCATCATAATGTGCAAATAAAATTAAGTAGAACATTGATATCGTCGTGCGAAAAATCGGGAATATATTCACATTCACGGGCCCGACAAAGTTCTTGTATGGAGTTAACGAAGTTTAATCTTTCTTGATCAATGTTCGCTAGACAAATTTTGCTTGAAATATCATTAAAAGTAATGGTCTGGTCGTAAATCGTAGCAGTATTAAGATTAACGATACTCATAATATGTCTTATATTATTTGCGACATTCGAATTACTAAAGGCACATAATCGGCTAACCTCCGATACAAGATCATTCATGCTATTAAGACTATTTAAGAAAAATTTCATACATCGCAACATTAATTGTTCTCTTAGAGGTAATCTACCAGCTAAACAAGGAATATACATTGATCTTGTTCTAGGGTGTAGTTTCCATATATTGCGGATGCATTTGCGCCAAGTAACACATAAGCTTTTAAATGAATTACTCGAGAGCGTCCATAATGGGGATCCATAAAAACTTGTGCAATATTTGTCAAATAGTGTATTACGAACATTTACTGTACAGTGACCGAATCTTGACATCAGCATATTAGTTTTCGACACAACATCACCATATGGAGCATGAATATTCAATTGTTTGGAATTTCTTCCTATATAGGATCCAAGCATGTTCACTTACATTTAATCTAACACTGTTCAGTTGTAGATTCACATCGCGCTTTGAAAATCAAAAAGCAACAAATTGCTTTTTGATGTGTTAAATATAACATTATATTCCTTAAGCAAACTCTTCGCAAGTTTTAAGCATAGATTTGGCCGCATTTAAAGAAGGAGCAATGAGAGCGACGTCGTCAGCATAACTCAGTGCGCCTGCATAACCGTGTTTGAGAGTCGTGACAATAATTCATCGATATACACACCAAACAAAAAAGGTGACAAAACCGCCCCTTGTTTGACTCCATTAGTACAATTAAAATTGTCAGAGAAGCTATTGCTCCACTTGACTCTTAACGTTTGATGCGTATACATGTTAAGAAGGAGTTTAGCAGTCATAGCACACATACCACGTTCTTGTAACAAACCAAAATATTTCATAACATTAACTCGATCAAACGCTTTGGAAGCATCCAATAATATGACATAACATGGTGAGTCTTCGCTGACATAATTATCTATGATTTCCTTTAATACAAAAGTGCACTGTGTTGTTGAGTGTGACGGTTTAAATCCGAATGTAAACTACCCGATTTCAATACATCACTTTGATAGTCAATAATCACATTATCTAACAGTTTCCCTATGATACTACTAAGAGCTACTGATCGATAATTATCACTACTATTCAATGATTTCTTTCGGTTCTTAGGAATAGGAACAAGCGTAGATGTTAGCATACCAGGTGGCGTATGTGCATGATACAACATCATAGTAAAAAGTTTTGATAGGTGGGCATATAACTCATCACAGCCAGTCAGTATGTAATCAGAAGTTATTTCACAAACACCGTCTGTCTTATCTCGTTTAAGCTTACAAGCTGCTTGCCTAACTTGTGAAATGTCGATAGCATGCAAGGAGCCACATGTCCCACCAGCACAATTAGAGTGTACATCATGACTCAATGATACATTAAGGGCATCCATTGCAGACTTACTATAAGACACATTGTTGTAAAGTATTTCCTATTTATCTTTAAAGACATTGCATATCTCATCGTCGCCGTGCACGCCATCCATTACGGACACGGTCGACTTATTTTTTAAATGCTTCTTCCGTATTTCTTTCCAGAAATTGCGACCATCACTTGTGGCCAAAGAAACTGCCATTCTATCAGACGCAAGCTTATTTTGATTTCTGATCACGTACCGTGACGCCCTTTTATAATCCCGTTTTGCTTTACAGTGGATGTCTTTAAGAACGCCAGAGGTGGGGCACCCATTTTCCACCCTGAGTTATATTACTCAGAGTTGACAGAATGAAATAACTTACTTAAGTGACTTGCTGTCAAACTGACATGACCTTGACTAACATTTAACATAACCCCATACTGGATAATTTGAATGTTTTGTTGAATAAGAATATGTCACCCAAACTCTCATTATAGTAATGTATTTTGCCGACATTTATTACCTGTCAAGTAAAGAACTCTACAGCAATATTCATATTACATATCTGAGACATTGCTATCGGCCAAACGCGGGTGAGTCTACTCAGCCAATTAAAATAGAAATGACGGAAGAACCATGTTAAGCAACTGACGCAAATAATATTTGTTTGGGCTAATCGCAGAGAATTGTAGCAAATATCCGACTTTGATGCTGTGTGTTTTTCAATGCAGCGTGTTTTATAAGTAGCTTCACGTCGATCTCATAACGAACCGCATTATGTAAAGAGGAGAACATACTCAGTAAAAGCAAATTGGTTTGAATTGTGCTGACGGTACCTTAATATTATGTGAACAAAATCATACTGCTTAGTCTGTGAAGTAGAAATGAACTAGATTTAACAGACGACCAACGTGATTTGTGTTTCGGCACGCACAGTGACTCTTTGGAATACAAGGACACTTAAAAAGAACTTATTGTACAAGCAATTGTTATCCGATTAACACAAAAGGTATAATTTCTGCATCTGAGCATTTTCTTGGTCTCGCCGCTGTGGAACGAAGTGTTTCGTCACCTTGACTAACACACCTTTCGTTAATTCTGATTTTTTATGATATATATTTTCATATGTACACTCCTTGGATCAAATAACGATTTTCGAAAGTGACACATAGCAGCCTTGTAAACCAACAGGCAAAGTTAAAATAATATATGATTGTACTAATATTTAACCATCTAAATATTACATTTTTTCGTTTCCTGTATTTGCAGACGTTCAGTTTGCATCACTCGACAAGAGCAGAACGACACGATACCCATGAATACTTACTTATTGAATTCAATTAACACATCCTACCAATACAGTGCCTTAACAATGACTAAACTGTCACATCACCTCTGTAATCCTTCTTTAAGTTCATTCTCTACACTTACCTTGGCGGATTGAAGCCTGGCCTGATCTATAATAGAAAGTAATAAAAAGAAAGCGCTATTACTTTGATGGCGCACAGGCTATACAGATGCAACATTCAATCCTCTGTGAGTGCTTGAAGCCATATTAAGGGGCCATGTAGAATCAAATACAATTGCTATCCGATATATTATACCTAACGCAAGTTCGAACAAAATAATGAATTCAAGCTAGACGCCATTGGAAATCTGAAATATGAAATCTGTACATGGCCGTTATTGTTAACCATCTAACGTGCGCGACTAAAGAGCGAGAGGGGCATATAGATCGCCAATGGCCGATACACGAAAGTTGTCGCAGATATTCTGATCTTAGCAACTTTAGCGCCTGTTAGTCAGAGTGATTCCTTAAGCCGCATTACATTCAGCTACAAGTAACCCTTAATGACCATGCCTGGGCTATGTTATCTAGCAGATTTTTAATTTTAAACGTAGCAGGCGAATGCCGTTCTACCTATAACCAAACAAGGCAATACAATTCAAAGTGATTCAAGCCAACGTCTCAGATACAATTTTCGACATCTGCCATGTGTTCTTGAAAGTTCACAAAAAATATCTTTCAGCAGTGTGCACCAAGACCGTACGAAGCATAATCTGTTCATGGCGTGTAGTGCATGGCTTTTAAAAAAATCCATGCCAGTTGACGAGGGAAAAGAGAGGACGTTATTGGCAAAACTACTGCCAAAGCCATCGGTTCCATGGGGTATGGTAATGAGGACAGATGCGAATGTTTGAGCACAATGGCGACATATTGTCAATGCGCTTAAACCTCATTGCATGAAAAAAATACGAGAACGGGAGCAACTGCGATACTAATCTATGAATAATAACCAAACTATAGCAGAATGGTAAGCACGTATTCGGTTGATCGTGGTATAAAATGATAATCGATGTTGTTACCTTCTCAAAGGAATGGTATGTGCTCATTCTCCAAATGGCAGCAAGCAGAGTTGAACGTCTTACTCTTGCAACCAAATGCCAGACTTTTAACCATGTATAGTGTTGCCCCCATTATATGATATAACTTCTACATGGATGATATTACTATTTCGTTGGATAAAAGCCTGTCATCAAAAACCCTCATATTGAAATGGGTTTGTAACATATTTAACCTGTCGTGTGAATAACCAAACATCAATCATGATAATATATCATTGTTGCGTTGCTAACTACCAACAAAAGATGTATCTTCTCTGCTTATGTTAAATTCGACCGAGCTCCAATGTCACGCAACTGCTCAGGTAAATAATTTTACTTGACTAATTGCAAATATTTTAGCATGTATTAGTCTGATCCGGACTTGCTATGCTCGCTGTGACAGCGCCATTTGAAAAGAAACTCCAGAAATGTTCATATTTCTGGCATAACAAGCAGATTACTATGTATAGGTAAACATACATAGAACACGCAAATGTGAACCAAGCAATATGATTTCTAGCACATGTCCTTTCAGACAATATGCCAAGAAAGGAGAGAACAATAGATCCGTTTAATTAATCATAGCCATTAAAACAGCCATAGAATGCATGATAAAGCTGAGGATTGTTATATCTGTGATTGAAGCTGTTCAAAATTCAGGCATGGCTGAATTGATTAGGTAAGTAAATCTGTCCTAAAATATGCCGGAATGAACCAAGGCGCATTGATGCTCGTGATTCATTATTGCATCCAGGTTTGCAGGTAATATTGAATGTAGCGGTGGTTAACCCGTGCGGCTGGCTCACAGTAAAACAGGCAGCAGCCGTAAACGCTAACCAAGATGTCGGGCTCAGCATATAGCTTTGCATTGCATTTGTATAACCCGATTCAGTATTTTTCTGGGTTGTTCTTTAAAGACAAAATGGCCTAACGGACTTTCCTTTGTACCATATATTTCAGTATAACGTACTTTTCTAAGTAAATGATCGTGTACAATCGGTTAGGATGTTCCAAACCATCTGTCGTATGCCTTCCCACTCATCCACATTAGTGTGCTGCAAGTAGGTCAGCAAGTTATAGCTGCCCAGACACGTCATTTTACTACAATGTTCTCTGGCCTACAACTGCGGATGCACAGAAGAATATTGACTAGGCTGGTAATTTGAAATTCCACAGCAGATATCGTTATGGCGCATATGTCGGTCTAATGCATTCCTACACAAACCGCCCGAGATAACCACGGAAATAGCCACGATATGCATTAATGATGATTTAAGAGACTCTAGATAATGTATCGAATAATCAGTACGTAAAATGGCGGCAACTTTGCATGGATTTAGTTTTAGCGGTTTTCAATCGTAAACAATGTCCACAACTTAACTGCTAATCTTTTACTTAGAAAGCGAAAGCTTGATTCGAAACTGAACTTGTCTTTGGATTGTATTGCTTTGAATACACTGGCAAGGATCCTTTGCAACTATCTACCACACTCAATAATTGATATCCCGGTCCAAGCTTAACACTTTTACGATCAACATTAATGTCTACTAAATAAAACCAGCATCTCCAGAACCATCATTACTACCGCATTCATGCAACTGTATTAGTACTGCGTACAGTATCTGGAATGACAAGGCAATTTGCAATGAGACCCATCGAGAGCATAAACCATATTTCCTGTTGGTAAGCTGGTAACTAAAAATAACCATACATGCAACTATGTTCGAGTATTTTAATGGGACAAACACAACGGCCAGTGTCGGCAGACTGTTGAGTTGACTTTCCTCTGTGATATTGATTGTCAACATAACATCGGCCCATACCATGCCCAATTTCTTGGGTGACATGTATAACAACGCAGCATTCACACGAAGCATCATGGACATAGAAATGTGTAAATAAGGGTATTTTTTGTCAGCATAGAACCAACTCTTAAATATGTTATCTCCATGATATTGAGTTGACTTTAACATAATCTGTTAACATGACTCATCTGGTTGAATGAACATTTTATTCACAACTCTGAGCATTTGCAATTGAAGATATTGCTTCACGTTACATTGTCGAGGAATAGGCAGGTAGTCGTTTAACAACTTAATATATTTAGCATCTTAGTAGTGTACACACACTTCCAAGGTCTTTGTTAATAAGTTAGTGTTAGTAGTATTATCGACTTCCTTTGAGCAGGTTGTCTGTCTGAATTATGGTGTACATATTTTGGATCCAAGGTGATTCAGTCTGATTCTACGGGTCACATAATCGACAATACTCTTTTAGTCATACGTTTCTTGAAACAAGAGAATCGTGCATATTATTGCAGTCTTTAATACGTTTATTGTCATTATCCGGGCGGCTACCTACCAGTCACATTGCAGGCTTGATGGACTGAATAACACGTCTTCATTTTGATTCCTCACACATGCTTTAGATGTATGTACGCTATTATATGATATAACATTCGTTCGAATTTGATTTCAGTGGCTGCAGTCGTTGTTCACCCAAACACTTTGAGAACACTTTGTATCAGTGTAAACTGGCATTTGTGCACTTCAATGAGTGCGAACAATGCTCGTGTCTTCACTTGCATTAATTGCCCTGACGAATGTGTTTTTTTAGATATTCATACTTGATCAGAAGACGCCTAATCTTTGGTGCAAGACGCACGTTTCGAATATTCGTTACAGATGATACCGTTATCAATACAACCGTAATTCATTATATTTGAGAGCTGTCAGATACACTTTCGGCATCAGTCAGTACAACGCTGGAGTCTAGGCGATTATTCCCTGCAATTACAATCGTGAATGAGAGAAATTCATCTTGGTTGCATCAAACATCGCAAGATGACTAAATGCCTATCTTTATCGGTAAACAACAGATGATAAGAATATTTACGATATAAGGTGGGTAATCGATGTAATTGGTAACAGGAGACACGATCGCACACATACCGCATCTACGAGAAAATTGACTCAGGGAAAAGAAAGAGATGTGACATAGTGTACAAGTAAATAATAGTTCGCATTATGGTCAAGGTACGTATGTAAGCGTCCAATCTACACAGCATATACCGCTCCCTTGTACAACTAATTAGAATTATTAAGTAACTTGTTTCAATGACTGTATATGATAAGAATGCTAAGATATTGTTGGCTACACTGTGAGGTTCTTTTAACAACTAGAAAACAAGCCTCCTTAGTCAGAAAGTAGCAAATGAACTATTACTTGTAAGAGCAAAATCAAGCGGGAAACGTTTTACGATTGCATCACACTCCCGGACAGGAAGGTACCTAATCTTTATATCTACGACATGACATCGATAATTATAACACATATCAGTCAAGAAGTTTGTGCGTAAGTAGCCATTTTAGCACACACATACTACACCATAAAGCAATATATCTACCTCTCATTGGATACTTTTTTACTTCTGCCTCAGAGCAATCGCAAATAATCATATAACTTAATTATATTTCACCAATGTATACTACTTTATCGAATGCACGCGCATATGTTGCTTAGATAAGTGTTTCCTGTCTGTATCAACATATGTTTGGCGAGAGTTTTCATATCAAGCGATCATACTATTTTTTTGACTGGTTTATCACCCGATAAGTCAACTCATAGATAGTACAGTCTATACGGTACCTTCTGGGACACCTTTAAGTACGACATGAAACAAATGATCCCGTTTATCGGTTAGATCACCAAGCTTACGTCTTTGATAGAAGATTAAACCTGGTGCAATCGAAGAAAAACTTACCTGTTTATCTCTCCATTGCGCTCTTGCGTTCTTTCTCTCTATCTCCCCCTCTCACTCCCCATTTTTCTATCAGTCAATCTCACCTCTTCATCATCGCCTTCTCCTTTGCTCTCATCTCTCGTGCTTGATGCATCTTTTTTGTAGCTCCCGTTTACCCCATCAACACTCTTATCGCTTTTTTCTCTTGCTTGTTCGTTCTCTGCAACTATCGCATATTTTTATTTTGTTTCTCGGTCTCGCATGTTTTTATTTTGCTTCTCCGTCTCGCCCCCTTTCACTCATTCTACCACGTCTAATGTTCACTGTGTTCTACGGTGTCACGACATGGCCGATTTGCCACCGGATTGTCATTCATCCCGCACAAAATAATCACCTTCATTAGCAACGTTGAATGAAATATGCCGGCGATGGTGTGTTGTAAACTGATCACCGATATACTAGTACCTGGGTTATTTCAACATAAATACAGAAAATTAGATCGATATCAGGTAGCTTTAGCTTGCCTATATACTATTGTAACATTGGTTGGTTTTTTTAACGCGGTTTGAATTAGTTCCTTTGATAGTTATACATCAGTTGTATGTATATATTGATATAGATATCTATAAATAATCTTGACTTGAGGACTAGTGCATATCGCATATCGTATACGCCTCTTTATTTATAGGACTAGATTTGTCCTAACTATAACTGATAATTAATTGGTAACACTTGCGAACAGTCTAGACTGTCTGTAATTTTGACAGTTTGTCTCTCGCAATTTAAGTCATGACATTAGCGGCAAGTGAATAAAATGGATGAGTCACAATTTAACGTTTGGAACTGAGCTATTGGGTTTTTTCTCCGTGCGGTAACCTTAACAGGTTTACCATTTAGTAACTGCAATACGTGAGTAGAAATTGCTAGTCTGGGCCTGTCGTGGACCGACATTGACATGATCGCGCTGACTAAATTGCCATTTTGCTATGTCGGCCAGCAGGGCTATATTAATATATTTCATATAAAATGCATGTTTCTGTTTTTGCTTCAATGATCATTATTATGCCAAATATATAAGCACCAACATAGTACAATAAACCTGCATTCGATTTATTTGCGATTAATTACCCACATATTTGTTCCATAAATGAAAAATTCACTTCTTGAGGAATGAGTACAACGCGCATTATAGCAACCACACGAAAAAACGTTTTATTGGCAGCCATTATATCTTAGTCTTTATGGACTCAAGCAACCTACCATGTTTTTGTCTTCAGAATCGGTCATATTTATCAATAACTGATATTCGCAGTTGGCGATTCTGTATACGCGTGGTACGTTGGTAACCTCGGTCAGGCAGCGCCACAAAACCTTGTAGATATAAAAGCTTATCTCACCCGCAATAGCTAGCAAATCAAACTAACTCAAATGATTTTTTGTCTAATAATGCAGTTAAGTGCAGGTAACGCTTCAACGTGTGCCTCAAGATATATCATCACCATATCATATTTATAAGTGGGAGATCATGCTTGGAACAGAAGCAGCTCTCTCTCTGTACACAATAAAGAACAATTTGTCCCTCCATAAACTATGCATGCAGGGCTACCTAACATGACAAGATGACGTCATTAATAACATTGTTTTTATGCCAAACATCTGCCGTCTTTGTTCCGAGCGAAATGTGTAAGAATACGAAGTAGCAAAATCGAACAAGGGTTGTTTGCTTGCAGCGTATTATTTTAAAGATCATTACATGAATCTCTTGGGAATTTTTACTGCCATTAAATCGATTTATGTTTGTTTGTAACATAAATATATTTTGCTAAAATAGTTCTTCGCCTCTTGTGTATATTTAGAAAGGTCATTCACTTGTCCAAGACAATTTGCCTCACTCCTATATTATGAGTTCATTGCATTACCGCATGGTCAATGCATGCAAACGCAATGATTTCCTGTGTCATCGTGGGTCAACATACTGCTCTTTATCGGGATCGGCGTGACAAAAAATAAGCTTCATATAGCTCACATTGCTAGCATGATTTGGAAACAAACCTAAACAATTGTATTAAATGAATGGTCTGCATGTTGTTGTCATTCGTGGATAATGTTAAATGTGACGATTGTGGGCTTCTATAAGTAAGTATGTACAATAATTGTATTTGATGGCGCTTCATTTGAGATAAACAAATGGTTATCGCAATGACACAAAAAAGTTTGGTAGTTTTGTCGGCTAGCCTAAGGTTCAAATAAATAAACCGTCAGCTGTGATTATTGTGCAATCAATAAAGGCGGCTTTATTGCGTACTTAGGAAAGTAATTAATGATGCATCCCATGTTGTGTTCCTTGAGCGGCATATTCATGGCACCTTCCTAAAACTGCTTCCGTCTGACACTACGTTGCTGGCTAACGATGGTGAGTAGCAGCGTGACATCATGCAATAATGCCTCGGTCTTCAGAGTTCTTAGTACCAGTTGTGATGGAAGGACTGGAGCTAATCAATGTGATGTGAAGAAGTTTTGATTCCACTATGCCACATAAACCAAGGGCGGTAATGTACACTGTTATAACCGATCATACGATGCAAAGGAGATATGTCGTACTCATAAGGCACCAAGGAGATATGGCGTTCTCTTACAGCGCCAGGGAGATGTGGCGCTCTCTTAAAGCCCCAAGGAGATATGTCGTTATATAATGGCACCGATGAGATATGTCGTTCTCTTACAGTACCAAGGCGATATGTTATTTGTTATTTTCGCAAGATTAAGAATGTTAGCTATAATCTGCCATCACATGCTTATTCTGCTCTTTTAACCCTCCAATGCTGTAATGATTAAGATATAGAAATGATGGGATTTATAGAGAACTGTTTTCCATGGTATATTTCACATTGTTCTGTTTATCCACCCAAGGTGTTCAGCTGTGGAATCAGTTTAAGTTCAAACTGAAGAAAATGAAAATCGGACATTTATCACTGGGACTTATTCGGGTACTGTTGGTCCTCGCAACATAACTATATGATGGTTGTTTGCTTCCCATATATATGCCGTGAAATCATGTGATGATAAAACGTTTGTTCACATTTTTAATACCAATTATTCATCTATCTGAGTTGCTCCCTCGGAGAAATCTGATCTCCTAGATATCATCAATGCAGAAACATTAAAAGCGGCGTTTTTCTATTCATATTTCATCTTTTTATTCATTACAGAGAGGTATTATTATTCTACGCAAATGCAAGTATATGGATCTCTTTATTTAGCGCAATCATTTCCTCAAATCATATTGATATGACTACAAACGGCTGTCGCCACATTTGTTTTTAACTCTGTTGTTTTACATTTTTGAATATGGCATCAATATGATTAACTAGGCAGCTGTGTGTCACATTCGAAATTAATATTTGATATATAAGTGCACATGTGAAATGATATGTCATAAAAACGTCATAAGAAACGATAGGTGTGTTAGTCAATGTGATTATTCACCTCGTTCTACAGCGGCGAGGCCAAGAAATTGCTCAGATGCAGAAATTTACACCTTTTGTGTTAATCGGATAACAATTGCTTACACAATAAGCTCTGTTCTAGGGTCCTTATATTCCGTGGAGTCCCTGTGCGTGCCGCAACATACATCACGTTGGTCGCCTGCTAAATCTAATTCTTGTTTAATGTTAAGTTACCTCCAGCACGATTCAGACCAATTTGCTTTTACTGAGTATGTTGTCTTCTTAACAGAATGCTGTTTTTTATGAGATTGACGTTAAGCTGATTATACAACACGCTGCATCGGAAAACGCACAGCATCAAAGTCGGATAATTACTACCATTCTCGTAGATTAGTCAAATATTTGCGTCTGTTGCTCAACATTGTACTTTGGTCATTTTTATTTTAATTGGCTGAGTAAAGTCACCTGCGTTTGGCAGATAGCAATGTCTCAGATATGTTATATCTTTGTTACTGTATAGTTCCTTACTTAACAGGTAACATACATTACTATGATGAGTTTTTTGGTGACATATTTTATTCAACAAAAATGTCAAGTTTTCCAGGACTGGGTTATGGTCATGTCATTTTGACAGCAAGTCACTAAAGTAAGTTATTTCATTTTGTCAAATCTGAGTTAAATAATACGGACGCTCCATTCCCATTAAAATACTACAGGTGGCAACTATAATTGTAAACAACAACATCTTGATTACACTTTCTTTATTTCAACATGATTCGTACCCACAAAATTGCTATCAATTGATAATTAATAACGCTTTGTTACTCTTGGTGTAAATGCCTATTCATGTGGTGTATTTGTCATGATCACCAGCAGTTGGAAGTCATTTTGCTGAAGTTCTTACTCGCCCTTGCTTCTCCTTCATTTTGCCAGATATATGGATTAGAGCGAGGAATACCACCGAAGTCTGCTGCAATGACATTTCTTTTAAGGTGTTGTAATCAAGAACATATTGTCGATTTCAGCAGCTGTACAAGTAACGTTTGCTGGAAATTCGTTTTGCTCTAACACCGACGTGAATTGCCCTATTTGATTAGTGGCAGGATAACCTATGTTCACTGCCAACTTGGTTATACGCGGACTTTCAAGCTGAAATGATGCTATATAAATTAGCTTCAGGCGTCTAGGTCGGGGTCAATAAGGGCTTAAAGCTACGTAGCTGAGCGAATCACTCTTACCTACAGGCGCTTTAGCTCTTAAGATCAGAATTGCTACCGTACTCTTGCATTTGAGTGCATCCCTATGACGTTTCTACCATTTGCAATCTGCATGCAATTGGACCTATCGTGGTCCATTATGCCCTTAAGCTGTGCGCGTTGGATGTAAAACAAGAACAATCGTCTGTAGTTGCATCTGATGTTTTTTTTACACAAATCAACACCCGCTAAACCACGCAGTTATAGGTTATGCACCAGGCTATCGCTGCAAACATTTTCTTTTTTCATCCAATTTTTCCTGTTTCTGTCAGAACGGAATCCCATTAATTCCCGAGAGACATCATAACCTCCTGTTGACTATTCGAGCAGCTATAATAAGGAACACTGTAGTTGATTCAGCACGCATGGTTTTTGGCATCCGCAAAGCGCTTGAAAGCATTGGCTGCATACCTTCGTACAACCACAAAGTTATCAAACAGTAAATAGTAATGTGCAGTATATTGTAATAGCGTACTGCAAAGGCTAAATAATGTATCGGTTGACCAATCAGCGCTTCAAGCAAATATTGGTTCTCTTGGTCGGTCAACGACAGTTAAAATTGCGTTATGTTGAATACTGGCCGAACAATATATTGACATTTATATAATCAGTTGTTTGTACAGGTGTATTACGAAAGTATTAGATATTGGTAAAACAATCCCCATATATGTCATCATAAGTAGTTGGAGATCAAAGACGAACCTTAACATTTATCTATTTAGAGATACATATGTTGTATATGGTGTTTATGCATGCGCTCACGCTTCATGACAGGTCTATGTTATCCGTGCTGACGCCTTGTCGTGTAGATCAAGTAAGACATCTGCCAGCCTGGGAGTGTGATGGGACCAATCAAGATAAATGTGTATCTTCTTAGCAATAAAAGTGGCATCTTTGCCAACATGCGTCTAAAAGTGAGAAAGTATTTAAGTAGACAATTTCTATTTGGATGCGGTGTGTCCCCTAGACCTATTCATGACTATCATTGGAAAATTGTTTTGATTCAATACCAGAAATACGAGGGAGTTATTGCTTAGAAACACTTGCCTTTCTGAATTTGTTATCTTGGTTCTTATGATTCTTATAAGATGCGTGCAAACTATTGGGAATGCCGCAAACAAACTAGCTTTCACTTTATCCCTAGTTACACGTAGTCAGTGATTGCATCAGTCTAGATGCAAATTTCTGAAGCGCTCAGTAAATGAAGATATCATCAGGGGTAAAATCAATGAATGATAGGAGTATTAAGCAATGGTAAATGAGTCAAAGAGTTTGGATAGCAGCCATGTTATCGTGACAGTTCTCGCGATCACTTTCCTCATTAATACTGTTGAATGGAGCATTATTTTGTCACAGCAAAATAGCACATTGAGATAACCGCAATCTAACAAAACGCTTTCAACTCCCCAACAGTTTGAATGCTGGGTCCCTTTTCATATATTCATTTAAAGGAAAAGTTGGTGTAGATGTTAGCACATTCGTTGGACAATGGGAAAAAAACTGGTCGCAGTTAATCTAAATAAGTAAATGCATTCAAACATCGTCTTCAAAAAATAATCACACAGACTTCTATTGTCTCACTTCCTTACCCACGAAATCAATTTCAATGAGAGAAGATGGTTGACATTTATTTCCCCAAGGGCTGCCCGTCGGGTCGGTGTCTTCTGCAAACCATTACCAGTTCACCAATACAGGATTTTAATTGTCATTTGACTGCAATCCTCTGACATGAATAAACATTTTGACTATCTATAGTTTGCCCGTCGTATACAATCATTCCAGTGGAAGCATAAATATTGCCATAAAAGCGTTGCAAAGCTTCCTCTTCGGAAGTATTGATGAGTGTAGAAGATCTCTAGCAAAGTGCTTGTAAGTACTCGTAGTGCTATCAAACACGCCAAAATACGCTTTGGCGTGTCAAACAAAGCTCACTTTGGTAGACTAACAATACATTCCAAATTTATGTCATCCAATCCGTGTGACTAGT
>CM067345.1:48686550-48723260 GCA_034190875.2 Urechis unicinctus
AAGCAACATTAAACATAGAACATTTTGATGTGCAATCACTAAAATCATTCAACTTGTTATCAATGACGTTCCCCAAGTGTTTAATAGTTGTAGCCCATTCAATAGTAGAGCCATACAATATCACCTTATAAAATTCATTGACTGCCCTGCCATATTTTATGCATTTTGTTTTCAAAGGATTAAAAACTACATTATATTCATTAGCAAATCGTTCACATATTTTCAACATATTGTTCAGTGCAATGAGACTTGGACTGAGTAAGGTAATGTCATCAGCATAACCAAGCGCACCAATATATTTGCTGCCTATATGACAGCCTAGTCCAGACTTTTTTAACCTTTGTATCAGCTCATCAATGTACACAGTAAATAATATCGGTGATAGGACACCACCTTGCTTAACACCATTTGATAAGCATGCATTCCATTCAACAGATATAGTCTGTCTCGAATAGCTATCCATAAGAAACCTAACTATAAGCGGAGGCACTTTACGCTGCAACAGCAATTTGAATAATTTTCCATAATGTACCCTGTCAAAGGCTTTACTAGCATCTAACAGACAACTAAAAACATCACTATTTCTTTGTGTATAATAACTAATTGTTTCTTTATATACATTCGTGCAAAGGATTGTAGAATGCCCCTTTTTGAAGCCAAATTGTAGGTCAGAAGTACATAAAACATTTCCATACAGCTTAAGAATTATCATATCTAAAACTTTGCAAATTGAACTACATAATGCAATTCCCCTGTAATTATCACTACAACTTAATGATGATCGCATATCTTTTGGTATCGAAACAATCGTTGAATTTAATAAATTATCAGCTGTATGGCCATGTGAAATCATAGCATTGAATAGTTTACATAGGAGACCAGCAAGTTTGGGCGTCCCGTTAATCAAATGGTCAGAATAAAGCTCACGATTGCCATCGCTTTTGTTACTCTTCAACTTTCCTATACATTCAGATAAAACAGATGATGTAATAACATCATATCTTGCACTGTCATAACTAATACCAGCATTAACCGCTTTCATCACATCACGCATTTCATTATCGTTTGTGGGAACACTATTGAATACGCCGAGTATTTATCAAGAAAAAGGTTTGCAATAGGCACTGGTCCACTTGCATTATCTACCACAGTAGGTACACTCTTATAGTTTCTTCACCAGCTTGAGTACAACAGCCAACAATCGATTTACAAAATGCATCAATAGCGGTTTTGTGATTGCTATCACGGCACCGCTTATCGGTGCATTGAAACACAGCATGCGATACAGACACACCATCTAGCAAAATATCCAATTCACTCTTGTACCGATTAACATCTATCTCTGTTGCCTGACTCCACAATAGCCGATCATCACGCAAGAATCCCTGACTATCTGTAGACATAACGTTGTCAATATTGACATCTATTGTGATGAATATAGTATTATGATTTGACGGGTTTGTTGGGTCACGAATAACATTACTGCATAGCACCTTACTGAAAACATTATCACTAACTAGAAAATGGTCGATTCAAGATATCTGATTTAAAGCAAAATTAGTATATGTATAATCTTTTGAGGGGTTTTTACTGTTTGTCAATGTGTGGGAACAACATTGGCTATTTGTCATTGTTATATTGAGACGGAAAACCTACAGTACCTCTTTTGTAATATCTTATTATGACCATACTTCTTACCTTTGCTGCAAAACTTTGCATATACATCAGCATAATAAAATATTTCCTCCAATAGTCTCGTGTGGCAATGTTTTAGCCTTCGATCCAAGTGTCCCCACCATAATTGCATGGATCTGAACACGTGCGCAATCATGCATTCATGGCATGCTGGTAAGCATAATGATGATAAATCTTACCACAGCCACTGATTCTAGGACGATCAATCAACTGTCAAGACGATGGTCGTATTTGTATTGCAATGGCGAGGCAACATATCATTGGTCTATGTCTGATAAGATAATGTTTATCATGATGATTATCAATAATGAAAAAGAAAGTACATCGCCACAAATAATACCGGAGAGAACCAAGTAGAGTTTGTTATCATTGAAGTACATCAATCACACTAACTATGAATTGAATGCAACCACATGATTTTGAATTGATGATAACAAAGTAACTGAAAGAGCCAGCATTATGCCAGCCAGCATCATATCTTTACGAACATTATGGATGGGATTATACAGGATGAGCAGAACTGGGTACAAAGCCCAATGCCTTTCCCGGCAATGTTGCACGAATGCCACTGATAAAGGTGCGCATGTATTACCAGGACATGCTCGTCAAACATATGCCTCAAGATTAACATGATAGTTTACAACATATATCGAAACATTCTTTAAGAACTGAACAGAATTGGTGTACAATATTTTAAAGAACGACACTAGGCTTGATGAAATCCATATCGTATTTGGTTGTGTGATTGCAGATCAGTACAATTTCTAACAGCTTTAATCAATGCTGAGGATTTCCAAGTTTTTCACATTAAATGATTTATACGAGCCTGATTTTCATTGTACACGCATTTGCTCTTACTTCAGTATAGAACCTTATTTCTATGTTCTTTAAGTCATGTATAACATATACGCTAAAAACCCGTGGGGGAGTGTGTGTTCATTAATGACGTCTGTTTTTCTCCATCCTGTAAACGTTAACCGCTCAGCTGAATATTGCAACCTGGATTTACTGAATTTATAATCACTTTAACGGTGACAGTTGTTTCACATGAGTCAAATAGAATCATTTGTAGCGTGATTCAAAGGTTTCAAAGCTGATTAACCCGAACTGTGTGTAATTTTTGTGATAAATAAGATGAAACATGCTTAGGACGCATTGCCTTGATATTATAGAGAGGATGACGGATGTGCAATGAATGTGATACACAAAGATAGTGCCGTCCAGGTAAACTCCATGAGTATTGTTCTAGTTAATGAATGTTTAAGAACGATTTTAAGATGAGCTAATCACGTGAATAACAATTAATACTTAAGCGAACGGTGTCAAAAGAGGGCGTTGACGAAAATATTTTGAAATGCTGCATTGACATAATGAGATAGTTACTAAAACAGCGGATGCCTGGCTGAGCAGGTGGATGGGTTGATGTTTAGAAACGATTCATTAGTTTCACTTGGGTACAAAATATTGGTTGCCCTTATATTTGATATTTACGAAAACACTGTTTTTGTTGGCAAGTTTTATGTGCAACACCAAAACTGTATAGCCTGATGGTTCGACCCCTTCCCCTTGTATCTTCCTGTGCGAACTAGTCGCACATGTACAGGACACATATATCGCATTTGCAGATGTAGTTGATGGCGCCACATCAATACCTATGCCTGCCAGGAGTGCCTCCACTGCCGATACCCGAGCCTGCTCGTTGCTTTCGCTTCGCATGTGTGCCGCTCTGTCTCTGGCATCTTACTTGGGGAGGCGATCGAAGGAGTTAACCTTTGAACAAGGCAGAGAAAATGAGACGTTTCACCCTATTGAGAAACACATTATTTAAAAATCTCTAAGTCACGGTACATGATAACTGTTAACGCGAGGATGGTACGGAGACTTTTGTTGGAGTTTGGAGACGAAGAGGAAAGCATTATTACCTTGGCAGAATGATAACAAGCGTCAAAGGGGTGATACAAACAATGCGCTTATATCACGTGGCCTTTGTTTGATGAATGAAAACATGGTTATGTAAAATGTTATACAGGCATCACAAATAAAGCCTCATTACATTTTACAGAAGGTCGTTTCAACTAAAAAGTGAATAATATATGCATTACATATGCGGTTATATCGACAATTCTATGCCATGATCGAGGTAGAGCATGAATTGACATGATACTGTATTGAAAACGCCTGTACAGTGTCTATATAACCGCGAAATATGAGATTAGTTGCCGTTGCTTGTATGTGTTTCATGTTTGCACATGAATAAAATTGTCGGCGTTAAACGTGGTAGGACAATAATCAAAAAACCCTTTTGAAATAAGCTACATTATGCTGGCATTTTTGTGAGCCTTTGAAATACTGTCTGAGCAGTTCCTCTGTCTGCAAAAATATTCGGCATTTATTGTAACCATTACAAATATTCACACGTTTTGAATTGTATGACACTAACTCTTTAAATGAGAAGACTTTGCCATGATTTCTTTGTACACATCAGATATCGGCAATGTTTATGTCTCACTGGAATGATCGAATATGATTATCTAACTTAAGATATGTACAATCTTAATTATATTTATGGCCTTTGCTTTCTGTCAAATTACAATAAATAGTCTTTATTTCTATTACAATCAGAGACGAAAAGCACTTTGAAAAATGCGTGGTCTGATTTTGTGGAGATCGTACGCGGAAATAATAGCGAAACGGTGCACATTCATTAACCGGTAACATATCTTTCTCTTGATATTTGCACCGTTAGACTGCCCTTTGAAAATCAGTAATCAGCAGGAGATAAATATGCTTCGCTGTTTAAGGAAAATTAGTGAGACACTAAATAGACTAACATTGCAAACATCAAATATATCCTTACCCTTCCTATCATACAATGGGTCATAACCAGTTAGTCAATGGACATAGATATCCGTCGTCGGATATGTTGCTGATATCTATATGCGTTGGCCATAATATCATAACAGCGAAAAGGAAATATTTTCGATATGAGTACGTGTGAGTGAAATCGCTAATAGCCTGGTTGGTCTGGCCGAATAGAGACAAGTTAAAACAACGGTATAGAAGAAACTCTCAGTTTTTTGCACTTTCGTATGTTGATGTCAAAGAGGTAAGAGCCATTTCAAAAACTAACTATGATGCATTTATTCAAGCACTTTATAACCCACACAATGAAACATGCTTAATGATTTCTGTTGCAAGCCACTGTGAAATAATGACGCACAATATATTGATAGTTACAGTGATTGAAGTAAAAGGCGCCATTTCGATGCTCGCATAAAGCATGGCAATATATAGCAAAATGTCAACATTAAGAAAATGACATAAAATACGGAGCCACAACGAAATTAAGGTAGATTTACAGCTCAAAAACCTTTACAGTTTGATCGCATTGGCTATCAAAGTGCTCAATCGTATTAAATAATAATAATAATGCCAATGGCAAGTAAGATGTCGTGAAGTGCTATTACGGGCGAATCAACTGGTGTATCAACACGTTTGCGAAAGCCGTATATATGATAAATGAGTGATCATTTATAATAATTAATGAGAGATCATTTATGATATTATTTAATAATACAACCAAACACTGTGCTTACTGAAACTAAAGCGATATAGTAGATGCCAGGCAAAATTCTCTCACTGGTGCGCTGTGATAGTTAGAAGCAGAATCTGTGAATTTTCATGATCTTTTACAAATGATATTAACGCAAAAATGGCATTTTTTCAACATGATTTACTTTGCAATACTTACGTGAACTTGCTTTATTCACGATTAAAGACGTCCATATTGAAAAATGTTTTGCTCCTATTTTCATTTGTTTATGCCACTTGGGCACGCTTGAAGAGACGCTAATTGTCTTGCATTAGATTGAATTTTCGTTTACAAGAATCTTTTTGCTTGGATGCTCAAAAGTTTATCAGTTCTAAAACACCTGAATCACTTAATGGAAAGGGCATTCAACGCCATGGATCATTTCTTTATCGGTATATAGAGATGCGTAACCCCCACAAACTCACATAAGCGTAAACTAGGCAGATCATTGGAACAACTAACAATTGGAGACCTGAAATCTGTCCTTGCCTTATGTTGAATAACGGAATAACGCTTAACCTGCTCATTGATTTGATTAGCTAGGACGATGCATACATATCGCTCGATGCGGATATTTGTTCAAATCAAATCCGCGCATATCACATGAACCGCTGAATTTTCTTCATGTCTGGGCTTTGATTCGGTTAAGAAGGAGTTATAATAGTTTATTGATTCAATCGTAGGTACAGCTGCACTTGGCGTCACATAAAGTTGATTAATCAGTCGGTATACAGTACATCAATATCCGACAGTTAGATGATGGCGACAAAACATTGATGAGATTCAATCACTCTACTCAGTTGGTTCAAACTGAACTCCTTAGTTGTGATAATATGGTGTATGTTTCAGTGCGTACCAAAGAGATAATCTGTGCTTATTGTGATTAATATATTAGGTGATGGATTGTGCTTTGAATAAATTCTCACCCGCGTGTGCTTGCTGCATGTATTTACTTGTGCTATTCTAAACAAAGCCTCCGATGTTTAATTCACTCGGACAGGATGCGGACATTTTATAGCGCCTCTCAAAAGTTTTCATGTCAACGTCAAATACGTCCAGGAAAACACAGTTCAGCAATTCGTCACCAGTTTTGTAATAATCCTTTTGTCTATATTGACATTAATCAGTAGAAATAATCTGCGTCGAGTTCTCTTGGACAGTAGTCCTGACCTGTTTAACCAATCCCGACTGCAAAGCATTCACTCAAGTAAAGCTTACATTTGAATAATTCATTTTTAGAATATCTTCTGTTCTGTTGCAAAGGTATCACGAGAAGGCATGGCATCTACCAAAGCGATCGGTTATCGAGAGAGCGTTTGACGGACTCATTGATAGATGTACTAAAAGGAACTACTCCAAACCAATTGATGATGTAGCCATTCTAACAGTAACAAACATGGCCTAACGAACCACCGCTTTCATATACGCGGTAGTGATGGATATCAAAAAGGATATGTTAAAAAGTATATAAATACTCTGAAAGATATCGATCTCAGATTACGCGGTAGACCGTGCATAATAAAACTATTGAAGAAGCTACAATTAAGCCATTCAATAATATTTGATAGAATGGTGCATGATATCAACAGCAATCGTTGACGTTTGAATATATTGTCGCAGAAAAGAACCAGACAATTCATATAGTATTTGCACATGCTAAAAATCTCTTTTTGCGTTGCTTTACTACTCTGTCAAGTCAACAGCCTGGAAGAGGAAATTCACGTATTATTTCAGGAGCCGTAGCTTTATTGCCGTAGTTCAATGTTGGCTGTGTATAACAACACATCATTTCCCCTCAGTGAATTCATAATGTAATCATGTTGCCTAACCGGGTAAGCCAACACCAGCATTTAGGTAAGTGAGCATGGGTGTGAGTTAATATACATCAGGGCACAGTAGCTAATGGATAGCGGACCCGTAAAACATTTAGATCACTAACTCATCGGCGGTTTTCGTTCTCTTCTTTTAGCGAGCAAAGATCTTTATCATTCTTTACGGTAGGTTTACTGTGTTGACTTTAACCATAATTTGTCTCTGGAGTAGAGCAACTGAGACTATGCCTTCGGTGGCAAACTTTTGTATTTTATGGTCGACACAAACTAGTGCTTTATTACTAAAAAAAGGTACAACACTGGAGATGGCTTTGGTGTGCGATTTCCGAACCATAATAATGTCTCTAATTAATATTTTGCATACCTGAACAATTGGTCACGTGTCTTGTAGTTATGTCTACAATGTCACTGTAGACTTCGGGCACACCAACTAGAAGAAAATTTTGTCAAAACTGTTATAAACAGCAGGGATGGGACCAATATGACTAACAAATGCTAATTGCGTACAATATAGGAATGATGACTTTATACTACCTGATGCATAGGTGCAGCGTACAAGACGGCCTTATGTGTACACGCATCCGTATAGCTAAATAGTAAAGGTTTGGCTTCGATGCAAACTGCAGCACAGTTTGAATGGGATGAGATGTCGGGACTTTACAGTTCCTGCAGCTTTGTTTGCACATGCGTGTTTTCAATATGTCGTTTCGGCCGACGTAAGTAAACGATTTGAATCCATCGAATTACTACCGTCCTTCTTTTTCTGTATTGGTTGACGTGACTTATAAACTACATGGCTGGAGTTGAACAGCGAATTGAAAGATTGATTGACGTCTGGACTGATGCAATCTCTGACTAAGTGTAGCTGGTGATAAAGTGGAATTAAATTTATTTTAACTGTGTATAGTCGCTACATCCGTGCTGTAATCCAATGATCATAAATGGCAGCAATGTTCGATAACTGCATCATTATGTCCCAACATTACGATGTGTGATTACCAGATATGGAACTGTCAAACAGTTTAATCAGAAAACCTGATGACCATGGCTTCAAATAACTGGCAAAGACAACGTTGGGATAAGCGCAAAGTTAGTAAATGTCTGGAAATGTCATTTTTTTATAAGGCGTTTTCAATGCACACATTTTAAATAAAGGAAGTCTAAGTTGGACGGCCTTATTACCTATTGCATCCATCAGTTACCGGACATGCAATCGCGAGTAATGGCACGATTAATCAGGTCATCGTCATCAGGTATTATGGTATAGAAGACAACAGCACATAATAATAGCACAGCTGTAGCAAAATATGGGCCTGACTTAGTGAGAATTTTTTTTAAAAAGCACTTAACGAGCTGCAGTTTTAATGATTATGTGTAAAGCACTACTTCAAAGCGATATCCGTCGATTCGCTAATATATGTACTGTGCAATGAAAATAATTGAGAAATGCAAATATCATTTTCTGTTGAGTTCTCGAGAGATAATAGTGTACCTACTCTCCACAAACACCATAAACGGGGTTTCTACCACAATGATTTCACTTGCACAACAACTTCGTTGAGCTACTCCCTTTACATATGGGACTGGGATCCTAGCATCAGCCACTGATATCACTATTATGACAATTTGATGATATCTTTTAGCATTATCTCTCTGGTCCATATATTAACTCTCCGTAAATCACTTTTAGCGGGGGAGATACACACTCACTCAAGCAAAACCTTATATAGCATAACCCTCATTATCTATGACGTGCCGCATTTTTCCCAGATGATTGCATATTCGCTTTATATAATGTTTACATTTACAAAGGAAAGGCAAGCGAATAATTGCCTAACAATTTGCTCGGTAAAGGCGCACGAAGTCCCGTGTATTCACTTTTTCACATCTCTTTATAGCGGTACGAGTTCCTATTGCATTTGATAATGTTGAGATGATTTTTACAAATAAATGGTAGTTGATGAAGTGTGTCGTAAAATCCCCGGTTATGTTGATAAATGCGGAACTAGGACAACGCATGCCGTCTCTGCAATTCAGCATGTTCATATCTGGTTTATCACCGGGCAAATTTCATCGGACCATTTTGCTCAACGTTATGAATAATAAATGCATGAGGTCGTTGCGCAAACTATTGTAATAACCGATATATATATATATATATATATATATATATATATATATATATATATATATATATATATATATATATATATATATATATATATATATAGATGAACGATAAATAAAATCCGCGGAGCGTATCTCTTCGCTATATATATATATATATATATCTCTTCGATATCTCTTCGATATATATATATATATATATATATATATATATATATATATATATATATATATATATATATATATATATATATATATATATATATATATATATATATATATATATATATATATATATATATATATATATAGATGAACGATAAATAAAATCCGCGGAGCGTATCTCTTCGCTAAGAACATAAGGATCATTTTATAAACCTATTTTCCAATTTACCAACTCAGTTCATTTCATAAATAAACAACACGTACTTTATGATTGAGTGAGTTGGTAAATCCATTTAATATGAGATTCATCAGTGGAAAGTCTCTTTCGAATCACGAAGCCAACAGCTAGACTATTTCTTTATCATACCATACCATATGTTGCGGTAGTGACATTTTCGCGTCAGATACGTGTTATCGTCAATGCCGTTGCCTATCTCAATGTACCATCCAGCTATATTTGATTGCTCTTTCCGTACAGTGCATTAGTCCATTATGTAGTAGATACATCCATGTCACCGTGAACATACTACTTGGTGGATTTAGCGGTGTGATGCGCTTTAAGGAATGAACACATTAACTAATGATGCGCATTGAACCAATCAGTAAAACATTAGGTGCTGAATGGCCCTGGACGAGGGAAACATAAGTATTATGTACGCTACCATGCAATGGGACCACACACATTTACGTGACATACGTCTAAGCTGATGGTTTTGGTTGACATTATTGTTTTACTTTGCGATCGCACGTTTATGTTTGTCAGTGTGGTACTATAAAAAAAATACACTGCTGACAGTACTTGTTACAGGATTGAGCAAAGAGTGCTATTTCATGTAATCAAAAACATTCATTGTAGTGTACTTAAAAACACAACGTAAAATATCCACTGAAATCTGAGACTTTGTGATTAGTGTTTTATCATCATATATGTACCGCGTGCAATGGCCGTCCGTAGCCACGCACGCATCAGCATTCCCCATAGCAACAGGTGCCAATATCAGCATAAATCCAAGCCGGTCATCTTGTACATTTGGTCTTTCAATGAGCTTGCTACCCTTCTAGTATGAAACGCATTTTTCATGTTGCAGCATTCCGCATTTATATTTGCTAATTCTTCTTCACTCATCACAACCAATATTCAAAACAGCTATCAATCTCCTCAGCTAGTACCAACCGTTTGCCTGTTTACCTGTCCAATATGTCTAATCGGTATAGCAGGATAGATAACAAGTCATTTATTTTTCAGGTAAACAGGTTTATGCATACAATAGGAGTTTCGTTGCAGTCCGACAACTTTGATCATTCATAACATGAACAGCTGGACGATGTCAAAATTATTTAGCAACACTAGAGCAAATTTGCAATGAAATAATACTGCTTACAGTTTATATTCGGTCTCGTTTCCATCTATTGGTAGAAGTCACAGAGCCTCACCTAGCTATTTTGGCGGCTATTATTCTTGTTATGATCAATAATGGATACAAAGCATATGCAGGTTCACCTCTCTCTGCAGGAGTTAGAGAACTAAAATTACAGGTTCGATGGAAATACAACCGTTAATCGCAGTCAAAAGCGAAACAAAACATGCAAATGTTCATTCAGCCCCAATCCCAGATAGTACTCGATGTTTTATTTCCATTGTTAATGATCATAATGAGGTGAGCAATCAATGGTTCATTTCATCAACATGATGGAACGATTCATTGCATTAATCTACGCCTACTTTGTAAGCACGTGTGTAACATACCTCTGATACGTAAACCGTATCTCTGTATCGCCCATATCTCTGGGCAGGTTATTTGTTAAGCGCCGTAAATGATAATCTCCCTGCCATCCAGGTGGTCACGTGCATAATACTGAGCCGCATTTCATTCTACGCATCTGCTATTACTCTAGCGTATATATATTGCACTAATGCAATTAACATCGCTGCAACCTTTGTTTACAATCTTGCTAAGGAATTTGACACTAGGCAGTCTATAATTTATCGATTCACATTCATAACCACGTGTAAGCGAACAGCACACATATATGTCGTATTCCAAAAATACAGGTGCCTATGTGACAATGCCATAGTAAAACATGCCTTGTGTTCATCATGCATCTTCAATATGTGTATATGTATATATGTATATATATATGTATATATATGCGTGTATTTATATATATATATATATATATATATATATATATATATATATATATATATATATATATATATATATATATATGTATATACATATACATATATATATAAAATATATATTTATAAACATATGTATATATATATATGTGTGCGTGCGTATCTGCGACTGTGTGTGTGTCGGTGTGTGTGTGTGCATGTGTGTGTGGGTGTGTGCGTGTGTGTATGTGTGTGTGTGTACTTATATAAAGTCATTGGGGGTAATAGCACGAATACAAATAGAACACATCCGTAGAACTGTCTGGCGAGCTTTTTCTTGGTTCTTGTTACTTTACGCTAAATCATGCGCATGAGGACCTGACATCGGCTCAATGGGATGCACTCGGGCCGAACGTGGAATTAAGTGACGTCTCGAAACAACAGCCATGGACTGTAATAGCACCCCCTCACAACCGCCTACTTTTAGCACAACATAGATTTTGATGCCATTTGAATTAAATGACGTCTCCAAACATCAGCCATGGGCGTTGCTCGATTGTTTACTTTGGCGATAAATAGACGAAAGTGAGATAATTCGAAGATTGTTTTTTTAGCAAAAAAATTAAATAATAAATAAAATGTATTTTGACCCGACTTCTACTTTTCATGAGCGAGGCTGTTTACCGTTCACCACACGCGCTTTCTACACTAACATGCTCAGAATTACCAACTGTTGGTCATTATATATTATTGCACTTTGTCAACCTTTAAATCAATCCATACATCCCTTTGAGAACAATAAAGTTTCCCCCGTATAACATACCAGGATATAATCCAATGCAACTTTATGGCATGCTGTCTTTGCCATAAATATACGCAGCGTATATAGCTGTTGGAAAAATACCATCGAAGCTGTAAATGTTTAAAAACTAGGTTCGCAGTTCTTGTTCAGTGGAATGTTTGCTGCGGTATTGCTGTATTTTCTAGGCAGATTGGCCGTCCTTTGATATGTCCGCTACCTCAATCCTCAAATATTTGGCTTCTGGCGAAATTCATCAATTTACCAGCTGCCTTCATTTCGGATAGTGCTTCCCGTTTATTGCCGGCATCCAGGAAGGCAAGCATGATAAACAAGGAAGTCAGAGCAGAACTGTTGACAAGAGATGCGATCTGTGTTCTTTGCAAATGAAGAATGGTGTTTAATGTACCATATATTCACTGTGACCATAAAAACAAATTTCGTCTGAAAAGTATTTTTTGCATAAAATGAACGTAAGCTATATCTATAAGCTAACTTTTAAGGCAAATATCTTGCTACATTTGCTGCTTCGCAGCTCCTCTATATTGAGTGATTTAGTCTCGTCCATGAATTTCTTACTAAATACCCATTGACTTATATTGCCATTTGCCGACTCCCGGCTCTGATTGGCGTTTAGTCATCATGATTCGCCTTTATTGCTCTTGGTTACATACTGTCTATCACATTCACCGGTATTGGAATTATGCCACTTAAAGTCAATTGGCCACAGTACGAATTACATGCAAATATAGTGCTGTACATATTCGAGATTGAATTGGGTAGTTTTATGACTTTCACAAATGGCTACAAAATCTATGTTGCGCTAAAAGTGGGCGGTTGTGATGAGGTGCCATTACAACGATAAATCTGCTGCATTCACTAACTACACAATATAATGGGGTTAAAAGGAGTATTATAATCAAGTCGGCATTGGCTGGCATGAAGAAAATGGAATCAGACACTACAGCTGGTAACATTGGTACTAACGCAGCATATTGTTTTCTCTTACATAAAGCTTGCTGACGTAAGCGCAGCCATCTGCCGACACGCTCCAATTGATATAGCTAACGTTCACTTTATGCAAAAAATACTTTTCAGGCGAAATTTGTTCTTATGGTCACAGTGAATACATGGTACATTAAACACCATTCTTTATTTGAAAAGAACCCAGATCGCATCTCTTGTCAACAGTTCTGCTCTGACTGCCTTGCTTAGCATGCTGTGCCTTCCTTGATACCGGCAATAAACGGGAAGCACTATTCGAAATGAAGGCAGCTGGTATATTGATGAATTTCGCCGGAAGCCAAATATTTGAGGATTGGGGTAGCGGACATATGAAAGGACTCAGACTCAACAGTTTGAACTACACGTTTCCGTTGTGTCTTCGAAAGGCAATAATCTTGCAAGTATATTCCAATCATTGCCGCAAAATTATTTTTTTTTAATCAGGTGGGATGGCCCGTTTCTTTCAATGCCTAGCTCATGAGATATGATAAATACGTGCACGGATATAACGATTATCGCAGTTTATTGCTGTAGACACTTGGGAACATCTAGAAGTAATCGTATTAGGAAGAATATGCGCTGTAAACAAGTGTTGAAAGATCCTACTTTCTGAATAATAAACTGACTCTGTTTAGCCCTCGAAGTGTTTTTTACTTAATGGTTGCAAGTAGCCCTTCATTTATATACTGAATTTATCAATTTATCTCATCCTCTGGCTGGCATTCCTCACTCAATATTCAACGGTAAATGAAAAAATTATGAAAGAATAACAGTCGGTGTTTGGCCCATGGATGTTACTATAGATAAAAACATTGGACTAAATCCCGTTTCCTGCTTACATGTTATATGAACCATCACGACGTCGCTCATATCATTTTATGCTTTAAGAAGTGGGATGCGTCCCTCACTACCTGGGGTTATTCCTAAAATCGGACAATCTCAAACAAGTTGACTGTCTTCCAAAAATTAACTGGTTGACCCTTGAATCCAACATGCTGGGTGTATTGTAATTTGATTATACAGAACAGACACTATCTGTCAGGAATCGTGCATGATTGCATTATATCTACGGCCATATTTTATTAGGGTATGTAACGTTGGAGGCACGTGTTAGCCTCATAAAATATATTCAATAAATTACCGTTGCAGTAATTTTTCATAACATTGCCCAGCAGATAAAACGTACGGATTTTTTTAGCAAAATAATAATAATGCCACGTAATGTGATAAATATTGAAGTAGCAGTAGGTAGATCATCTCTGATGTGGGCAGCCCATTCAAATAATTCAAAAACTAAGCCGAGCATCCATTAATCCAGATTTTAACTGCCACATTGCCACATATATTTCATGAACATTTACTTGATGTATATTCCCACGTATCCGTTGCTATGGTTAACTGCAATACGTTGATTGTTCATATGACGGTGTGTCTTGACTGTCTGATCTGTCCAGTTCAAGCCACATATTCTCTTCTGTCCCATTGTAAATGCTCAGTTTCGTAAACATGCTTCCTTGCAAAGTATGATGGGAACAATATAAATCTAGTGTAATTTTTCGGCCAATGAGCTGTTACCTCATTGATCATGCAAATACATCACTCATGGACCTATTACTTTCAGAATGGACGTGCATGGAAGTGCTGTTGTAATAAGTACCCGAAAAAAGGTAACATTATGCCTAAAATGCATGTCTCCTAAAAGTCAAAAAGGGGGAATAGGATAAGTGATGCATGATTATGGTCATATGACGATACTTGGCGGTTAACAAAGAGATAACCCGATGACATACCCGTATATCCGAGCCACAATAACTGCACAATTTCATCCACCGTACTAGCCACGGATCATTGTGATGAAATATAAGCCATAATATAGTATTCAAAGTCACTTGCAGTTGGCCCTTATGCATAGGCGAGGAGCACTTCCATGGAGAAACTCTCTGATGCCAGCGAATTTAAAGAACGTGTTAATGATATTCTTTATGAAAAACGACAAGGAATGCGCAAACGCATCCACGTTAACATGGCCTACACATAACCGTTTACACTGAACGGCGCGAATATTTACTGAAGGCAATAATAGATTGTACATTTTACCGATTGACTCATAAGTTACAGCTACATTTGGGTACTGAAGAAAAGCACCAAAAGCACTTACGCTTGAGTTTGATCCTATTGTGGTTAAGGCGTATGAATGAATATTTCAATCAATAATATTTATATATTGATGCTGAAAAGCATACTTGCCGCTGCAGCATTTGGTCTCAAATAATAGAATACCATCAGTGTTTTGCATGTGCGTATTTAGAAAGATGACGTCAACCTTGAACATGTGAAAAAAATCATGTGACAATGTGCCCCTTCACCATTAACAAACGGGAACAAGGGCTATTAAGATTTTAATCAGCTCTACTTCATTGCAATATTGGATGATCTTATCATTGCATATTAGAATAACTGCTGATAGCAGAATAAGTGATATATCGCACAAAGCTTACAATTGTTAAAATAGTTGTTGCCCCTGAAAACTTCGTTGACTGTTTACGCGATGACAATATATTTTCCACTGTTAAGTTCCTACTTCAGCAGTTAACGGTAACAGGCTGTCAACTGCAATAAATGAGCTGCATACAGGCGAGCCTTGTTACACGGTCAGTATCATAGCGCTCAGGTTGTATAGAACGTTCTGCTACCGCAGCATTCCAGCTTCTCTTGGGGAATTGAACACGTTCCATGCATTACATTGGTTGATTACAGACAGACGGTCTTTGTCGTGGGTGCCGCAATTAATTCAATTAGTTAGGACCCTTGATTGTACCTTGCGGTTGAGGTACGCTGTTAAAGTTATACTATCACATATTGTAGATTTCTCGTTCGTTTGACCCACATTCCGATTTCGTGTTAGAAAAGGTGTTATTGTCTGCGTTCATGTAGGGCTCCTTCAGTTTATTGTCTGCGTTCATGTTGGGCTCCTTCAGTTTATTGTCTGCGTTCATGTTGGGATCCTCCAGTTTATTGTCTGCGTTCATGTTGGGCTCCTACAGTTATTGTCCGCGTTCATGTTGCGCTCCCTCAGTTTATTGTCTGTGTTCATGTTGGGCTCCTTCAGTTTATTGTCTGCGTTCATGTTGGCTCCTTCAGTTTATTGTCTGCGTTCATGTTGGGCTCCTTCAGTTTATTGTCTGCGTTCATGTTGGGCTCCTTCAGTTTATTATCTGCGTTCATGTTGGGCTCCCTCAGTTCATTGTCTGCGTTCATGTTGGGCTCCTACAGTTATTGTCTGCGTTCATGTTGGGCTCCTTCAGTTTATTGTCTGCGTTCATGTTGGGCTCCTACAGTTATTGTCCGCGTTCATGTTGCGCTCCCTCAGTTTATTGTCTGTGTTCATGTTGGGCTCCTTCAGTTTATTGTCTGCGTTCATGTTGGGCTCCTTCAGTTTATTGTCTGCGCTGATGTTGGGCTCCTTCATTTCATTGTCAGTGTTCATGTTGGGATTCTTAAGTATACTGTCTCCGTTCATTTTGGGCTCCTTCAGCTAGTATGAAGTTTTTCGCCCGGCCATACTTTCGTTTTCGCATCATTGAAATCTTAACGCACGCTTAGCTGTACATAATGATCATCACCGCCTAATTCCTCCTGTTTCCGCTGCTATTCTTAGTCGCTTCTTGGTTTTTTTTACTTGACTGTGCCTTTTTTTATAGATACCATGTTAAACGTTTCTTAAGTGATGAAAGAAACTGAAAGGCCCGGAGCTAAGCCAAACTAACTGACCAGCTGATATCTGTAAGGTCGTATGGTGAAAGTTCTAAGTCAACAGAAAAGGAAATTATAATCATTCTTTCACAATGTCCACTTATGATGCAATGAGATTATGAAACAAATTAAACTCTGCTACGACACACATATTGCAGTGAATGCATTTTCCACAGATAAATAATAGGCGTCGGTAATTGTCATTGTGAAGTACTGTTGTGCGTATATGCATTAGCTTAGCATTGAATCATTGGATGTTACTCTTTATCAGTGCATAAGACAAATCGTTTTGAGCACCACGTCGCCGTTAATGCAGTCTAATACTGACAGCGGCAGAGTGCGTCTGTTACTATCTGGGGATACTCCCGTGAACAGGCAATTTGCTTGTGTGTGTTGCTAATGCTTCACCACTGTATCCATTATGCGCGTTTTGATGTAATTTAATCAAACATCAGGAAAATATCTTTCAGGTATTTGCATGGCAGGTATTATAAAGAATGCACTATTTTATGATAGAAGTGTATCTATGGCCGCACTTACACAGTGTGTGTAACATTCAAGGCATTTGTAAGCTCCATAGTATACCAAAAAATTTACAAACCTTTCACAGTTATTGCCATTTAAGCAGCCTTGCATTATGCTAATTGCCGAACAGATCACACTTTTGGATGAAGTAATCAAATCATAGTTTTGCATGGAGAATTCTTTCTGTGGAATGGGAAGCATCATTGAACTTAAATCCGACCAGGTGTAGGCTGCGCGTTTAGTTACTGCAATGAAAAATATCAAACACTCACCAATGCACCCTATATCGGAGATTGATAAAACCGCATATTACAATATTAGGCTTAAAAGTGTTTGCCTTCTTAAGGTTCATATTCCCAGAACTCGTCAAACCTTAGACGGAAAGACGAGATTATCTGGATAGGATAGACTGATGTTGCTATTTTCTGCCGGGAACATCCGTCGGATTCAGGCGCCAATAAGACTGAGAAGGTAATATAAAAATGACTTACTTGTAACAAAAAGGCTGGTTTCAATCATCTGAGTCACTGCCCCTGTTATGTTACTATTGGTGAGAAACCCATTTTACCAATAATAGCGGATCAGATTAATTAATCAACATTCACCGATTTACAGGACTGGAAGGATGTCTAGCAGCAGAATAATGGATAATTTAGCAGCGAAGCAGATGCAACCAAAAGATTTATCTTCGTAATTTCTTGCTGTATACTGCACGTCATTGTAACCAGAACTTAATATTGGCATGTGGGCTTCCTGTCATTTCCTCAGCATTCGAATTATTATGTTACTGAAATTATCCATGGTATCTGGTTCACCCATCACACCGAATGTTGCATTGCTTGGCCGATTCTTGCTGCATCAAATGTTGGATCAGGGTCAGTACGCCTTTATATAAGAACCATGAGACGACACTAACACAAATGATTACCTGACAATAATTGAAAGCATATTCGGTATAAAGGCATGCATTAATTGTCATGAATGAAACATTGTCGAAAGTAACTGAAATAATTCCACTTCACGTCGCCGCCAATTTATGAACTTGCATGTGCATAACACACAAACACACATACACACATATATATATATAAAAATATGTATATATACTTATTAAATAGAAATAGATATATATATATATAAATATATATATATATATATATTTATATATATATTTATATGCATATACATATGTATATATTAATTCATATATATAAATATTTATATATATATATATATATATATATATAGATATATATATATATATATATATGTACATACATATGTGTATATTTATGTATATATATATAGATATTTATATATTATATATATATATTATATATATATATGTTATGCTTCTAAGGAAACTTGTACTCGACACTGCATTTAGTATTGTATCTTTCGCTAAAATAATCCTTTACTTTGGCTTAGATGAAATGGTGTATGTTTTATGATATGGCTTTATTGTATGTCATTATGTTATCTCTTAATTAACTACCAGATTTAGTCGCATCACCATAATGATGCATCACGTATCGTAATCCACCCATAAGACTGCTAAGGGGCTGTGCTTATAGTAAACAACGTTCCCTTTTATCGGATGCTTATGAAAGCAGCACTTGCAAGTTATTAATGCTGAAACCAACAGAACCATGAATGATGCATTGTATCTAACTGATCAAGGAGGAGAAAACGCATTGGAAGACCATTTTAACTATTGACTGAAGAGCTTCCTACGATTCATCAAGCGAATGGTTTGTGTTCCGGTAACTCCCGGAAATAAACATCGTTTACTCGAGCCTTCCTGACGATTGTTTGCTACAATTTCAGTTTTTAAGCAAAACATCACCACATTACACCGTAACGTATGATTATTCGCGTATCGACAACGAATGTAAATACAACAAGGCACAATTGCAGGTATTTCAAAGGAATTGTGTGGCAGAACTTTTTAGTTCTCAGTCTGACATGAATATTTGCATTGACGTATCCGTAAAAGAACGTTATCCGTTAATTGTTGATTAAGTACGAATTTTATCGGCAACTGATCCAAAAATTGATAGGAAAAAAACACTCCAACCTAATGAAGTACTGTCCGTAATATAACAGTTGAATAGCAATATCCACCAGATAGCTCAGACCAGAATGCTCATTCTCCATTTGGCATTTGTTGTTATCATCGCATCTATACCAGTGAAGAGGAAGAACAACAACTCTGACTGTTCGTCCTAGACAAGATACACTATTGATTGCTCGTTTTAATACCTAGGCATGGGTAAGACTAGAAACTGTTGTATAAGTATAACCACGCCGAGACGTTTGAGTGCCCCAGCGGTAATAACTTATCCAACGTTTATTATCATGTCAAAAAATCTACTACCATCTTCCAGTTAATCTCACTTAGATAGCTCATAATAACTATAATATCTTGCCCGACAATGGACGCTATAGTTTTATAAATCCATATCCTATTTCTACTCGATGCTTTAGAAATGTGATGAGTAATAGCTTATATATCAGGATGAGCGCTTCTACGCGCAACTTCAGTCTCATCACAATGCAGTATGCAGATCCCTAAATTACTTGCAATTCGTTGGTGATGTTTACAGATGAGCTCAGAGCGTCACAATGGATGGTAACGCCCCTACTGTGATTCAGGACGTAACCCTTTTATAACGAGCTATAAACAAAATCAGCAATGCATTGGTAAACCCATTATTATCGTATGATATGCGCGGCTTACCGATCACAAGACGTCAAATTGAGACTATGATGAATGTTAGGACTATTACCATAATAGGGAGAAGCCTACCATCAGGTTACCGTGTGAAGAGGCAAAACAATATCATAGCCGATTTCCACTTTGTAATTACAAGGTTACTCTTTGCTTTGCAACTAGACGGACAATTTTCCAGGCATACAAACTACCCTGTTGTTATCGTTAGCTGCTGCTGTATGTGGATGTGCGCTATTCAATCCTGCTAGTTGCTTACCTCTATTTATATGTATTTTAGTGGCGGTGGCTCGTGTTGTGTTTATACAAGAACATTGTGTAACTCATGCTGTGTGGACTGTCCAAAGCACACGACATCAGCATCCTTACTTTTTTCAATCCATATCTGACATCTGTCATAATGCAGGTGTTTTACGTCAAATCTTTATAACGCGCTATCAGGGCCAGCTTACACGCCAAAGTGTTCCCCTAGTTTACCGCTGCAGCAACTATGGTTCAGGTAAAAGAGAGATGAGTGTGTCCAGTGCTACTCAAATTTGCTACCGTGGTAATCCTGTCATATTGAGAAGACAGCATACCACATAAAGACAGCATACGCAAAACCAAATATAAAAAGAACTACCAATACGTCTGGCGTCTGTTTGTGTAACGAAGCGTTGCGCTAACCACATGATCATTAACTGTGCATATATATCTTTATTTTGTACTCAAGGTACGCACATAAAAATAAATGTGATACATTAATTTACACTATAGTGCAACAATCATCGGAGCAAAACTGTCACGATACTAGAACATCTCGTTCTATCAAATCAATCATTTCATCGTCGAATCCATCAATCATAATTGTATTCTTTTTAAAACAATACAATGTACATAAGCACAGGCACATGCCTTTTTTCTTGATACTTTTCGTGATATTGAACGCCATATCATTATATACATTAATATCGCGTCTGCAAGGTAAAAGGGCATAAGATCATGCATGTTTGATCACCCACAGAACTGCTGCATTTTCACTCTGATACGTTTGGCCGATCATTTTCAACGTTTGTATGCATAAAGAAACGCTAATGTGTAATTGGCCACTTAATGACCCCAGTACCCAAGTATGCGAAGAGATTTGGAGGTTGAGTATTCTTCTAAAAGCGTATTCCACTCAACATATGTTTTCTCACATCCATCAGAATCAATGGGCTATAACTGTGAGTCAGAAAATCTGCAGCAATAGGAATTGAATAATTTGCACAATTTATTGTTCTGTAACTCACCAAAGTTCCCAATCATTTTGTTAAATGCTACATTAAACATAGAACATTTTGATATACAATCACTATAATCAGTCAACTTCTTATCAATATCTTTCCCCATGTGTTTCATAGTTTTGGCCCATTCAATAGTCGGGACAAACAATATCACCTGATCAAATTCATTCACTGCCGTGCCATATTTTATGCATTTAGTTTTCAACGGATTAAACGTTAAGTTATATTCATCAGCAAATCGTTCACATATATCAAACATATTATTCAATGCAATGAGACTTGGACTGAATAAAGTAATGTCATCGGCATAACCAAAGGCACATACATATTCATTGCCTATATGACAGCCTATTGTGGTTTCGTTTTATTGATGGGTTTCGATTCACTTTGTCACTATATCCTTATATGCTTCAGGCAGCGAAAGTCAATATGCGACCTAAAGGTGATCGTAAGCATATAATGTTTATAATATATGCTGTTATGTTTGGTAATATGCAGGGACTAAACTCAACATCACATCCCGATTATAAGGCTATGATATACAACAAATGCTCATACACATGGTTATATCAATAGCAATATAGATCATCTTTCATCACGTGGATTGAACTCCATTAATGCATAAATATGTTGTGTTACACACAATCCGATCATAAGTATACAAACAACATCAGCGTACATGGTGGAATTTGTTTGCTGAAATGATTGAGTTAATCTATCGAATAAAACTGGAAATATTCAACTATGAATTCATGTCCGTTTCAGTTCGCGTACTTTATTACTGATGCCAAGCCTGTATATTAGTATGGTCCATTCGTTCGTTCGTTTCTTTGACTGATCAGTCATTTGGGGATATTGAATATAAAGAAGTCGTCTTCATTTTATTTCTTTCAGTGGGCTTGATAGTGTTTGGCGGCGCTCATTCCCTTTCTAAATTATATCATAACACTGAGGGTGGTCGTCTTCAGGGGTCTTTTACATCCCCTCTTTCAAATTGTTACACCTAAGGATCAAACCAAGAACCTGTGGGTCGAATAGTGAGGCTGTATCCCGCTCAATAAGTGACTGGATAAGTTGTGTGTCAAGGTAGGCACCTTGCCCATGCTTGTGGCACACATGCATGAAACATGCATAATAATAAGAGATTAATTTATTGCCACGCGAATATTTCTATCATTTTATTTGATAATTGAAACCAAAAGGTTAATAGCAATAGTCGCCTGGTTATGCAAGATGAGCCATGATTTGCATGCTGTGCATGCCAGTTATAGTTCCTACTAAACTGTACGGCTTACCTCACCACCAGGTGCCCTGGGAGCATATGATGCCGTTAATCAATCTGCAGATAAACGCCATACAAGAAAAAAATTCTGCTCTACACCATAGTAGAACTGTTGAATATCCAGGTACCAGTACCGTATTTTGGAATAAAACATGCGCAGTGGTCAGGTCTACACAATTCTATCGGGGTTGGTGAAAGTCAGAACCGCACTAAACGCATACAGAATCAATCATATTTTAAATACATATGCTATTATGAGTTTGGAGCACCAGGTCGTAGGTTCTGCATGCTTAAGGCACCCTTCTTGACGCCCTTATTATTTGCCGTTTACTTATCAAGCAAAATATTAGGCGCACTGCGACGGCTCTATACTGGGTAACCTATCAATGCCTATATCACATACCGTAGCGTAATTGGAATTACCATATCATATGCGTAATAGAAATAGAGAGGTATAACGTCTAGGTAAGCAAATGTTAACTTTGTCAGTAAATTTCACATGATAATGTAAAGGAGTGACAAGCAATAATAAAGTGCGAGCGATCAAAAATGTTTGCACGAATAACTAACTATACATTATAATGTACCAATGACCAACAACCTACAACATTCAAACTCAGCAGATGATGTGACTGACTGTTGACGCTTTTTAATGTCAAAACGCTCACTGATAAGAACTTAAAGAGTACACTTAATTAGGTGTATTTCTTTGGATTTTATTACCTCCTTTTAAGATGTCTTTGACATTTAATGTCAAAACGCTCACTGATAAGAACTTAAAGAGTACACTTAATTAGGTGTATTTCTTTGGATTTTATTACCTCCTTTTAAGATGTCTTTGACATTTGTAATCAAAACCGAGTGCAGGCCCACCAGGAACCTGAGCTACAAACACGAAGATCATATGCTTCACAGCCTAGCCAAGTCAGAGTAAGATATATCGCTGAATATATATATATATATATATATATATATATATATATATATATATATATATATATATATATATATATATATATATATTATATATATATATATATATATATATATATATATATATATATATATTAATTTACTTTTAATTACTAATTTACTTGATGTTTGTGTTTATGAGCATCTGCTAGATAGGGATGTGTGGATGTTGACTGTTTTCCCGGGATGTTATGAGAGCATAACAGCATTCGTTATAAACAATATCAGCACTCGGTTTACTGAAGAGCGGGAGGAAATACCTGTTTTGCGAGTACGTTCATATATTAGGCAGGATTACTTAACAACAATTTTTATAAGCATTTATGTAAATTAATGACAAAAGACTTATCACAATTACTATTATTTTATCTACAACCAATGCTGATTTCTATTGACACGGGACAGCAGTTGGACTTCAAGCTGCTAGAAGCTAACATGTATTAAAAGAGAGCCATCCATAACATTTAGCTACAATGAGCTATATAAATGACTTTTGCCTTTATATTCTGCCTAGTTTAGCATCTAGTCATCCCAACAGAAACAGAACAACGGTCATGTAATGACATATTTCAGACGTCGTCCGCTTAACTGAATTATACACTGTTTCCTAAAAAAGATGGCGTCTGTGTTTTTTAAATCTGCATACAATATTTACATAGTTGACTTATATAGGAGCAAAATTTACTCGGTTATATTTTCAAACATGAACGTGCCTCGCGGCAGAGACGGGATGTGCGCGTAGAGATAATTTACCCCAGTCCCACATTTATCATCATTAACATGCATGTTATCACATACTCAAGCGAAAACGAATAACCCTTAAATTGCTTATAAACACAATTACATGCCTGAAAAGTTAAAAGCATTCTAAACAAATATTACATTAAATATGATATAAATCACATTATTGCAAGTAACGTAGTGTGCTTAACAAAGCAGAGCGTTATGCAGTTATTTTTCTGTCTTTCTTTGTAAATTTACCCTGTAAGCAAGCGGAGATGTGTTTGCACTTCTGAGCCTCATGTAATAAATGACCATACGCGATGGTACCTCAGTTCTATGCAGGTATACATGACATTTCATGGTTAATACATGGTGATGTAAGCGACTGCTGTGATGTTCTTTGTATTGCAGCACCATGGAGCTAGATAAAACACGTCTTATGTCTTACATTACGCAATATAGTCATCACCGGCTGACATTTCACGTTGTGGATTTAGAGCTCGATAACACAGATTTCCATGTTGCATGGACCTTGGTTGTCAAGTAGGCCAAGGAATGCCACTTAATATGTTGGCTGTGAATGCATAAGATAGAATAAATTTTTCTGTGATTTCAGCCGCCATTTTAAGTTTGGCTTTAAATCAGCGCACCGTGTTCTGCTATCATGAATGGTATCATTAGTATCCAACATGAGGTCTCAGGAGAATACATTAACAACTTCCACATATAAGTCGATAACAGAATAGCGATATATAAAGTCAGAAGAGCAAACATATCGAATGCTTTCTATTCAAACCGTTTGCACAATAATTCCACGTCGATGCATTACATGAGCTGGTGATTGCGTGAGCTGGTTCATTCATGTATTAATAGAGTCGTAGGAGCCCGAAGGCTCTGTAGATTGACAGCCGCAATGTAAATATCTTCGGTTAAATTGTGTGTCGTTGTCTAACAAATACTGATCTCGACGCTTCGTCTAGCTATTTTCGTTGCAGCTATACAGACAAGAAAAAAACATCACCCTATTACATAGTTGCTCATTACAAGGCATAAACACAAAAATTTACGACGAATATAACTTAAATTTCACATGAGTATTTGGTTGCCACTGAGTTTGTTCCATTTACATGATAAGCTTTCCAACACTACCAATTAGTCTCCAGGAACCAATAAACAGGCAGCCATTTCATGCTCGTACATCCACGCGATGCAAATTGTGCTGTTTTACCACGCAAACAAATTAATGATGTCATATCTATGTAAAACCATTTGTGCCAAATTTCTCAAAGCCAGTTCTGGTTCCTCGGAGCTGCTTGCCTCAGGGACTCATCTTACTATTTTCGCAGATATTATGGTGGTTACAAAGTAATCCAATAGCTATAATTCATGGCTTTGACGATTCAGTGTAGGCTCGGACTATGGTTTACCGTTGTTGCTAAAGAATCGTCTTATTTGGGCTATGTGGCCTATAGCTACAGCAGTTGCAACCACCAATCAATTCGACGTAATCATACGAATAAATGGTTTGCTGCACATCCTGGTGCACATTATGCCATTTTATCGGTGTACTATTTTTTTGTCATTCATGTCTCATGCAGCAGCACATTTAGACAATGACCGATAACATACATTTATTGAATTTGACCATGGAAAAATATCTGATAATCTTAGCCCATTATTTCATTGCGAGACCTTGCTACAGTGGAAAATATTTTTAATTAAATATAAATATATATATATATATATATATATAAATATGCATATATATATATACATTATATACCTTCAAATATACCTATTCAACAGTTATATTTTAATATTATTTCGACCATTTGGGTCAAAGTATGTATGGTTATGGAGAAGATATGGTCGTTTTCGTGTTATGTCAACGAATGGTTAGTTTATGTGGACATAGCGGTACATCCTTTCCTGGACCCAAGTCTACGAAATGTTGGCGGTTTGTCCACCAAAGGTCGCGTTCATGCTAATATATACATATATATATATATATATATATATATACATATATATATATATATATATATATATATATATATACATATATATATATATATATATATATATATATATATATATATATATATATAT
Source organism: Urechis unicinctus (assembly GCA_034190875.2). Taxonomy (NCBI): domain Eukaryota; kingdom Metazoa; phylum Annelida; class Polychaeta; order Xenopneusta; family Urechidae; genus Urechis; species Urechis unicinctus. Next base: position 48,713,248 of record CM067345.1, read on the forward strand.
ATATATATATATATATATATATATATATATATATATATATATATATATATATATATATATATATATTGATGATGATCTGAATCTCTCCGTCAGGATTAATGCAAAAAAAACACATGCAATGTTGTCCGATTGGAGTATTATACGCTATCGGGTCACTCTCATGTAAAAGAGAGCAGTGTCCCTGATGGAATAAATTAGTTAGAGTGAACTAATGGAATGATGGAATGATACCTGAAACAAGTTGCACGGTACATTTAATGCAACATTATTAATGTCAGTTGTGTCAAGTCTAACATCGCATATGATAAGCGCGCAATTAATAACAATCGTCTCTTTGGTCGCAGGTTATTGCCAGGCCAGTGTCCGCTCACTAAGAAATCTATCAATGGGGCGTGTGTTTGCACTCTGAGTAGGTTTGCTTATCACAATATCATCAGGGTGTATAGAGGGGTGGGCAGGCAAAACTTTCCCCGTAAGCCAAACACACAGATTTATGTATAACCGGGCTTGACGAGGCGCAACACAGGTGTCTTCTCTCAACAAGACCTGATTAGCTCTGCATAACGTAGCTGGGACAACACTAGAAGGTACGCATTAGGGGCGCAGATGAGCTGCCAAACCACCTGATACTTGTTAGTACTGTTTCACCAAGCGCATCACCTCCGATAGCCCAAAGACGTAATTTGAGATGGGCAATCGAGCAGTCAAACATATGTAACATCAGCATTTTTGGTAACTCCCTTGAACATCTTACGGGAGGGCATGAGCAGTTTTGCATTCTGGAAGAAATACAGCTTATATTTGCCATTCGCCAGAGTACGCTGTTGTTTATTGCAATTATTATAATTCTGAAGCAAATCAAATTGCGGACAGAACCCGATGTAAAAAATCAAATAGTTTATTGTTAGGCCATATTGTAACAAAACTGATAAAATATCTTGTAATACCAGGAGCCGTATTCATAAAGCTTAGCTGAGTCCGCCAGCTTGCAGGCTTGGTATCTGCTTTTGATGAATGAAGTTTAAGGAATTTATCTGTAAGATGACCAAACGTGCATGAATTTTGAATTTTCTTTGAAATTCCCATCCACTCAGATTATCCCGAAAATCTCTCCTAATTTGGATCAAGACTACTGCAAATTACCTGGCTTTCTCAGATGCAACATACTTACCAAAGCGACTCTATTGTTTTCGAAGAATTACTCGTTTCGTTTTCAAGAAAACAACTTAGGGTGTAATTAATGTAAATATCCCGACAAAAATTGGGTTGTCATAAATAAAGAACGAATAAGTTTTGGTTCGTAAAGAACATACATGTTCTTACTGATATCTATGAACGCATTTTCCTAGATAAATTACTGCTGGTCAATCATTTTTAAGCTTGAAGATCCTATCTGACTCAGAGTTGAGTTCACAAGGAGCCTTAAGATTCTTTATGATTAAGGTTGACCTGTGTTTGCTGACTAGAGTTTTTTGTTAATACGGCCTAAGGAATGAAGCTGTTTGTTGTAATATGTCAACTACATAATGTGGAATGTTATTGTATAAGTGCATGAATCACTACGCCGTTCACTGTCGTTTGTGTGGGGTTGGCGCCACATTAATTGCAGAAAGAGACTACTTGTCTCGTACGACTATTCCCCATTTCTGCAATATTGAGTTTGCGACATCATGATCTGCTTGCCACCACGAAAACGGCGTAATTGCGACTACAAGAGGGAGTCGCCAGGCGCGCTCTTAGGATGAAAATAGGTCAAGTTTTCGCTGATTAATTGTTAAAATTGACGACTTAGAAATAACTTAATGGGACGATGACCGCCAGATACACTATACTTTGCTTCAAATACCGACTGACGACAACATAGAAAGCACTTAACACAGTAAATAAAATTACAACTCCTGAGGGAAAATAATGAAAAGTTGAAATCCGTGTTGACCCACAAAACTCGATTTACACTTTTAGCCATAAAATGTGAGAGGCGTGAGGGAAATACGACTTCATGTAATACATATATATTTCAAAGACGTTCTAACATGACGCATTATATTCTGTGAGAAGAAAGTCAAAGTACCATGTACAAATTTGGCTGATTACTGAATGCCGGCCATTGTTTTGGGTGGTGCAATATTATATCTTATAACTAAAATAACATGTGTGGTTTCAGTAAACACATGTATATATAATATGGTATAGAATGACGCTTCCTGTGCTCCATATGAACAAAGAACAATGATGGCGGCACGATGTTTAGAATATGGTACCAGCATGGTTCGACACAAATCAACATATTTTGGATGGAAGAGTTTCAATACAACATGAATTGGGTCTTGTGTTACAGATCGCGATGAATGAATCATTGACAGAAATATCCAGTTCTGCTTGACACATTAAGTAGTAATATAGCTGTCCGGAGTCCATCGTATAAAAGGACACAAAAAACAATTTCATTGCCCACCACCTTACTCTTGTACCATGCAGTTTTCTTTAAAATATGATCTGAGCGCCATTTTCGAACGCCTCGATTCAGGTACTAAAACATAATGATCGTCGCTGCCTAACCCCATCAATCATTATGTCTTCAGGTTGAAGCCTTCCATCTTAGCGGATGATATAATTAAATGTCAATGGTCAGGAATAAACGTATACTTGCACAGAATAGATTTTTTTACCCAATCATCTAAAAAAGCGACGTTGCATTTGTGTATTGTTTTATAGGTTAACAGGGTACATTTACGGCAGTGTTTTTGCATCCTCCGTTCTTACCCATATATTAATCATCACAGCCGCGCAGGTTATGTGATGTGCCTTTCATGGTTTGATCGTAAAACAGCAGTATCAACCATATACCCCATCGAGCTCACCATCGCATTCATATACGATGTTTCGATGGACATCAAAAAGTATACATTGAAAAGTATATCAATCCGGTGAAAGATATCGAACCCATATTACACGGTAAACTGTGCATAATGAAAGCATAGGAGTTGCTTACAACATTGAATCAAGCCATTCGATAATATTTGATTGAATAAAGCATCATATCTACAGCAATCGTTGACGTGTCGACTGGTTTAAATAATAATATTGAAAACATGTTGTATTTGAAAAGAACCAAACATTTCACATTCTATGTGCAGATGCTTAAAATCTCTTTTTGCTTTGCTTTTCTACTCTGTCAAGTCAACAGGCTGGTAGAGGAAATTCACGTAGTATTTCAGGCACGGGGGTTTTCGTGGTTTAGTTCAATGATGGTTGTGTACAACAACAAATTGTTTCCCCTCGGTGAGTTCATAATGTAATCATGTTGCTTAACTGTGTAAGCCAATACCAACATATAGGCAAGTGATTATGGTTGTGAGTTAATAAACATCAGGGCACAGTAGATAATGGATAGCGGACCCGTGAAATATTTAGATCATTTACTCAACGGCGGGTTGTTTGCTCTTCTTGTAGCGAGCGGTGATCTTTATCATTCTTCACGGCACGTTCATTTCGTTGACTTCAACCATAATTTGTCTCTTGATTAGAGCAAGTGGGACTATGCATTGGGTGGTAAGCTATAGAATATTATGGTCGACGCAATCTAGCAACTTTTATATTGGAGATGGCTTTGATGTGCAATTTTCAAGCCATAATAATGTCCCTGTCGTATATTTTGCATACTTGAACAAATGGTCACGTGTCTTGTTGTTATGTCTACGTTGTCACCGTGGACTTCGGGGACACCAAATGGATAAAAGCCTTGTCAAAACTGTAATAAACAGCAGGATGGGACCAATATGACACAAAAATGCTAATTGCGGACATGATGGGAATGATGATACATAGGTGCAGCGTGCAAGGCGGCCTTATATGTACATCCGTATAGCCAAATGGTAAAGGTTTGCTTAAGATGTCAACTGACAAACAGTTGGAATGTTGTTAGATGTCGGGACTTTACAGTTCCTGCAGCTTTGTTTGCGCATGCGTGTTTCAATATGTCGTTTCTGTCGACGGAAGTGGAAAATATATCTGAATTCATCCAATTATTACTGTCGTTCTTGTTCTGTATTGGTTGACGTGATTGATAAACTATACGGCAAGAGTTGAACAGCGAATTGAAAGATGGATTGGCGCTTGGACGGATGCAATCTCTGACTAAATGTAGCTTGCAATAAATGTGGAAGTACAAAATTCATCCCTGTTGTAATCCAATGATCATAAACGGCAGCCATGTTCGATTACAACATCATAACATCCCAACTTTACGATGTTTATTACCAGATATGGAACTGTTTAACAGTTTAATCAAAAAGCTAATGGCCATGGCTTTAAATAACTGGCAAGAACATTATTGGGACAAGCGCGTGTCTACAAAATCGCGATATACATTGTTACATCATCATCCTCATAGGTATCTGCTCAGGTGCTCCAATGTTTATTACGCTATGAAGAAAGACATTTTGTTGCTGAATAACCGCCTGAGATTTGAATTCGTCATTTCTCGCTGAATACTTACCTCACATAGTTAGAATAAATCAAGACACTGAATACCTACCTCGCATCGTTAGAATAAATGAAGATTTAGAAAGCAATATTGGTTACACAGCTCTTGGTACGCTTGGTAACAAATCCATGGGTATATTGGATACTACAATCGATCAATCTTGACAATCTCACAACAAGCGTTACTGTCATGCGCATCAATATTTGAGGTACATGATGGCTTTTGCTAGTTTAATAGACCCGGCATTTGACAAGGACCAGTCAAATCATACAGTCTGTACTTGCCTTATGACAGATGAAATACAACGCGTGGTTTGCTTGCAGTCACTCATTCCCGAAGGCAATATATATATATATATATATATATATATATATATATATATATATATATATATATATATATATATATATATATATATATATATATATATATATATATATATGTATATATATATATATATATATATATATTTATATATATCTGTATATATATATTTATATATATGCATATGGATATATATAAAATATATATATGTATAATGTGAATCATTGCTTTAGACACCAGCATAGCTTAGCAGCTCGCAAAACATCGAACAATTTGTTGTGCCGTCATTTGATTGCAAGAAATTACGTCTTTGTGAACGTCAAGGTGCTACTCCAGAGGTGCTACAACAGATAAGAATCACTCGACATTGGCTGTGAAGCAACCATTGGGTTAACACACACGCAAGTATGCAGTAACATACATTGCAAATTTCTCGTCGTGGTCAACAAGAACAATTTGCATGGATATAAACATAAAAAAGTTTGCTAACCTATAGTATTGCTGTACGTACTCTTAAGAGAGTTCTTCATGGTCAGAAAGTCAGTTAGGATGAAAGAGGTGCTTACGGAGATAACCAGCACAGTTGACATATCATCAGAAGAGGAAACAAATATTCTATCTATATATATATATATATATATATATATATATATATATATATATATATATATATATATATATTTATATATATATATATATATATATATATATATATATATATATATATATATATATATATATATATATATATATATATATATATATATATATATATATCACTACATGTTTGTTAATAAAACAAATTTTACGATTTGTCACAAGAACTAGGAAATATGTTGAGCAAATATTGGGTTCGGCAAAGTGAAGTCAAGGGATTACCAATTGCATTACAAATTTAGTCATATTTGGTGATCGACCTCATTTTGTATCTAGCGGCAAGTGACGTCTTTATGACAATGATGTGGCAAATAAAGACATATTTCTACATTGATATAATGTTGATCGCTGTAGCAATTAATATCGCAATTGCAAATATATATATATATATACATACATATATATATATATATATATATATATATATATATATATATATATATATATATATATATATATATATATATATATATATTCTTTTTTTTATATGATAAATGTGTCAACACAATGCCAATACCAAACACATCACTACTATGACAGTTTCCTCTCTGGTCCATATATTAACTCATTTGTTTGAACTCTCGGTAAACCACTTTCTCTGGGAGAGATACACACTCAATCAAGCAAAACCTAATATTAAATAACGGGCATTATGTAGGACGCGTCGCATTTTTCCAGGAGGATTGCTTATTCGCTTTAGTGATTGTTTACATTTACAAAAAAAAACAGCACGCAAATATTTGCCTAACATTGTTCTCGATAAAGGCGCACTAAGTCCCGTGTATTAACTGTTTCATATCTCTTTATAAGAGTACGAGTTCCTTTTGCATTTGATAATGTTGAGTTAATATTTACAGATGAAGGGCAGTTGATGAAGTGTGTCGTAAAATCCCCGGTTATGATGATAAATGCGGGACAAAGACAACGCATGCCTTCTCTGCAATTGAGCACGTTCATGTCTGGTTTATCACCAAACAAATTTCATAGAACAATTAAGCTCAACGTTATGAATAATCAATGCATGAGATCTTTGTGCAAACTATTGTAATAACCGAACCCTCCATCTAATTCTACCAAGTACCTAATCGAGCGGTTTATGCAAATTCAGGATAAACAAAGTGACGTACCGTTACTAGGAAACCTCTTTATGCCTTTTCCACTAACCGAATCTTTATAGGAATTATCCTCACGAGGGTGCCATCGACATGGTGAGGTATTATGTCCCTTAAGCCAAATGTCAAACGTGGCCGTAAATATCCCTGGCCAAAACAGACAGCCGCATTCGCATTTGATGCTCAAGCAAGCTCGTGTGGGGTTTTGGTATTTTGACAGCATCTCTTACTCATTGCAAACGACTTACTAAATATTATCAACGACAAAAATGCAGTCATATCCGTGTGCAGATGAACCAGTACCAATACTCACCTTCCGGGTCAGTCAGACGTCGAACATAGCGTAGTCAGATTATTGGCCGACTTGACTTCACTTTCATCAAGTGTTTTTTCAAGTGTTTATTTACCCATCCGATAAGGGGTCTACAATTTGATGGCGGTTTGGGCTGCTGTTGTCTCAAATGGGAGACGTTCTGACCGCTAGCGATTCCTTGGACGTACTTTTGTAGCGTTCTGCGAATTATTCCGCACATAACAAATAACATGGAGTCATCTTTCTTAACGAATTGTATCTTTTGTGCCGTTATATTGCATGGTAAGGTACCTGAAATGTTTTCCGATGTTTGTCTCATCCAGTTGTATGTGCACCAAATGCATTATAAACCGATGAGCTGGCATCAGCCGCTGATGTGTTTATGCCGACCGTTCATGCGCTGCCAACTGCAAACTATTATGGAACAGCATATTATCATGGATGCTTCAAGTATGTAATCGGTTGGTGCATTGTTTGAGAGTAATAATAACAGCAATGAAACAAGCACTTTTTAGCAGCCAATGGAGAGCCAATGTTTGGGAACTGAACAACTTATTACTGTATTTCATACATAAGTAACTTGTTGAATCTCCTCCGAGTAACGATTCGTATCAACGTTGATATACCTGCTACCTCAATTATCAAGCGCGTGCCCTGAGCATTGACCATGCAAACAGATGGTCATATTGGAAATAATACTTTACATAAGCACGGCACACATTAAATAAGGTGAAGATATTGGATAAGTAATCAGGTGAATATGATATTATCAACAATATCAGTTAATGTGTATTCCTTCAGATTTCTTCCATTGAGCCACAAACCACACATTAGTGAGCCACGTTATATTCCTCTGAGACTAAAACTCTCACACCGAATAGCCTACGCAATTAGATAACAGCAACCATATTGTACAAATATAGAATACAATACTAGGTGTCATAGAATACAATACTAGGTAGATTATATTTGACAGAAGAATGTGCATTCATTATTCACCGAGTTGACGCGAAGTGTGACATACAATCCGAACAGTCATAAAACATACACAACAATACGTTTCGTATCGTTATGCCCTATTTATGACCAAAATCACACAGTTGACGGAATGCATTTATTGCGAGTGATCCTTAAATAACCTATTTAACTGATGAAATGCGTGTTAACTCTCACTATATCCATGTGTGTATTTATTCATTGTCAATTGCGTGATATACTGGATATCATACGAAGCCATTTTCACGACCGGTTGCTTAAATATAACGGTTATTTGGTTCAAAATAATGATTCTACCACTCAAGCTCTTATTCGTCAGAATCGTACTTAACAAAGACAATGAGCTTTGTATTTCTTGCTGTTGACTGATACAACTACCGCGAGGGATATCATTGTTCTTGACGGAATGATTAGCATGGATCACTCTGGAAGATTTGCAATCAAATTTACCCACCATCGCTTCAATATTAACTCGTTTATTATCATTAAAAGCGATGCAAACACCACAGTACATGTATCATAGAGTCCTTCAAGAGTCAGTTTCACTCATTGGAATGACGAATATTCCCTCGCTGAACATCAAGTAACCTTATTGACGTTGATGACATTGTCTATTTAATAACATTATATTGGGACACAGAAAACAAATAGTATGATACTTGGAAAACCACCACAAAGAACACACATGGCTGCTGTCAATTTACTCGCCTGTACCATGAGAGTATTCCCCTTATTGCTGTCATACTTTGTGGCTACTGCTTAATGTCATCTCCCATCGTGTTGTAGAGAGCAAATATGGACACAGGCACAGACGGCTTCGCAACACCATTACTTCTATCTAATTATTCATGCTGTTGCCCTTCATTAACCTAATTTTGCCATATTGCGAGCAAATGTTTTCTAATCGATGGGACTTTTTATTGAGTCACATACATCTAGAGGAAGCTCTTTATAAATGCCTAACTGCTTTGGTCTAGCTTACGGATTCTGACCTAAAATTTGGTATTACTCCATCCTATCTACAGCAGGATTTTTTATTCTTATGCAAATGGCAAACAAATCAGCTTTCATTTGTCTATCAGTGGTGCACAATTAAAGTAAACACCCAAATCAGTCATCTATGTTCTGTTTCTTATTATGCAGACCCCGACACTTAGCATCATCATTTACAAATTTTCGACGTGTTTACATCTCCATATAAAACACCTCATTAAGATTCATTGTGACCACTGCAACGTTACCAATCACCCATTTAGCAAAACACACATACGCACACACACAAGCATGCATAAATATGTATATATATATATATATATATATATATATATATATATATATATATATATATATATATATATATATATATATATATATATATATATATATATATATATATATATATATATATATTTAAATATAGATATATATGTATAAATTTATATATGCATATAAATATATATATATGGATATACATATATATATGCATATTTATATCTATGAACATATATATATATACACATATGTACATATATATATACATATATATAAATTGATATATAGATATATATACATAAAAAATATGTATATAGAGATACAGTGTATATATATGCGAAGATATATATATTTTATATATATATGTATATATACATATGTATTTATATATACATATATATATACATATATATGCATATATATATATATATATATGAGATATACATATATAGATATAAAGAGATATATATATATATATATATATATATATATATATATATATATAGAAATATATCTATAGTGATATATATATATATATATATATATATATATATATATATATATATATATATATATATATACATACATATATATATTTCCTCTTCTAATCAATACAAATCATTACTGGTGAATTGCAAAACAAAGACCAATGCAAATATATTCGGCTCTTATGTTTATTTCATCTTCGCTTTCTTCTGTAATGTTAGATGTACGATAAATATAATCCGCGGAGCAAATCTCGCTATGGACATATAGTTCATCTTATAAAACCTATGTCCAATTTACCACCTCAGTTTATAACACAGGAAAGGGACACGCACCTTATAATTGAGTGAGCTGGTACATCCATTTT
>CM067345.1:48723360-48730860 GCA_034190875.2 Urechis unicinctus
GTCAATCATTACGTTATGATGATTATTATCATAATGCAAATGCACAAACAGGATTGAGACCCTCGATAGCTTGAGTTTTTAACAGAATTTTTTTGGGTGGTCGATAATTGCTATATATATATATATATATATATATATATATATATATATATATATGCATATACATATATATATTGTATATATATATATATATATATATATATATATATATATATATATATATATATATATATATATATATATATATATATATATATATATATATATATATATATATACATACTGATACATTCACACATACACACACATGAATATGTTTATATATATTTATACACACACACACACACACATATATATATATATATATATATATATATATCAATATATTTATATATATATATCAATATATTTAGATAGATATATATATATATATATATATAGTTATATATTGATCTCTATATCTATCTCTCTATCTGTATCTATATATATATTCTCTCTCTCTCTCTATATATCTCTCTCTCTCTCTCTATCTATCTCTATCTCTCTCTCTCTCTCTATCTCTCTCTCTCTATCTCTCTCTCTCTCTCTCTCTCTCTCTATCTCTCTATCTCTCTCTCTCTATCTATATCTAAAATTATGTTCTGTTTTCGAACAGAACATAATTTATTTTGATGGTAGATGAGATGCCAGCGTGCTGCGTGCTGTTTGTCTTTAAATGAGCTGGCTTGGCTAATTCCTTGTATCCGACATGGGACGGGTGGACGGGTGGATTGGTGGACTGGCTTCAGGGGGAAATTCCAGCCCGTCTAAATTGACGACCATTGGACGGGTGCACGTGTAGTAGTATCCACTACTCCAAAATGCACATGCATCTATCTTATTTTGATGTCTCTTTACAAACATCAATCCCTATAGACTGAGTTTTTGCCCATCCAAAAGTTCGGAGCTCTCTCGACAAAACTATTTGCTTTTTCACGCAGTTGTTTGAGAAGCTGTGACATGAAGGGGCTGCCTTTTATTAGAAAGAGTATTAATTTTTCTTGCCTACTATTCGTTATCATAATTGGCGGTTCTCAAATACAATACGTATCTATACTGTCCTGTTGTCATGGCACTAAATAAGCGTCTATGTACAAATTTAATAGTTTCTTTTGCTTATTTACACCTACCAATTTTAACTCTTACGATTTCTGTCAAAATGATTATGATAACTGTGTCGTTGCCATAGTAATTGACGTCATTTTATGTTGTGACGGTATAGGACAAAAGATGGCGTCAGGGCAAGCGTTAGATGACGGAGACCATTTTGTGTCTAGACCTGCTCCCGTATTCTCGGTCAAAGTCCGTGATACGTCAAAGATCTTTGCAGAATTTACTGATTTGCGGGAAACCAATATATTCTCAGATTTTCATCTCAAGTGCGCCGGGCGTTCCTTCCCAGTCCACCGCGCCATTGTTGCTGCCAACTCATCCTATTTCAAACGGGAGCTATCAGCGTGCTACCATGACGGCGACACGGTGAAGTGCCTTGAGGTGGAGGCCGACCCGGAGCTACTCGATCTCCTCCTGTGTTTTATCTACAAGGGTACGGTGGACGATGTCTTGATAGAGCAAGCAGAAGCCCTAGGCGAGCTGGCCGATCAACTGGGAGTTACTGAATTGGCCCAACAATGTCAGCAAGCTCATTTAACACACCTGACGCCGACTGTCAACAACTGTCTGTCTGCATGGAGTAAGGCGCTGTCTGCTAAAGATACCCAAATGGCATCCAAGTTTGAGAATCTTGCTATAACCCATTTCCCTACCCTTAAGGACGAGCCAAGCTTCCTCTCACTTCCATTCAGCACTATCATGGTTTATTTAAACCATGAAAAGCTCAACATTAAGGATCCAGATGAGAGATTGTCAGCAGCGATTAAGTGGTTGAGATATGACGTCACCCACAGGATGCGCAATTTTCCCGCCTTATTGAAGGCTTTGCCACTTGACAAAATTGGACGTGGCTTCCTCGAATTCATCATCAGCGATGGTGCTCTTGGTGGCAGCCCAGAAATTCAAGCTATCCTTACAGCTGCTCTTGTGCCTACCAAACCACCAATCGAGCCAGTATCCAGTCAACATGAAACCATTCCCTGTACCGCAGTGATGTGGTTTAATGAAAATGATATATCAATTTACCCTGCATCATTTGACAAACCTGTTGCAACCATCAACCCTCTCAATTCTTCGTGTAACCTCGGCTTGGCCGCATGCTGCTCTGATGGAACGGACCTGTTTGTGTCGGGTGTCGGGTTGGGTTACAAGGAGATGCATTGTTGTAATGTAAAGACGAGAAGCTGGCAACCGATGAACCCGCTGACGTATGGTAGAAAGCGTCATTGTATGGTGGCCATTGGAGGGAAGGTGCTGGTGTTTGGAGGAGATAATGCTAAGACTGGTCGCTTTGTGCCTGAATTGGAGGAGGTGGAGCTGCCTGGTGGAGTAGTGAGAGAAGCAGGGAGGCTGCATGGTAGTGAGCAATACAACGCCTGCTGCTGTCGCTATGGGGATAAAGATGTCATCGTGATGGGACCCAGGACAGAATCTAGCCGCGCCTTGGTGCAGATCTATTCCACAGGCAGTAGCAACACCACTCATGTTATCACGCTCCCACGCCATATCACAGATTTTATCAGAGGTGTGGAATGTGTTAATGAGACTCTTGTATTTGCAGCCGGTAGCCATGTTTATAACTGGCCAATCACAGATGTATATAAGGATATATCCACAGGTATACAGAGGCTCAGTCACTTCAAACTCCCGTCTTCGGATTGCTTGCTCTCTCTAAGTACGGACAGGCAGCAGGTGATCCTCGTGGGCGGTAGGGCTGAACACAGTGTATACCAGGCCAGTGTGACGGAGTTGCTGACCGACAGCACCAGCGGCTGGTCACATGTCAGGGTCCAATGGGATCAGAAGTTTTGGGCATTTCCCGGAGCTTTGTGCGTAGTGCATTTGCCAGTTTAAGATCAAGATAAGCGGATGTACGCTCTTGTGAATGACTGCAAGTTAGCTGGAGGTTGTCTTTTTCTGTCTTGATTAAAATGTCAACGTCTCTATACCATATTGATTGATTGAACAATTATTAAAGCTAAGAGCATATGCATTCCATGTTAAGTTTGTGATTTTTTTGAAAGGTGAATGTGACGTATCATCTTTGATTACACATTTATTTGTGAAGTTTCCTAAAATGTATCATGCAATGAATCATGTGGTAAGTAACATTGAACTTGTCCGAATATTAATTCTTAGTTAGGCTAAGTAGTCGCATACCAACATACAACTTACCTATCTTACACAGTGATTCATTCACAAACGATATGATTAGAGTGTATGTGACAAATCATTCGTTTGTCTAATGGCATGAACGTTTTCAACTCTGAACGAGCAGAATACAGTGGCTCAGTGATCTACAAAAAGTTGCTGTTTCCAGATCTTCTCGTCGGCATGGCTGCCTATGCTCTCACGATAGCGTTAAGATTACCAAAACTATATGGAAATATTCTTTATGTAAATATGCTCCCTTGGAATAGGGCAAGCAGCAGTGTATATGTATATAGGAATGATAACGTGTCTGATAACTGGAACAGATCATGACATTGGATCATTTGTTTTTTCTTGGAGACCAATTCTGATAAAAATTGGCGCAAGCGCTTATCGATATCATGTAATCGTTCCATAAATAAACCTAGTTCAATGATTTATGGGATATTTAAAAGCGTTATGTTTCCATATTCTCACGGATGCTTAACGTTGCGCATCACTGCTTGGATCTAATTAATCTCTTCGATATTCAAGCATTCAAGATTGATTTTTAACGCTACGAAATTGGAAAGTCGCATGACGCACTCGGCTACTGGTTTTTCGCTGGTTTCAATCTCAAGCATAAAAGACGCATTACGACGTATTTTTAAAATAAATAGCGAAACAATTAAAATGAAAAGTGAAGCAGTTAAAATATGTTATTTCATGAGTAACGTTTTAGTAACAAGTGTGAGCATTACGAGGGGCGATTAGTATGGCCATTGACATTTGTGAGTTCTGATGTAAATTGTTAAGTGTCCAAAGATCCATTGGCTGCTGTTCTCGACTAATTATGTCTTGTATTTCATGGCCTAGTTTGTAACTCTACTCTGATGGGGTTTTTTTTAAAATGGTTCAGCAACTGTTTGTCATAATGACGAACATATGATCTTGGATGAACATCAGTTAAATCACGGATACTTTAGTAAGGAATAACCCCATGGGGAGCACTTGAATGTATAGAGGGAGTATACAGGGTATTTTTTGTTGGCTTCTCGACTTGTACGACGTGTTTTGCTGGGCCCCGTACGCTTGACCGTGCAAGCGCTTTAGGTTGTTGCTGCATAAAAACAGAAATCAGCTGATCAGATTTTGCGAATTTTGCAACACATTTATCCAGCCTACGACGCAGGACGGGTTAATAGTTTTCTCATAAACGTAGCTCGAAAATGAAAGAAAAAATTACTGGCGCTATGATATTATCCGTTCCCTTGGCAGTTATTGTCATCATAATGATTCCGCGGCAGTTAAAGTATATAATGCAACGGTTAAATGTAACATATAATTTGAAGATGAAGTTGTTGATGGTGAAGTCAGACGTGATGATGATGACGATGGTGATAATACAGATGATTATGATCATGATTATCATGATTATGATGATGATGATGATGATGATGATGATGATGATGATGATGATGATGATGATAGTGAAAATACAGATGATTATGATCATGATTATCATGATGGTGATGATAATGGGTATGATGATGATAATAAAGATGACTACGATGACAATGGTGTTGATAATGATGATGAGGGTATTGCAGAACTGCTGGGATTTAATAAGAATCTATTTGATTATTGAACATTTGAGATGCTTTGTTTAACGTTACCAAATTTGAATGTCACATGGCGTGCTCGGCAAGTAAGTTATCTCTGGTTCTTATTTCTAACAAGCATCAAAGTTGCATATCATTCGAAAAACTTTCCAATATTGACAAAGGACGCCATAAATTGCCCAGCCTGTGTTGGCCTCCCGTAATCACGAGATATCAACGTTCCATGTTGAGGTATTTTGCGGCTGTCAATGTTCCTTAATGACACTAAACTTGGTTCAGTTTCAACATTAGTTATCTTCACAAGTCAACTTCTCATCCGAACGCATATGGTTGCAGCAAGTGTTTATCATTATGACGAGCATATAATCACTAGTTGGCTATTGTGTACAGTGTACAGCCCAGTGTAATGATATATCCGAATATGATAATTACTATAACAGTCGCAAGTTACAGACGGTGCTTATTATGGTCACTTTCTTGTTCCCTTGTTGTATGGTGTAAAACAAAGTGTTCTCCATTGCGCTGCTTCTCAACAGCTACGGCCAATTGTAAGTGTTGTAGTATGTAATGTTGATGCGACAGTAATGTGTCTATCGATGCTATGTATGACAGAGTGACGTTTTTGTATATGCAGCCGTCGAAATAGAAAAGAGAACTTCACTCTAGCAGCATCGTACAGAACATCCAATATAATGGTCCTGGTTCCACAGTGGGGCTCATAATGGAACCATACATAATTCATTATCGATCCTATTTGCTGTGATCCACTTCTCCTTCAGCATACACGGCCAATCACTGCTATATTTGATTTCACGTGGGACAGTCATTGTTTTGGCCATATCTTATCCTTGCCAAACATCATTTAAACCTCCCATCTATCCATTCATACATCCATGCTTCCATGCATCCATGCAATCATGCATCCATGCATGCATCCATGCATGCATGCATCCATGCATCCATGCATCCATCCCCATATGAATGTCTCGTTGGTGGGCCTTCTGCTACGATGCATGGATTGTGAAAAAATCAACAGTTACCTTGTTGCCATTTAATATATAGCCTCGCTGGAATAAAGACTACACTAAATGCAACAATTCACACCGAAATTCAAATTAATTATATCATTTTCCATGGTTAAATTCCTTATCAAAGTTAGTGAGTGGGCCTTTCGATACATTTTCGGAAAACAGGTTTCCCGATGAGCTTTAGCGACCATAATTGCTGTCGCAATTCCTTGTAAAATTACCACAGATAATTGTTATCCCATGGACAGTTTATTATAATATTTCAAAAGAACCATCCACGGAGAGTCACTTTGATGTCTCCTCACGGGGTGCAAGATATAGCTAAATACATTGTCTGCTGGCACTATGTTTAGACTATGTCATATTTTTTTTCCAAGCCTTAGAGTGCTTTGAAATCACATGGGAAGAAGGAAAATAACTTTTGTAACAATACTAGAGGTTTTCAGTCTGCAATATTGTATATTTGGCAAGAAATTAGAATTTTGCGTATTTTGTAAGTAGGAGACCCTGATGGTCCTTTGGTTACGTCCTACGCGGTAAGTGTAACCTTATTTTGGGCTAATTGGGTCGAATTGTGTTGGTTATTGCTCTAAAACGGATATTAAGTCAAATATGCCTAGGGTTAGTGACTTTGAAATAGTGCGGGGTTCCCTATTATCGGGCGTAAAACTAATCTGAATATTCAGCTAGGGTTACGCTAGGGTTAGATAAATCTCTGAATATACGGGAGTAACTGCTACTTATAGACCAGAGCTGTAAGATAATAACGTTATTTAATCAAAAATCAGTAATTGATCAAATATAAGGCAACACATTGTAATTTATGCAAAATAAACCACGTTTGGTTTTACATACGAAACGTGCAGTATCCATAACTTAAGCGAAACGAACAGTTCTTCCGTGATAGTTGATTTATGTCATGTTGACAAATGCATGCGGTAGCCAACAAATAAGTCGTTTTTCGGTTCTTCAAAGAGCATAAACAAGATAAGGTTAGTTAAGAGACTTTGAAAATATGAAAAGTATGCATTGCGGTTGAACTAAGTATAATTTGAGGTAAGAATACGTGTCTTATGGTACTAACGATTCATGGTGGTCCTTCCGCTACCCATCCTCTTGTCGAGGCTCGCCCCAAGGGCCAAGTAGCCTTGGGCTGTTGGGGTAGGGGTGTGAGCCGAACCTCGCCGCAGGCGAACGCACTTGTGCATCAATGATATTTCCAATTTTTATCAACTTGTCATGCCCGCGTCGGGAGTTCGTATACCTTGCCTTCACAAGGCCGACTCAAGATCGCTTATGGAAGTTATGCGGCTGATCCAGTGATCGCCTGGGGTCAAACAAAGTCGATTTTCGTTCATTTATCAATCTTGGCCCTCATATTCATCTATACTCGGGGTAATTCAAGTATAGTGGAATACTTTGGTCAAGTTTATTTTCGATACAATTAATTTGAAAAAAATCTCTGACACCCCTATATGGGGAGGGAGTCCTCTGCATGAATGTATCAGCTGACAGCTTCACATTAGTCCTAGCCATTTTTATAGATCTGTCCGTTAGTATATATGCCA
>CM067345.1:48735860-48763360 GCA_034190875.2 Urechis unicinctus
TCACAGAAGGAAAGTCATGAGGTAAGCCAGTATGCTTTTAATTTACCATAATCTGTTAGTTTTCAATCCTTTTATGTGAGTCATTTGTGCTGCCTTTACTTATATCTTAACTGAATGCCAATGTATTGTTATAAAATTGTAAGTGTTTAGAACTGATGTTATGATTGATTTCGTTTAATGCAGGATGCCAGCTTTGAATTGTTTAATGATTTGCATCATGAGGTGAGGTTTCATTTTTACAGCATGAAATTTAGTTTAGGGTGATATAAGATTGAAATAATAAGGTGTTTGTATGATAATAAGGTTGCATATTTCTCTTATGTGCTTATTTTTAGAATCCTGAAGCTGATGAACCACTAAGATCGGATACTGACATGGAAACCTTTATGGTAGTATTATATCTCCCTCACTCCCCCCCTCTCTCTCTCTTTCTCTCTCTCTCCCTGTCTCCCTCTCTCTCTCCTGCAAACATGCATGTATACACACAACACACACAGTTGACATACAAACACATTCTTACATGCACTGGCCAATTCTCTTATTGACTAAAGAGCAATCAACATATTCACACATAACATTGTGTTTAACATCCATCATCCATTGATGTTTGACCATAGTAATTTTCAAATATTAAAATGACTTCTGTTGTTCAATTTGCCTGTAGTCAAAGCTTATGCTCTTCTCTTCACAGAAAGGAAGCATGTCAAACTAATACAAAAAATTTGTGTTTTTCAAATTAGGCGTCAAGTCTACAATTTGTCTTAGATGGGCATTACCAGGTAAGATTTATCTATCATCAAACACTGTTAATTGACACAAATATCTTCAATATTGTTGCTGTTCATAACAATGCCCTCCAAGCATGCTCTTACAATTTTTATTGCAGGATTTGTCAGTTCCTGAAACTGTTGCAGAAGTCCCTGCGGTAATTATATCATTATATAATATTATCACATTATATACTAATTGGACAAAATATATATTAAATCACACACTAACACAGTAATGATCATATGTTAACAAACATACAAACATGTACTTATTGCAGGTTATTTGTCTCATTTTCTTTAGTTGATATTCCGTTTGACTGAAAATAGTATCTTTTGATATGCAGGATATGCCAAATGACCTTCCTATGGTTATTGCAACCGTTGCAGCAATCCCAGGGGTAACAATTATTTTAAATACTTATACTGACGTTATGTCATAATTGGACATACACAGTGAGTATATATATATATATATATATAGATATATATATATATATATATATATATATATATATATATATATATATATATATATATATATATATATACATATATATATATATATATATATATATATATATATATATATATATATATATATATATATATATATATATATATATATATATATATATATATATATATATATATATATATGTATGTATATATATGCATGTGTGCATCAGTGAATGCTTGTTCCAATTTCTGAATGGCATGCTTGCATGTGGTACTGTTACTGCAGACATCAGAATTCATACCTAGTGATACAGGTATGCATGAAACATTTGTTTGGGTACCTTGTTTGTTTTTTTTATTGTCTTTGACTTATATAATATTGTTACTTATAATAACATTACATGTTAGGGTGTGTATGTGCATGTTGGTAAGTGTGTGTGAAATGTAGGCATGTGTAAGTGAATGTGTGTTTCATATTAATTTAAGTAACGTCCCCTTTTGTTTGACTTCTTGTAATTTAACGTATCTTTTTAAGAAACGTATTCTGTGGTATTTTTTCCAATAAGTTTTAACTACTATCATACATTCTCAAGAATTGTTAAGGTTTATTACTGTTGATTAAGTTTACTTGAGTTAAAATGATCTGATTGATATACAGTGTTTGGGGTAGCACTTACCTTTAGTGGATTGATTTGTTGAATATTTAGTATTATAAGGCCATTTAAACAGCCACTTGACAACTAGCAAAGATATTAATAACTTAATTAATAATGTATAGAATTGCAATATGATACTGTGTTGTGATTCAATAACACTTAATTACAGTCTTTAGGTTGTATTTCCCTATCTAGATTCATCCTCGCATGGTAACTCACATGAAGAGGTTGATTCTGATTACGAGCCACTCAACTCCAAAAGGTATGTGACGTTAATGTTTGCAAGTTAAATGTGACGTAATGTTTGCAATGTTATTTTAATCTCTATCTATCATATCATGCATATTTAACCATATTCTAGTTACTTGGTTTATTTTGACCTCCATGACTTAAGATAATGCCAGGTTTGTTTTGTTAAGCCTTTTCTTGCAAACTTATATAAGCCAGATGTGTTTTAAGAATATGAAGTTATATATGTGCTATCTGTGGAGCCAGATATGTTTTGAAATATGAAGTTCTATATGTTTTGTCTGTGGTGTTTTACTAGCTTCTGTGTGTTTCTGTCTGTTAAGCCAGATGTTTTGTTTGAAATATGAAGTTCTATGTGTTCTGTCTGTTAAGCCAGATGTTGTGTTTGAAATATGAATATGAAGTTCTATATGAAGTTCTATATGTTCTGTTTAAGCCAGATGTTGTGTTTGAAATATGAAGTTCTATATGTTCTGTCTGTTAAGCCAGATGTTGTGTTTGAAATATGAAGTTCTATGTGTTCTGTCTGTTAAGCCAGATGTTGTGTTTGAAATATGAAGTTCTATGTGTTCTGTCTGTTAAACCAGATGTGTTTTTGAAATATGACGTTCTATATGTTCTGTCTGTTAAGCCAGATGTTGTGTTTGAAATATGAAGTTCTATGTGTTCTGTCTGTTAAACCAGATGTGTCTTACATATGACGTTCTATATGTTCTGTCTGTTAAGCCAGATGTTGTGTTTGAAATATGAAGTTCTATATGTTCTGTCTGTTAAGCCAGATGTTGTGTTTGAAATATGAAGTTCTATGTGTTCTGTCTGTTAAGTGTGTTGCAATATGAAGTTCATGTGTTCTGTCTGTTAAGCCAGATGTTTTTTGAAATATGACGTTCTATGTGTTCTGTCTGTTAAGCCAGATGTTGTTTTTGAAATATGAAGTTCTATATGTTCTGTCTGTTAAGCCAGATGTTGTGTTTGAAGCCAGATGTTAAGCCAGTGTTTTAAAATATGAAGTTCTATATGTTCTGTCTGTTAAGCCAGATGTGTTTAAAATGATATGAAGTTCTATATTCTATGTTGTCTGTTAAACCAGTCTGTGAAGTTCTATATGTTCTGTCAGAGATGTGTGTTTAAAATATGAAGTTCTATATGTTTCTGTCTGTTAAACCAGATGTGTTTGACAAATATGAAGTCTGTTAAGCCAGTTGTGTTAAGAATATGAAGTTCTATATGTTCTGTCTGTTAAACCCAGATGTTTTTAAGGCAGTGGCTGTACTGTGTGTTTGAAATCCTATGTGCTGTCGAATACTTAAGATTGAATAATGTTTAATATATGCATCCAATTTGAGTTTATATGTTTTTTTTGTGGGAAAGCTATTGGCAGATTATTTGGTAAGTATAAATATGAAGTTTTAAGATAAGAAAAGCTTCAGTCATGTAGACGTATGAGGCAGTATATATATAAATCCTATGTGCTCGAATACTTATATATATATGCATCCAATTTGAGTTTATTTTTGTGGGATATAGATATATAAGTATAACTATATATATATATATATGACATATATATATATATATATATATATATATATATATATATATATATATATATATATATATATATATATATATATATATACTATATATATATATATATATATATATATATATATATATATATATATATATATATATATATATATATATGCACTCCGCATATATGTACACTCAGCAGAACTGCATGTGACACGCAGACATCAACTCGTACCTTGTGGCATTGGATTTTTCTTAATTATTGACTGAAACCACACGGTTGTGGGGTGTATTAGTATCCTCAAGTGTTGATATGCCTTTTTTGGGGCGAGCGATATGCATCGCTATTTTGGCGTGTATCTAATGGAACGGGTAAATGTTTAAGTTTTAATTAAGAGTATGATAAACTAATACGACAAAATAAAGCATGTCAGTATTCCTGTTGAAAGTGATTCTGGATCTGACTATGATGAGGCTATGGGTGAAATCTTCATTCCCGCTGATATTTGCCAAGTGACCAGAAAAACATCAGATGTATCTCCTCCAGGGGAAAAAAAGAAACGGATTAACAGGTAGTGTCGGATAGTATTTCCCAATACCCACCGTATGGCATGCTGTACTTCATATTCATTAATGAAGGGTACTGTAGGATGAAATCCGTGTTCTTGATCTGACCCATTGTCTTAACTTGAATTTCTTTATATTCGTAAACGCAAAATTACATATCATTTTCGGGTCAGGAATTATTTTTAAATCCTATTGCAAAATGTAAAGGGTTGTTAATAAAGGATCTTTGGCATACACATTCACATAATGAGGATACTATAACTACAAATACCAAATATAACTTATGCATTAGGACTGTAAAATCATCTAAAGTTCTGGAGGCAGTCATGTCGCATTCCCGAAGATCAAAGAAGCAGTGTTTCAAATGTAAAAAGGAGCTTTACAACCTGAACAGACATATGGTGTCTTGTATGGGTGTTTGCGGAAGCTATCGCAATGTGAATTTAATGCCCCAAGTAGTTGCTGAAAGCCAAAAGAAGCGACAAAGCAAGGTATGTAGGTGCTATAACTATCAACATCAGATTAGATGAATATTATATATATTAAATAGTTTTTCTATTATAATAAATGTGTTAAGAGACTTTGGCGATAATGATTGTATCAATGGGCCATTTCAGAGCAAGCGCCTTTTGAGAATTTGTCCGTTATGTGAAAATGTCGTCATACGATTGGACCACCATTTAGAAAAGACACACAAAATTCCCAAAACAGAAGAAAGATACAAGCATCTTCTGGTGATATATGCCTCATCCATAAAGCCGCATCATTCAAAGGCGATGATGTTACTGAAGAGAAACCATGTTTTATCATGATTTTGTTCGATTTCAGACAACTTCCCGGCGCTATGGGAAAGACCAACAGTCACCTCCATCAGACAACGAATTCGAAGTAGGGTATCTTTAGTCTCAGGAAATGGTATCAGTTCCATACATGTCTGGTCTTATGTGAATACTACAATAACTTACTTTATTTGGGGTCATGGCTGGGGCGATTGTGTCATGTGGTAAATAATATTTTTTTTAAAAGTTGGTTGTTTTTCAGTTGGCCTCCTCAGCTGCTGCACCAGAGACATCTCTCTCGTCTCATGACAAGGTATGAGAAGATAAAACACTCCGTTATACAAACAACAAATTGCGAAGCAAAATAGTGCTGTGTGGACCAAGTTGTCAGAATGATACCGTTACTACACCGGCAATTATATTTCACCTCTAATGATGCGCAACTGTTCATAAAGGACAAGCGAGATTTGTCCTGTGAGTTGCCTCATTGAATACAACTTATCGTGATATCGAATTTGTACTGGTTATTAATCTCTTTCAGGGATCAGATGTTGATTGTTCGGGCTCAACCTTATGTATGGAATATCAAAAAAAAGTTTGTCTTTGTTATTTCCCCGGGAAATATCTTCTTTTTTGCCGTGTCTACGAATACGCCTTCAGTCATGTACATTGTCTTGATAACCATTTGCTCCTACCTGATATTGTTCGACAGCTTTCCGGGTTTACGGCCTATCTTATGAGCTTCCAGGGGTCGAGCCTCAAGCCTAACCAGGCGCAAAAACACGCGCAACAAGTGTCCTACCTGATGCGAGAGGTAGAAGGCCCATTGGACATGGCCCATGAATCCTTGGGTAATGTGGTCGAAAAAAAATTAACGACGGGGGAATGGCTACCCAACACCGCAAGAACATATCTTAATTCTCTCAAACTGTATATTCGCTACCTTTCAACACTGGCATCAATTGGGCAAGGAATGTATGATATCCAAAAGCTCCAAGCCCTGGATAAAAGCATGAACACTTGGGTTAAGTCCATCAAAAAAAGAGAAAACCAAAAGAAAGAGGAACATATGTTCGGATATAATCACGCCCGATGAGATTCAGCAGTATCTGAAAAGTGTACGGGCAAGTGAAGCAACCAGACTGCTTTTGGCTTCACAGGCTGAAACAAAGAATATGTCCGCGCATACGCAAGTGCGCAATTTTCTCATCACGCGTCTTGCGTTAGCAAATTGCCAGCGAACGGGCTGCATACTTAACATGAGAATAGATGAGGTTTGCAAGGGCAAATCACAAATTAGAAATGGTCATCATATTGTCTATGTGGATGACCATAAGACGGCTGCGGTTTATGGACCCGCCGAGGTGGTCCTTGATGAGCGCCTCTACAAGGATATTGCAAAATATATAGCGTCTGTAAGGGCTCACTCTATGCTCCCATTTGTCTTTGTGTCCTGGGCGGGCAGACAATTGGACGCCGGTGGGGTAGCAGGCGCATTGAGTGCGGAGCTCGGGCATGCTGGGGTCGAGAAGAGGTAAAAGATGCTTTGAATTGCTAACCTGTAGTTGTTTTGCGAATTGTATTTAGTCATAGTAAGTACTATGTTGTACTTGACTGTCTGTGGTGTAAAGTTAGGATGTGTAGTCAAATATTTGTGTTGGGCAAGTGTTTCAAACAGCTTGAGGATTTAATACCATTTTAAAATTTCCAGAATTACCATGACCAAAATGCGCCACATGGCAGCAACTCTAGTATCAGGCCTACTGCCGGAGGGGGATCGGAATGACCTTGCAAAATTAATGCTGCACAGCACATCAGTGCAGCAGAAGCACTACAACAAATGCTTGGCGACATTAAAGAACGTCCGCATATCCTCCATCCTAAAGAAAATACTGACGGAGTCATCACTCGATCCTAGCGATCTTCAGGATGCCGAATTCGGTCAGCAATTGTGGTATATTTAGAAATCATGTTGCTTTATATTGGATGATTGTATGTTTATATGCATGTACCCCTCTGGTCTTCAGAAGTACCAGGGTATGACATTACGAAAATCAGCATACCAAGATCCACCGCAGTAGCTGGTAAGTGATAGTGCTTTTCCAGCAATTGCACTCGCAATTCTCCTATAATAAATTATCACGTACTTTGTTTCTATATTCATAAGGAGACATAGAAGGTAGAAGTATGTGTTATTTTTAGGGGCCAGTGGAAGCTGTATGCAACAGGCTAGCGCATGTGAATCCCCAGAAGAAGAAAGTGGTGAGTGACTCATTCTTGGTCTAGGACTTTGTGATCAGGGACGTCGCCAGGGTGATTTGGTTGGGGGGGGGGGGGGGGGGGGGTAACTAAAATTTTGCCGACTGCGGGATGACTATCTACTATCTAAGCGTAGCGCCACCATATTCTTCCAGTTCCCAACTTTAAATTTGCCGACTGGACAGGATTTTGCCGACTGTGACGCGGACTGTCGGTTTGAATGGGGGGGGGGGGGGGGGGGGGGGTGTCACACCCCCCTACACCCCTGCTTTGGCAAAGCCCCTGTTTGTGATACGCATTAAGTCATGGAAAAGTGCTTATCGGCAGTGCGATTATAACCGTTAGCGCCACCATTCGATTGTTGCAATCAAAGGGCACGACGTTAAATTCCTTCAGCAGTTAATGATCCACCTTCATTGCTATTTGATATCTGCAATAAGGGGGCGCTAGTTTAGGGATGGATTTCTAATGTGATTAACTACATCAAGCTCAGGATGTTCAACTTAGGTATTGCATTTTTCAGAAACATGTCCAGTCGCTGAAGATAGCGAATTGGAAAGTGAAGATGAAGATCAAATGATCTTGGTAAATGAATTGTTTGTTATTCATACGATGTAATTATTGCTAGCGTCTCCGAATGTGAATGCATTTTTGTTTGTGTTCGTTCAGGCCACTGCTAGACCAATGGTGAAAGGAAAAACGCTACCCGAAAATGAAAGGTCGTGGCTCTTAGCTAAAAGTAAAGCGTATGAAAATGGTGGCACGACATTGAATGATATAATCCAACTTTTGAAGGACGAAGTTCTGAAAGCGTACGCCGATTTGAAATGGCCAGGGGTTAATGATTCCATGAAGATAACAAGGATGAGGGACATAATAAGAAAAACAAGAAATAAATAGGTATAGAAATGAGAGGGTAAAGAGATGAGAGGGATATAAAGATAGTAGGTTAAAGAGATGAGAAGTGTATAGAGTTAAGAGGGTAAAGAAATGAGAGGGGTACTGAGATGAGGTTTTGTGGATGGAGTGGGGACATTTTATGATATAGAGTATAACATGCTTCATGTATTAATTTAGTGCCTACCTTAATGATATGCTGGTCTTTTTAGGCAATTTGTTTTTCTTGGTAGTGCAACAATACTTGTAATCAAGTGTTTTTATATATTAAGTAACATGTGGTTGACTACCAATCATATATCTCTTAATTGTACTTAATCTTTCATATATATTTCCTTAGTTGAATGCAATATTGCTTGGTGAGAAGCCATATTTTTGGGTTATTGTGAGCAAGAATGGCTACTTGTGTTTTGCATAATCACCTCATCATTTCCTGTATGATGTTCAGCCGTAACGAATAAATTGTTATCGCTTTGACCACTTGCTTCTTTCAATAGAGATTTACAGTCATCCAGCAAATAAACTAAGTAATTGGGGCGAAAGGACCACTATGTAACATAGGGACCATCAAATGTAGCCGAAGGACCACTGGGTAACGTAAGGACCACTTGTGATGTAGCGGAAGGACCACCGAAGTAACATAAGGCCCACTGTGGTCCTCAGGCTACATTTTTGGGTAACGGAAGGACCACTGGGGTAGCCCCGTCAATGACACAATACAGCTCACATACTAGTATAGCCTGGTAATGGGGTAATCGGCCTCACCACAGTGTATTTATCCGTTCAAATAATGCCATCGAGTTTTATCAAAGACATACAGATCGTTCTGATTTCTAACGAGTCATCTATTGTAGAGGAAATGATTTTTTTCATGTGCAAGGTGCATTTGTGTACCATGAATGTAATGGGTGAATCCCTGGAAATCATGACAATATGATAAAGACTCCAGAACGAATTGTAAAGATAATGCGTAAGATTATGCGTATTTGCGACATAACTAAGCAAGATATATCAGGTATTTATTGAATTAATCAATTCGCGCCATGATGCGTTTCGTTAGATACTGAGGCACTCACGGAGCCTTTATTGACTCGTCTATTGAAGTGGTTCGGCATTAATCTTTTGAAATACATCTAATTACGGACACCACCATATCTAATAACACGATGACCAATTGCTGATAAGTTAACTATTAAGTGACTTATAACCATACGAACGATGTCAAAAGACAGGAGACAAAGCAACAGAGAAGCTAACAAATGGTAATTGAACTGGTATGGTAGCCAGACAGTAGCCACTGCGGGTGGGATGTGGTGCAATGTATGGATGAAGTTTGGCAAAGGAAAGCATCACATTGTAGTCTGCCTTAACGACGATTACAGCTTAACGGCCAATATTTTCCCGGCTACATAAAAAGCATCGTAAATTAGTGCAACATTGACATATGTAGCAATTCGTAAAACAAGCTGTTTTCGAAGACAGAACGCATATTAAATGCATGTACATCGTAGGAAATACAAATGCACGAACGTTTTGCGGTTATTCTGTGTATGGTAACTACTATGTTCAATAAATAGTGCTTCTGGCAACTGAGGTGCATTGTCACAACAAATCTTGTTGTCAATAACATTTAAGGGAAAGGTCTATTTGATAACATATGTGCAATAATTGTTCGCAGCATCTTTACCATAAAACTGAATGTCATTGCGGCTGACATGATGCTTTTTCCATATCCCATTTCATGTTCATTGCTAATTCTGTTCCCAATCATCCCTACGCTGAAGTATATTACGGAAAAGTAGAGAATGACTAAATTTTGCTAGATGTTTTGCGTTGAGTTTCATTTCCTATAATGTCCAAGTTGACGATGCATTTATTGTACATTTGAACCAATTCACTTAGTATGATGAGTACCGATATTTCTTTTCATGCGCACCAATGTAACGACCGCGAGAGGTAGAACGAATGGCAGATAAATGGTTTCACTAGAATACATCACTGCATCGCCAAAATAATGATACATGTCCTATCATCGTTTGGTTGTGAGTGAAATTACCTGCCTGACCTATATAGTCAAATACTTTCAGCCAATATTGAAATGCAATATTCAAATATGTGAAAATATTCAATTAAAAACGTAAAGGCACAATAACAAATGTAGTAGTTATTTCTCTGACGAGTTTCTGTTTAAATATTATAGATTATCGAGGTGGAGGCAGTTTGTTGATTAACTGTGTGGCTGATTCTGGTAAAATGCATCGAGTTATATCATTCACGTTATGCAAACGGCATTTTACCAATTGTCATCACTGTATATTTAAGTCACAAGGAAATGCAACTTATAAAACCGCAACATTGTAAAATATTTAAATATAGTTTTCCTGCACATTAAATAGTGATGCAAATCAGCACAATACTAAATCGATGTTTTTATGCCATATACCGAAATCCCACCCAAGTAGTTTTAATTCACAATATTGTACAGTGATACTTCTCTGCGGAACATTTTACCTGATACTATACATATGAATGGTCTTTAAGGAAGCAAAATCATCTTTCAAAACCTTCAGTTCGAGCGAAATTTCATAATCGGCGGTCATTGTTCTTTCTATTCTTATTATGTTTTTGTTAAATCTTGTTCTTCTTCAGTATGCACCTTACTTAATGTAGCAAATTGTAATAACTCACATATATTGTCCTGCCAAACGCCAAAATATCATTGCATATTAATAGTGAGAGAGCATTGAGCAAGCTTAGTGCCCAATGGCTCTACCTAGCAAACATAAAGATAAATATTTACTATAATAACAGTGTTTTACTATCATGATCATGAGTGTGTGGATGATTTTATATTTGCTAAAGAAATAATCGTCCAGAGTTGCTCCAAAGCTGGTTGTCATACAATACGTTTTGTTGGATGTGCCCGTGTTTCAAAATAAGCAGAATGATTGCGCATCATTATACTAGCTTCGACACCGCGTCTAGCCTTTAGTTTAATCTGTGAAACCTGCTTTGCTAAATAGTTGGATCAAGTATAAATGAAAGGGAAATGGCTGCTGTCATTGTATAATGTTTGTATTCCGTGATATTGTATGCATTGGGGTATACTGCAACTAGCATCAGCAATAAACTATGTTTGCTGAAGAGGAATATCGTGCCATGTCCCAAATGAGCATGCATTGTATTTTTCAAAACCTGTATGCATGACAAGATTGCACAAGTGTTTTATAGCGTAACATTGAGGTTCATGAGCATTTCAATAGATTATCATTAAGAAACACAGCTTTGTGTCGCGGTCTTTTATATTC
This sequence comes from Urechis unicinctus, assembly GCA_034190875.2. Classification (NCBI taxonomy): domain Eukaryota; kingdom Metazoa; phylum Annelida; class Polychaeta; order Xenopneusta; family Urechidae; genus Urechis; species Urechis unicinctus. Next base: position 48,747,335 of record CM067345.1, read on the forward strand.
CATCCATTGAACTACAAGTTAGACTGCCGCATGAATCCAGCAGATGCATGCTATACGAGCATCATGTATTCCGACCTTCAAACATTATTGTCGTGGACGAAGTTAATTGTTGAAATGGCACAATTTACCTTTGATATGATAGCGGAATAGGTTGACTGCACAAGCTGGTAAATTTTACAATCACGACTTATATGCTATCAAATGACCTTATAATTAAGCAAAAGAATCCTCCCTTTGGTTATGATGAAACTTGATATAGCAAGAGATTCGATAAAAGGTGCTTGCAGGCTATTGTGCATCCACTCGGATACGACACGACATCAGCAGTTCGTAATGCAAAGCATGTTGGATGAAGTCCAAAATGCTCTACATTTATCATGTTGAATATCTGTATCGTGAGATCTGTTAGAGTAAACAATGTCGTGCTATGCGTAAGTGAACTACGTGACAAATAACACATAATTTACTCTGACAACACAGAAAGGCACGATTATTTGATTCGAAGTTACACGCAGTATCTTTCACCTTCATCAAATTAATGAAATTGGTAAGCAATATAATTGGTTGCGTAAGCCTACTAAATTTCGCAAAATAATAAATTGTGATTTTTTACACCATATTTACTTATACAAGACTATCATGACCAAAACCAATTGATATAATGTGCCATCAACAGAGATGAGGAGGCAGTGTGGACGAACTACATTTTCGGGCACTATATAATAACCACATAATAATCTAACAAGAGACAAACATATGCATGCAACCCAATCTAAAATATGTACAGATGCATAGTTCATGTTTTTTCTGGTTCCGATCAAACTAGCATAATAAGGATATTACACTTATACCATGCGATCATTAAGAGAAAAGTATCTTGGTAAATTGTGAAAACATCAGAACCGTGTCTGTTGACAAGCAGCAGGTGTGAGAAGTGTCAGTAATGATAACACGGAACGCCGCACACAATACATTGTGAAGTGTGTATTTCATCCAGCAATCCAGAACACTTCAAGAGGGATGATGATCCCTGCAGGCCAGAGCATCATAACATCGATTTCAGTGCGCTAGAGCAACGATGGAAGCAATATTTACGTACATCTTCTTGTGCATTCTCTTAAAACCGATATCTGTCTTACACATGGTGTGGTGTCAATATCTGCTAATCAGCCTCAAAATACCATACCTTGATATGAGCATATATTAGCCTTGATTATGTTGACCCATGGTAAAGTTGAAAGCGAGGCTGGTCTCCCGACACACCGCATTTGTGTATCGGGAATTCTGGCGCGTATTGCCATCCAACCTACTTGAAAGATCCACCTCAGGGCACAGTCACAACAATGAGGGTTGTCTGTGAACACGAATGTCGCTGATTGCAAGAAATTCCGAGGCTGAAAAACAAGAATTCGGAAATAAGTCGTGGTTTGTTGACTGATATGTTCATGAGTGGTTCAATACCACTTATAAACCATAAAGCTAAGCTCTTTCCATTATCACCTCTATAATGGTGATTCGGTTGTTTCTCAGATTAAAGTAGGCCAGTTCAACCAGCAGCTTGATTTCTGCATGGGGTTATTGCCCAATCAAGACGCACATGTTTTGCTGCAATACACAGTTAATGTGATGTCTCAAATATTTGTGAACCTGGGAGTGAGTTGCCATTCATCATCATCCAATAATGATGACCTGGAACTGTAACAAAGACAACATCAAATTGACATAAGCATTTGAATTGACAATCAGTGCAATATGGTGCTATTGAAAGCATCATGGCACAGACCCAAAAAACGTTGGGTATTAATTGATAATATCAACTTCATCCAAGTCCAAACATACTATATTCATTTATTGCTAACAAGGTCTCACCGCGTCTGGTTCCTGCACCCTTGCAAGACAGCAGATACCATGGGCATAGTGCTGTTACATTCAATAATATAACATGTATCGCAGCATTGGTACAAAGTTATCCCAACATCTCTTTCATATTCTTTAACAAAAAACTGGGTCATACTCATTGTTTCATTGTTATAACCCCACCACTTTAATATCTACAGTTATGATATTGTTATGCAATACTAAGTTATCGTTATGTATCTATAGTAGGACAAGGAAGAGGGTTTAGATCACTGGTTCAGAGAAGGGAATGAGATGGGGGTAATAATACTCCTATCTATTTGGCAATTATCATGTCATACTGATTTATGATGCTAATAGGAACTCACCGGTTCTCCTGGCGGAACATTAGAGGTAGTATACTGGGTGTAGTGCTGCTACAGCAAAGTCAATATTATAATTAAATGCAACAAAAATCATTTGTAACAAGATTCTCCGATCATTCTTTTCATGTTATTCAATAACAACAAGAAGGGATTATCTTATATGCTGCAACATTTCTTATTTGTATATTAATTGTGTGCCAAAGCATAGATGAGTCCAACATTTATATTTAAGGAATCTACATTTCTCAAAATATGACTTCAGGCAATGAACAGAACTAACCATGTGTCCAATTCACAAGTGAAGGGCAACCTGGCATAAAGGGGCTAGAACCCACACAAATATAATTTTTGATTTAAAGGTACATTTTGTTCAAAATAATGGCATGCTGTTTTTTGCTCCATTTAATAGAAGTACTCTTTTAGAACCCATGTAAACCATTTTGCAGACGGGTTCAACACTATCGTCGATTACACGTATCGAAATATGTCGGTAACACCCATGTTTACAAACATGAGTACATGTCGATGGGAAAATGACGCATGCTTATTGAAGGGTCATTTGTATACAACACATAGTCGTGACGTCACGCGCAGCGCAGATTTGACAAAAGGTGGAAACGCAAGGAGCCGAAATGGTGAGTCTTTTGATTCTTACATTTCTTGTATGACTCTTCTTCGACTGGAGTTATATATAAAAACTAACCCACCTCAATATCGTGAACATTATCGGTACAATAGATTACGTAATTTTAACTACAAATAGCATTTCACCTGTTAGCAAACCCTGCAGTAGTCCTACGTCCTATATATTTATAATACCGTTCGATCTGTGCTAGCCCTCAGGGCGTGTAAGTTATCTGGTAATAGTGAACTAAAACAGGCCGTTATCTTCTATGCATACATAAACCCTACAGAGAAGTTAGCTGGCCAAGGCAAATCCCCGTGTACTTAAACGTCACGCTAGGACTTTGGGGTGGTATGTATCATCGTATGGGTTTGGACAAGGGACTGTAGACGGTTGGGGTGGTTTTGGTCCTGATTTTGGTTATTTTAAGTTTGTTGCAACCCACTTTGAAACGACTTATACGCATGGTTTACATTGCGTGTCTAAAATTATCTACTTTAACACCATGCAGGTGTTGTAGAAGCCTTTGATAGCTGGAATAAATTTTGTGAAATTCAGTGACATAGATGACCTTAAATATGTATAATTTACAAATTGTTTTAGCTGACTTTTGCAGGCTTTTGGCTCAAACACTGTAACATTATTGATTGAATAATTCTTGTTATTTTCATTCATTCATTAAATTGAAACACCCCACGAAAATGCCAACACGGGGATCACGTACAAGAAGAGGCTGGTTCCTATATTATTTGAATTGGATTCCTATCAAGAGTATTTTATTGAACTCAATACATCCTTTATGACTGGAAAGGATGTGTTTAATGGTTTGAAATTGTTCACCATGACACAGGTGTCCATGTTGAAGGAGGTTGCAGACCAGCCCGAAGAGTTCGCAGAGAAGCCCCACCTTCTTCAAACAAGTTATGTTTGGGATTGCCTTACCTAATTAAATCACTTTGTCAGTAAATAGGGGGTCCCATGTTGGACTTACCGAACCACAAATTTTCAATATTTCTCATTTGTTTGTAGACCTTGACAAACTGAAAGCGAGTCAATCTTTTTTGCAGAGGCTACCTTTGCAACACACCAATAACTAACCTGGCTCTACAGCAGAGTAGAGTGGCTGCTAAATCGTTAGAGCTGTCACGGTAAGAGAAATTGAAGGTAAACTCATTAGTTAGCACTCTTCAGCTGCTCCAAAAATCTTCATGTAATTTTAGTCACAGAGAGTGACTTGCATTGGAGAAATTCAATCCATCAAAATGAAGACTTTTGATTACTCATTGTACTTTTGAGCGGTGGCTGGATTTGGATGGGGTGTGGCAGTTGCTGGTTGATGGTTAGACAGACAGCCAGAGTTTGCGCTTGCAATCGCCCTAAAACCACACCAACAAAGGATTCAATCAACTATCACTTCACCAGACTGTTGCATCTGCCTTCAACGTAGGGAAATGCCTCCCCTGAGCAGTGGCAATGTTGCACCAAAAGCCAAGACTTGCACATATGCACTACCTTAGATGGAAGTTATTGTGCTTGACCCGATGGTCATTGAGGTTATTAACATGTACCGGGTGGACATGCTGTAGGAGTTAGATGCGGTTGTCGATGACCAACAAAAAATATGCTTAGACACGGCGCCTATCAGCAATTGGTTCTGTGAATTCATGGCTTTTTTGGGGGGAGTGCAACACGAGGGTAACTCCCTCCTATTGTGTGTGGTAGATCAAATACCTCTTCCTTGATAAGTATTGACAGTATTCAGACAGTATACAAAGTAGGTTTTGGAAATAAACTAAGCCTAAATGTTTAAATTTGTAATTTTAATCAGGAAATATGGAATTGTTCTTTTTGGTATTTTCGCGTCCCAGTATTGAAATTGTGGTATTATTTGTTCTGAAGATTTTTGTTTCTACAATATCAAAAGGCATTGTCTTTATGGAATGAGCATTTATATATCAGTAAATTTGTCGTCTCTCAAGCAAAGAAGAAAAGAATTATGTACACATTATTTTGTCAATTAGTCATGACAGTTATCTTCAGATTGGACTATTCATATTCATAATTCTCGCCCTGATGACAAAGTGACATTTAAATGAGTTTATTTGTTTATTTGCCAATTCCATGAGTACTTTTATTATATTGTGTATTTACAGGCAAAATAATGTGACTAATATTTGTACATTTCAACAAAAACAAATTTCCGAATCATATTTTCAATCATAACGAGACACCTGCAACTCAGCTGTTTCTTGGGTAGATGGCCTTGGCTCAGGAGCAATTTCAGACTGATGCTGTGGTGTCATCAGCAGAGCGTTGTTGGTGTTGTTGTGGTTGCCGTCGCATTGTTTGGTCCTTAAGATTTCTGGCATCATATCTGGTATATAGGCGTAAGTCTTGGCCTCTTAATCCACTGCTTGTTGAAGCGAGTGCTGTACCTGTAACACAACAACGTCATCAATTATGTATCAATATTGACATATATAGAGTGGGTCTATGTTATATCTACATGACAACAATTGATCAGCTGATCAGGATTACATCAACTAAGTTTTAAAAAATGGTCAGGCAATATATTTGTTGGGTGAGAAAGCGTGTACTACTTACCGTTCATCCATTGTCTACGGTAACCAGGCATTCGGTCATCCAGGCATTTCGGGGTCCCAAAATGCATTGCACGCTATACGCGCATAGCAACGGCGAAATCAGCTGTTTTCTATCGCAGGCGGCGATCAGATCATTTCGTGTTTAGTTTTCAAGCTGATCGGAAGTTGATCTCTACTCATTAGACATGCCTAAAATATGTTGTGCCGTTTATTGCACAAATCACAACCTCATGAGTGACAAGCCTTTGTTCCACACTTTCCCTAAGGATAAGCACCACGAACGGTTAGAAAAGTGGAAATTGGCAGTGAACCGAAAAAACGTTGACTGGTTGCTATGGCTGCCAACACCTTACTTTGTACTTTGTGGAAAGCATTTTTATTTCTGGTGCGTTTTGTCAAATAATCAGAGGAATGTCCGATTAGTATACCAAAACTTAAATAGCAATCGATCGTGAGAGAAATGGGCGATGTGGTTCCGGACTCGTTAGCAATTTGTTTTTGGGTTCCGTTAATGCAAACTAGCTTCCAACATTGTTATGTCATGTTTGGTTCTGATCACAGGTAAACCGAGTAACGATGAGCTGCATCCAGACTGTGTTAAGAAGATACAATAACTCATGAAAAGATCATGAAGGATGAGCGAGGATGAGATGCCTGAGAAAATGGAGGTTGGATTTCTGTTATATTTGTTGTTCAGTTTGCCAACCATTCAAAATATTTCTGTTTTAATCCAACTGATATTTAGAGTTGGAGTGGATGGGTGCAATGTTTGATAGATCATGTTCTTTAACAACATTTGTCTGAATGTGTTAGATGTCAGATGTAGTGGAAATGGACCTATCAACCAATTGCGAACTGTCAGCATCCTCCAATCGCCACCCCGGAAAAAAAGAGTCCCAACGAGTGTTGAAAGTCCTCACAAACATCCTACACCAGCTCCAACGAGAACTCGTCCTTGCCAAAGAACAGTTGAAGGTATCAGCATTATCTGCTGACACAGTAGTAGACAATGACAAGAAGTGCCTGTTTACATCGGTTTACAGAGGTAACAGTTACAAGCCATGTTCGCTGCCCTAAAGCCATTCACTCCACGAAATACTTCCGCCATTCTGCCTGCAAGCGACCAATGTTTTGTGACTCTTGCTTAACAACGAATGGACTCTCTCTTTCAAATGCTTGTCTACCAGTGTGGAGTTGGACTTTCTACTGTAATTGATATCTTCTGGAGATGGACTGATCTCATGCAGTTCCTTATCAATTGGCCTGACAGATATGCCATTTATGTATCCTTCACCCTTTCATTCAAAGCTAAATATCCGCATCTTACATCAATAGTGGAATGTCATATGATGGCTTTACTTAAGCTTGCAGTTGAAGTGGTGGTATGGAAAAACTGCTTGTATCTATCCTCTTGTGAAGTAGAGCCCTAAAGTTTTTCATGCTCTCTCTCGTGTATACTCCTGTAACAAATAGAAAAGCCTCACCATAATCACATGGTAATTTAACATGCTTGTCTTAAATATTTATGTGGCAGGTGATTATCAGGATAAATATATTCAACCAAAAACTGTGGATTCAATCAAATTATGGTACATGTCACCATATTTCATCTCTGGCCTTTTGGTGGGGTCCTGTTCCCAAACACTAGCAGCTAAATTGTAAGGACAACTCTACTGATCAAAACCAATAAGCTTCAACTTTCTTAAGTACCTCTCTTCGGCCTAATTTGGCAATTGTTCAAAATATTCGTATGCCATAGTAGCAACTATTATGTCTTCTGTATTAATATTTTCCTTATTTTTATGTACATGTGACTTACCTCCCAAACGTGGTAACTGATTATGTACTCCAGACCGAACCTGATGAAAAAAAGTGTTGCCCAACAAATGCGCGGCATGCGTGGTCGACCGAGGTCTGTGAAAAGCGTAACATTCAAAGAACGTCCATGATCGAAGAATCAAAATGCAGTCAGTAAACGTAGCTTGGCGGCGATTATCCCACACCTACGATAAACCGAGAAATAAGAAAAACAATGGCTGACAGCCATTTGTATTAACCAAAGCCAGGTCACTAGCTTCATTCTTTTAACGGTTTCCTCAGTTCAATAATACATGTCAGAAAGGCCACAGTACTAGTGTTGTCCTCCCAATCAAAGCAACCAAGCAAACGACAATGCTCCATGTTGGGTGATAAGAATCAAAATACTCAGCAAATACGCAACCAGATTAGCAGATAAGCTATGAGAGCAGAAGACAAGAAGCCCATGGGTATATGTGGCAACTTGGCTAACTGAGGAAGAAAAATTTATAATTTCATAACGATAGATAAAAATGACTAAACTTTAATGGCACTTCTTCGTAAGTCATCTACTGTTATAATACCATTCTAGCTCATACATGTTAAAAAACACCTCCCCCTTGATTATTATCACTACAGCCCGGGTTACATCGTAACCTTTATAAGGGCCACACATGGGTCAGTCAAAGATAGCTATCTAGCAGAGAGACGAGATTCAGACCGAGACTTTTTTTGAAACTAAATAAACCCAATAAGCAACTCTACTCAAGGACTCGTGGCTAGTCCCCACTAGAGCATGCACAATCAGTGAGTAACCTTACTAAAACGAAGGAGCGTCAAAATAAGAAGAGTTAGAAACTTAAGTATAAGGTTACTCCTCAAACGCAGCCAATGCATGCTCAAATTCACTCAACGTTGGATGAGCAGTGCACTGAATACTTAAGAGGCCTTTTATTCAAGGAGCTCTATCAATGAATTTATAGCTTCCTGCCAATACACCACGTCAATACTTCAACCTCCAACCCTGTGCATGGTATGTCGTGACTCAATATTTGAGTATATTTCGCAAATTGGCCTGATATTTATTATCTGAGCATTCAATGAAAGGTTGTTCGACTAATTGTGATATGTTATCTAGGCAGCAGTGAATATAAATGACAGGTGATGTGTGTGTTGTGTACGCAATATGTAGCATAATTGCTAGAGCTCTTACTTTTTGCCTGCCAATACCCCACGCTAACACTTCTACCTCCAGCCCTGTTTAGGCTAATTCGTGATTCAATATTTGAGTTTATTTCGCAAATTAGTATTCTGAGCAATCATTGTTAGGTTGTTTGACTAATTCTGGGTGTAGAGGATATGTTATCGGGGCAACAGTGAATATAGATGACAGTTGATGTGTGTCTTGCAGTGAGTATAGATAACACGCTGTATTAAAGCACCGCATATTTTATTTTACCTGCGATAAAGTTGATGTTGCTTCCATCCATTAAATGAGCCGCCGCTGAATAATGAATACTGGTGGGAATGAATGACTGTTTAAGCTACCACTTGCATCATTTATATGACGAGAACGAGTATGATAGGCTGCACAAAAAAATATATTTTTTCGCTGTAATGTTGCTTAGAACATTAAACTGCTCTAACGTGTCGACATATATACTCAAGAACACATACTTAAAATGTAGATTCTTAATTATAAATGCAATGAAGCAGCGATCCCTGTTATAAACATTCTGTTTATGTATACATGAGATCGTTTGATATCAGTGGAGATATTCAGAAATGTTTGATGTTAACAACTATAACACGGGCTGATGTCTAGGTACACAATTAAGTGGTTTAGTGCAAACTAACTTTAAATGCTTTACTTCAACGATATTTGTGGTTTAGGATCCTGAAATAAAGCTACTCGACCAAGACATAAACGGATCTCTTCAGTTGAGGTTGATCACTAAAGTGGACGTGACTCGAATACACTGGAATGTGGTGCGGAGTGATATATTACAACGTGGGATAGATATATACTATTAGACATTCTGCTTTAAATAAAAATGACGAGTACATGTAGCGTACACCTCGCATTACATATATTACAACATTAATTATGCGCACTCTGTAAGTTATCATCAAATAGTTGTATATATAAAAAACGCTAGCTACGATAATCTGTAATTGTTTTTACGATCAAATTATTTTCAAGGGTGATATTGATGATTTAAGATATGTTTTAATGACCTTGACCTCAGTTTGCGTTCAAGTTGAAAAACTGTTGCTTTTGTCAAATGACGAATTTAAACAACAACCTCTATGCAAGTTCACTGTTCTTCATGAAAGTTTATGCAACTCGAAAAACAAAAGGAGCAAACACTTCACAAACATAAATGATACAGTTTGTGGAATACCTGGAAAACAGCTGTCACTGAATAGCGCCCCTCTAACATCAGTTGGGCGGACACATCAGTCATGGTGCTGCAGGTGTTGCCCACACAAACATTTCGATTCATTCCTCACATATTATTTGTGGTTTCAAAGACATGATTGTCGGTGACACGAGAGTTCCAAGCCTAGCACTAAGCCCGGCGTGGAGTCATGCGGCGTACATGTCCCCGAAACGATGCTTCCGGTACCTGCAGCGCGTAACTCCACCCACTGTGACCAAGTGTCCCTGCGTGCACTACTTGTAAACTGTTGCCCGTATTTGGGAGCCGAATTGTATAGCTACGTGTCACCAATGGATCTTGTATTTCATTTTATGGACTGAGTCAGCACCGTCATAGCAGGGAGAGGGGCGGCAGTGAACCCATATGCATTTAAAGAGTAAATGAAGAGAGAGTCGTGCATTTACAAGGGAAATGAGAGAGCCGTGCATTGAAAGAGGGGATGAGACGAGAGCCGTGCATTTAATGAGGATATGGAGAGTAATGCATTTATATGCTATTACCTATCAAGCAAATAAAAAAAGCGCCAAAAGATTGTTGTCAATGCTATATTTACGAGCTTTTTCCGGTTTAGCACTGATCATTAACAAGGGCAATGTTATTATGGGACATACAGACGACTGGAAACGACCAGCAACATGTTTAGCAGTATCCCCTGCCACATCGCATCACTTTAAAACCAGTTATTTTAGTAAGTACTTGTTGTGTCCATAAATCTTACCCTATAATACTTGGTGCTATGATATTGTCCGTTTTCATGGCATTGATTGTCATCATAATCAATCTGTTGCAGTTCAAGTACATAAAAGCCACGGTTAAATGTAACAAATAATTTGAAGATGACGATGTTGATAGTGAATTCAATAGTGATGATGATGTTGATAGTGATAGTGATAATACAGATGATTATGATCATGATTATCATGATGGTGATGATGATGGATATGATGATGATAATAAAGATGACTACGATGACAATGGTGTTGATAATGATGTTGAAGGTATTGCAGTCTGCTGCGATTTAATAAGACTCTATTTGATTATTGAATATTTGAGATGCATTGTTTAACGTTGTCAAATTTGAAAGTCGCATGGCGCGCTCTGCAATTTATCTTATTTCTAATAAGCACAAAAGTCGCATATCACTCGAAAAAAAACGTTCCAATATTGACTAAAGACGCCATAAATTGCTCAGCCTTTGTTGGCCACCCGTAATCGCGAGATATATCAACGTTCCACCTGGAGGTATTATGCGGCTGTCAATGTTCCTTAATGACACTAAACTTGGTTCACTTTCAGCATTAGTTACCTTAACAAGTCAAGTTATCATCCGAACCCATATGGTTGCAGCAATTGTTTATCATAATGACGAGCATACAATCGCTGGTAGGTTATCGTGTAGAGCCCAATGTAATGATATATCTGAATATGATAATTACTATAAAACTCGCAAGTTACAGACGGTGCTTATTGTGGTCACTTTGTTGTTCCCTTGTTGTATCATCTTTTCATTGGAGTACCGTTTGATGTTAAAATAGACCAATTCTTACTTATAACTGTCCCTCACAATTAAACATTCATATGCTGTAAAAAACAAAGTGTTTCCTAAGGCGCTGCGTCTCAGCAGCTACGGCTTACTGTAATTGTTGTAATACGTAAGGTTTATGACGGCCGCGATTTTTGTAGATGTAATGTGTCTACAGATGCTATGTATGACAGAGCCGCGTTTTTGTAGATGCAGGCGTCGAAATTGAAAAGAGAACGTCACTCTAGCAACATCGTACAGAACATCAAATATAATATTTGCTACTGCTGCTCCTTTAACATACTGCCAATCATTGCTATTTCATTTAACGTGGGGCAGTTTTTTTTTGGCAATATCTATTCCTTGCCAAACATCATTCAACCACACGATTGTTTTACCATGCATTTACTGAGAATCAACACATCACGTGGCAGCACGTTTATCTATGAAATAACTGTCGCACTCGCCATTTAAAAGGCAACTAAAGCGATGCGGGGGAATAGAGCAGTAAGCTATTACAAGAATAGCGCAGTACACTATAGTAAAGATAGGCACGACCGAAGGCTAATTGCTGCCACAGGCAAATCACCTGTATTGTACAACACCCCGTTTCCACTTTAAGTCGACACATGTTGAAGTCTTGTACAACATCCCGTTTCTGCTGTAAGTCGACAAATGTGGAAGTCTTGTACAAAACCCCGTTTCCACTGTAAGTCGACAAATGTCGAAATATGATCTTTGCTGTGTTTACAATGTGAACAACACACAAAGCTTTAGTCTCATAGTGATTGTCGGTCGTTCATACTCAATTGTCATGCTAAGCCTGTTAAATTTGTGATTAATATGTGATTAATGTGTGTAAGTTGCAGTCATGCAAATTATGACACCAATCAGTCACTGTAAAGTGTTCGATTTCTTATCGTCTTCTTTGTTGGAATTGCAGCTTGTCGCTCGGAGCTTTTCTCTTCATCATACAATCTGGTCGACTAACATCATATACCAGCCAAAGTCATCGACATATTCCTTGACCATAACTGCACTAACTCCTCACAAGATAAGGCTTTTGGAAAGTATTCGACTATTGCCATGAACTTCAACCGCAACAAAATAGCATACACATAGAATGAAAAAACAATTTGCCTTGTTCTGTACACTTTCATATGATTTGTAAGTATTATCAACCACTTTTCGATTTGGTTGACAATAAAAGTTACTTGCAGCTTAGACATCGAGAATATGTGTTCACTGTTCCTTGCTCGCACTAACCTTCTTAACATCAGGCGATTGAACTGCGTCAAGCAAAGTATCCTGTATTAAACGTTAACTGGGGACAGTTTATGAGATATTCGAATTTAGCGAATTATTTGCTCTGGAATCCTTGTACATATTTTGCAATAATCAGATCATGTCTGTCCCATCAATAGTCAGATAGCCGAAATGGATATCGGCGGTAATGCCTTTGACTCCCTTATTAATAAAGCAACTTGTGAAACTGATCCTAATCTGTCTCAAATAAAAACGAGTCACAAGGATAAAAGAGGTCACGATCGCTTTATGAAGCGTATGAAAACGTCAGCCTGAACGAGCGCGAAACTTTTATTTCTTCAGCCTCCCCGTTTTCCTAATAAAAGGTATTCTACTCCACTTTATTGTAGCTGTACACTGGTGTGGATCTGTCAAGCTGGTTGGATTAGAACATGCTCCACGATTCCTAGTTCACACAAGCAATGGAGGGATTTTACTTAGACCGATATATGTTCAAACAGAGGTTGTTGGTATTTGACACCCTGACGTAGGCATTTTGACAATTGTTGCTGTAAAGAATGGCATGAAATATATGAAGATTTGACTATTGGTAAGGCGCTAGAGACGATACAAACCTTCTCCGTTAAAGTTGCAGGACATATTGTAGCCAGGATTTGAAAACTGCCAATCCATCCCCACCCGATACCCGTCCATCACGTTATGACCAACTGATGATCATTACGTTGTTTGTTTGCTTTGGTGAACGTTATGATGTTTCTTCATGAGAATATCATGATGGCATTCGTTGAATCGGTGATTGTATCATGAATATTTCATGTAACCTTAAATAACTCGCTATCAGATAGAATGAGTCTGCTTGAAAGTCACTACGACGTGACAACAGTTTATATCGCAGCGCTCTCCTTTCACATCACCATTATCGCGATTATGACAGTTTGTACGACGTTAACCTGCGCTGGTACAAGCATACTCGGGAAATAAGAACTTCGCGTCAATATGATATTTCACCCAATTGCAAATTGTGAGCCTTATTCCCGAGCCAACAGTGCAGACCAAAATTTTATTAGATCGTGGGAAAAGCGATACCCTTGCTCCAATCGACCATGCACAATGTATTCTAGTTGTCATTATTCTTACAAACCTCGAATACATCGTTCATCATTTTAGAGAAGGTATAACATCGTCATGGATGGGACCTTTTTTTGTGAGGAGGCGAAGCTGGTTGTTAGTTCATTCAATATCGTTAAGTATTACGACGCTGATTAAACCCCATGCGTTATAAAAAGTTTTATCAAAGAGAACATTATTTATTTTGATCGTAGATGAGCGGCCAGCATGCTGCGTCGCTGTTTGTCTTTGAATGTGCTGTTTATACTGGCTTGTCTAATTCCTTGTATCCGACAAGGAAGGCGCGGAAGGATGTACGGGTGGACGGGTGGTCGGGCTTTAGATGTAGGAAATTCCAGCATGTTCAAATCGACGACTCACCCATCCAACGGTTGGGTTTATAAGACAGGTCTCTGGCTAGCACCCATAGGGTCGAATACACGGATGCATCAAAGTACAGTTGTGGCACAGACATCTATTTCCCTAAGAAGTCGACTCATTTGTTTTCACTGGGTGCGTTATCGGCCATTTATTACCCATTATACTGATATAAGGATTAATATAGATTCTAGCAAGAGATATTGATTTCCATAAGCAATGCTTCAAAGATATCCAACCTCAACTATCTATATGATATGCTTTATCCAATACTTTACTCTTTGCTGTGTCTTTCTGCTGTGATTCCATGCATGTGGTAGCCCTATAACTATGTAGGACAAGGCATCATTTGTAGATGGAATATATATAGCAAGGGCTATGCGTGTTAAAACTGCGACGCAAGGAAGTTTATAAGAGGCATGATACTAGCAGACTCTCGCTCGCAATCAAACATACATGTGGTCTATTTGCAAAGGCATGGCTTTGAAAGTCCAGCCTCTAGGTGAGCAATCATTACAAAGAAAATATGTCACCCCCTCGCAAACTATACATACATTCGTATATAGTATAGTTGGATGACAGAATGAAGCTCAACAGAAATGTCACATCTGATATGTATATTGAAACAATTACACAGATGAAGATCATGTTACAGCCACAGAACATGGCACGATTCGCCTGCTTTATGATTTAATCGAGGAGCTCATATCTTATGCGGGAAATATTCCTCCAGACAACGGATGCTCGGATTGCATCGCTTAACACGGCAAGTCAGTGTTCAAAAGCTGTATGCGCCGTGATGGCTGTTGTTAAGCTGTATGCGCCGTGATGGCTGTTGTTAAAATATTCGGGAAATGTTACAATTTGTATTGGCTTAACATATGAGTTAGTAAACTACTGCATTTGACTCGATGGTGTTTTAGATTTGACTGATCCGGGCAACATCATTACCACATTGTCCTGTAGATAGCCCTGATCGCCATCCTCGCCCTGTTCGTGCTTTCGGTTGCTCCATTGTCATCTCTGACGGATGATTCTTCTGCATTGCTACTCGAGCTGGATTAGGCGTGTGAGACGGTTGGAATATATGCTAAGTGACTTCTCATATGCGTGGTAATGTATCTGGAACTACCACAATGCCATGTCATATAGAATTATGCATGGCTAATTATATGTACTGAAGGAGCAAAAGCTTCGTGATAGATATCTGTTTTGCAGTTTGGCTTCCATTAAATTGCATTAGATTTCCACATTACGTATATATATCTATCGTGACGGAAATTACACAAGGGTTGTGTTTGGGGCCGATGCTGTTATCATTTGATGCCGATAGTCCAACGAGATCTTTTAATCTCCCATGGGTTTTCAAATTTATAATTAAATCGCATAGAAGCAACCAGCATTAAGCACCTACGACGAGTGAGATGCTGATTAAAACGTCACTACCATCAAAGAAAGTTATTCAAGAAGGATGTTTAAACGACCTTAATCCTTTGGTGAGTGGCTTTTGATAAAAGTTGTGTGGTTGGGCACATTTTCATGCAGAATCATATACATCAATACTAATAAAAAGTGATGACTAAAGATTAATAAGGTGGATCAAGTAAAAATACGATTGCTATGAGCAGCGGTTGATTTTGTGTTGGGCTGCGTTTTTGGTTATTCATATCAACTGCTGTTTCATTATCTCACGTTTGCAATGCTTTCATTCGGTATTACCCTGGATGTAGTGATGTCTGGTTTATCTGGTTGATCATTGGCGACTTTGTAGCCGCTTAGACCAGGCGGTGTTGTCTGGCTTTCCAGATATTAAGATTTCGCTTCTCAACTGGGAAAATGGGGTGACTTCTCGATGATCAACGCACATGTAGAATATCGATCAACAAGCAAACCACTTTTGAGAAAACCCATTTTAAAACACTTGAGCTCTGATTGGCTGAGAAGAGTGTGCCATGCAATAATGTGATGAACTTTAAATATGAAGCAGCCGTTTATTGTCAATAAAAGCAGCATTGAGTTTCACCTATTAACCACATCATTCACGTTGCATCCACGGGTCGGT
>CM067345.1:48765860-48788360 GCA_034190875.2 Urechis unicinctus
TACATACATACATACATACATACATACATGCATACATACATATATGCATGCATATGCATACTTACGTACACGCGTGCAATCAAATATACATACATTCATTTATACACATGAATACATTCATACAAACTTACGTTAATACATATATGCATACACACATACGCACGTACGTACACGCATACAAACATGCATGGATGCGTGCATACATATATTAAAACATACAGATATGCATACTTAAAGCATACAACAGACAAACCTACATACTAAATACATATTAAATATATATATACATACTAAATACGTACTTACATACATACATTTGTGCATCCACACATACACATATGCATGCTTTACAAGGTACAACTCAGCAGATATTTTTGTCCCTTATTCCTGCAGCTCTCGGTCATATCAATTACACACGAGTGGGTTGTCAGAGAGAGCCAACAAAAAGCTAGTGTTGTAGTTAAGTTGATCCAGCGGGGATGTCATACGCGGATGGAGCTGCAGTAACTGGCCGTGCTCAAGGCTGATGTGCTTAACTGACGTGAGGTGAGTGAGTTTTTGAACCATATATCTAATTTTTATTCCTTGTCATTCAATTGAAGAACCTGCAGTGAGGATAGATTCACGAATGCATTGGGGTGGATATGTTTGATTACATAACCACCCAAGTCAAAAGTCTGAAGATGAGGCAAACAGATGAAGCTGTAGCGAAAACCGTACCTCTCCCATCCAGATCTGTATAGTATAAATTCAGATACACGAGTTGTGGGAAGGGCAGACAATTAGATATATCTTCAATGGGAACACCTATTTGGTAGTAAGCCAAATTCAACTTCTGCAAATGATGCAATTCTTGTGATTTGTACAATAAAAGCCGCTTAAAAGCGACGATTGTGATAGGTTAATAGTTGTAAATATGTTATTTGGGTCCGCCCATATCTTGGACAAAATAAATATAAAACCACGTTATGTTATCGCTTAACAATTTTCAGTTTGTGAATTGTGATCATCGTTGACATATAACTATTGAACTGGTTTTATTGCATAGTGTTAACAAGCTATTTCAAAACGACAAGCTAATGTGCTGATGAAATTTTCGTGCATGATTTCATTGTTTTCTGACATGTTGTTCAAACTTTGTCCCTTTCCGTCTAAAATTATTTAACGGAAAATAGTGGGGTATTAGGGTTAGACTTGTAATATATAATATTCGTTTTCAAAAGTGAAAGCAACTATAATACTTTTCAGTGAATCAAAGTTAACATAGAACTTAAAGCACATAACTTTTAAATAGCATGTTTACATAATCAATTATCTGTATTTACAAAACTGATTCCAGGTGATCATGAACACGGGATAATTTAGTCTTGACATATATGTTACTGCTTTGACAGGCACTCGGAAATCATTATTTTGACAACTGAGTTTGCTGGCCTGATACCATTTGTCACTAACGTCACCTTCCCTGTGCTATCATGTAACATCAACATGAGTCGTGAGGCAATAACACTTACCATAGCCAACCGTGGCTCCTTCACAGCATGAGTCAATCCTAACTTACCAATATACTAGTATATGTTTTCTCATGTATGTTATTAAATCTCGTGTCACCCCCACTGGACTTGGCTTGAAATCAATGTCAGTGAGTTTTCTTCCTAAAAAAAAATAATGTGATCGTTTGCCAGGGAAACCGCCGTCACACGACTTAGTACTTGGGTCTTATCCAACAATCGTCAATCAGCCTTCAGGCAAACAAGTCCCCGTTGTACAAGACTACGCTTATGGAAAGTATCTGGATAAACTTGTGCTCAATTTTTCCGATGACATGGTCTTACAGAGCTGGAATGGCAATCCTATTTTTCTGAACTCTACCATTACTGAAGGTACGTTATGACTACGGGTGCTTTTCGTCTTACAGAACGATTTTGGCAACAGGGGTTCGGTTCCTGATATTAAGCTTCGGAGTTGCAAAGCCGCTTCCGAGTGCCGGGACGCTATCTATATTTTTAGCAAATATATATAGATTGCGACTCGACACTTGAAAGCAGCTTGGCGCTCGGAAAACAAGGGCGTCAGGAACCGAGCGTCTATAATTTTGGCTGATTTACCGCAAACGAGTTTTCTAACCTTATGATAGCGAATTTTCTGTAATCGGATAAAATGGACACGCGCTCGATTTTTAGCCATAGTTGCAGTCGAGATGCGATTACTAATAACATTGTATGAGGTATTTGTATTGCAACGGAACACAGGATTGTTTGATAGTTACTGATATTTACAGGTTTGAGATTGATTTTACAGTTTGGAATAGTGCCTCCCAATGTACAGGCCACAGTGTCAGCCATGAGCAGCGAATTGAAAGACTTTGGTGATCAAATCATCGCCAAATCGTTGGTGCACATGGACGGGAGCCAACAAGTTTGTCGCATGATGGAATGTACCTTAGGTAGCGCCCCTCATAAAACAATATGTTTCCCTGCCATGCTAACTGGAACTGTCTCTGAACCACAGACACACGAATCTGACATATCAAGTTTGATATTCTAGCCGTCAGAGAGATTGGGCGTTTTCAGACTTGTCCTCTATTTGAGTGATGATTTTTTTCTGAGATAGTGCCAGTGTATACCTTTATTCTTAACTGGAAGGGATGGGTGTGGCGCGATGTGGGTTGGGGGGGGGGGGGGGGAGTTGTGTTGGAAATGGTAGGGATGAGCCTCCTCAGGGCAACACATCTGACCCATATTTAGAT
Source organism: Urechis unicinctus (assembly GCA_034190875.2). Lineage (NCBI taxonomy): Eukaryota > Metazoa > Annelida > Polychaeta > Xenopneusta > Urechidae > Urechis > Urechis unicinctus. The sequence goes on from CM067345.1 coordinate 48,768,610, forward strand.
CAACCCAAAGAGAACAAAATTGTCCCCCATTGATATACTGAATAGTTGGAAAAAATTTGCCTTACTTGACCATTCATGGCAACACTCGGTGCTCGCTCTTTTGAACCAAGTGGAGCTTGCGCTCCCTCTTGGTTCTCGAGGATGCCAATGTCGAAATTCGGACGATAAGACCATACCTTCACAATGTCCACTTGATTAAACAAGTCTAATTTGATAGGTAATCGTTATTATGTGGTGAATGAGTCTCAGCAACCGCAATAACTTGTGAATATTCATAAACGACTTAAATGTAGGAGACGATTTACTTTTCTAACTAATTTCCAATATGGCGGCGAGATTGCGCAACGTAAGTCGGTTTGAAACGGACTTGTTATGATGCTGAGTGAAGGAGAGTAAAAGGCAACTAAGTCGGAAAGCTAGAAGGTATAAATCTAGTATAAATTGACTCACCTGTGATATGTATCACGAGGAAGATGATGACAATAACGATATGATAAAAGTTAAGCAAATTCCTCGCGTTCGTTTACGACAACGTCATGCAAGAGACAGGTTGTTGGTAACTACCAGAATTCTGAGTTGAAATTTCGCCGAAAAGAAAGAAATTAATCGAATATTAAGTGTTCTCCTGGAGATTTGCTTAATAAAATCCATATCAATTAAATTCAGTCAATATTCTGACCGTAAGTGGCTTTAAATTCTAATCAGTACGTTTTCTAAACGTGGTAAGTGATGATAAAATAAACATGTTTGTCAATCTACAGATAAAAGTGGGTTATCCTGTAAGACCAACAATGGAGTACCCGAATGATTGTTGGTCTGTTGGGCTACTCGGTGCTATACTCGGACCCATATTTCCCTCCCTTGCTTACACGGGGAGGGAAGAACTCGCGCCCACCAACCCCCCACCACGGGTGTCTGTGTCTATTTTATCTATTACCGCTGTGCGATGAAAAGTGACAAATATCTCCAGCAAATGTCTATGTCATGTCCAGGCAATATTCTATTGATCTCTCTTCGCCTGGTCTGAATGTCTGATATGACATAGAAGGATTTATTGTTGTTTGAACCAAAGGGCTAAAAAGCAGCGCCGCTGACGCAATGCAGTGCTTATATTTGTATAACAATAACCTGTTATCGCTGGTCATAAAAGGGGATAAAATCACACGTGCTGATGACTTTTCATAAAATTAATTTGCAAAGCGCGAATAATATCTTGGGATACAAACGTTTCCACGAACGTGAGGCACGATTCAATGCGCTATTGATTGTCATTGTGAACGCTATATTGTTTCAATTTGTTTTGGCGAGCTCTGAATTTCCTCTGCATCCATTATGATTCCTATTATGCTGCTTACGCTACCTGTCTCCGTCTTACTAAGGGAAATTTCATCAACCGGGGAGGGTGAGTTTCTCCTTAGATCCACGTTTCCTCAATTTCTTATCCCATGTCATCACCTTACATGTTCGCGCCTGACCTACACCAAGTTTACGTTACAAGTCTGTACTTCAAGGCTGGGCAGTGGACGTTGTGATCACCTCTTAATGCTCACAGAACTCTATGTAACATACACATAACAGAGGCCAACAGTTTCACTTGTCCATTACATAAAATGAATCCCATTGAAATCACAAATTAACGAGAAACAATGCAGATTGGGACGATAATAGTATGCGTCCCAGACTCCGGGGGTTCCACTACGCTTCTCTTGGCGCGACTATTGAATATCACTAACATGTAAACAGGTCCCGCAGCCAAGGGGCTAGGGGACCTTGACCAAGATGATTACACACGTACATTAATTCTGTCCTATTTCGATTCTGTAATCTCGTAATCCCGCCTTCTGTTAAGGGAACGCTCTCACTGATGCTTTGATTCAAAGAAATCTCAGGGGACCAACGGCTAAAGAGTGGACCACGTCGGCAATCGCTCTTTGGAATTCTGGTGGGATTCGAACATCAATTGAACAAGGTGATTGGGCTTTTCATATGGTGGTAAGGCTCCAAAACACGATGGCCCTGAAACCCGGTGGGGCCATTTGATGCAGTGATTAATGTTTTTAGACGCGTATTTAATGGTCAACAGCTAATGTATCTGTTGTCAATGAGGAGTAATGAGAATGAAACCAAATAGAGTATGATCATTTTGGATATGCATACATGATGAACGATACCATTTTATACAGTTTCGTTTATGTAGCTGATAATCATCGATATTGCCGGAAGCGCATGAAATGGTCAACATCAATTGAATCAGTGAAAATGGTTGTAGAATGGCTTCTGAGTAATTTGTAAATACAAAAGTCTGTGGTGTGAATGAAACCAAATATGGTATGATACATGCTGAACAATACCATTTGATGCAGTTTTGCATGCGCAGTTAATGGTCACGTACATACGTGGATCGCATTGCTGTGTGGTCCAACATGCAGTGCCTGTGTGGTGGAAGGTTGGTTGCGTTTCTTAGGATGCGAGCGATCTCAGACTCGAGTGCCTGTAGCCGCGTCCCTCTGTGTCAACAGGAGATATAACCATCGCTGATATCCTGGTGATGCTACCGTTCAGTATTGAGGTGGTACAAGTGACTGTGTCAGGACGCACACTGCTCGAGGTTCTGGAAAATTCGGTCTCCCAGTATGACACACAAGGGTTAAATCCTCCTGGTTGCTTCCTACAGATGTCAGGTAAGCTAACTAGACACCCCTGTTCACAGGCACCCAAGCATTAAAACCGAAAAAAACCCCTTAGTCTCAGACTTGTATGCATAAAGACATATATTATAAAAACAAATAAAGAACTAACAGATTATGACGCCACCCTCTTACGCTTTATAAATGGAAATCCGTGAGTGTATATATTGTTTAAAAATTTATTCCCGCTATCGGTCAAAGCCCGGGAACTCTATATGTTGCGCTTCGAAACATCGGGATATACCGCCACGTTGAAGATAGGGTTGGCAAAGCTATTATAAACCGATTGATAACCTTGGACAAAGAAAAAAGGATTTCACTGAGATGGATATTAATTATTATCTCTATTTGAGACTTTGATGTTGTTAGTGTAAGGATTTTGTTACCGTGAGATATCTGCAGTTTGATCACGTATCAGTAATATGCCTGGATGTATAATTGTAAACGATTCAGGTGATGATTGCTTAATCGCCATGTACGGTGATGGTTTGCAGTATATGACCTTTTTCTATTAATGCTTTTGGATATTTCGTTATGTTCCTGCTTAGAAATGATAACAAGGTCAGTGCAGTAATTGATTCACAAAGTTCGGTTTATAAAACCAACATGGCCAAAATATTTGTTAATCAAAACCAGCTTTGTATTTGCAGAAACATGAACTCTGGGCTAACGCACGCTTTCATGGGTTAATACCAATTCAATATACTGAGTTCCTCACATTCCACTGGCCATTCATTTCGGTCTTGATCAACCCCTCATTCACTGTACTCTGTCGTTTCTTTGCAGCAGATAGTCTCATTATATTTACAGATAACGGAATATTTACATTATGGCCCATTATCAGACACACCAGCAGCGATATTCAATGCAATTATGACATATCTGACATATCTGCAATTATCGGTTACATACATTTTCATGCATACATAATACACTACATACATATATTCATACATACATACATACATACATACACATACATACATAGACACTCACACATACATACAACATCATACATCCATCCATACCAATACATACACACGTACATGCATATACATACACATACATACATACATACATACATACATACATACATACATACATACATACATACATACATACAGACACATACATACATACATACATACATACATACATACATACATACATATATACATACATACATACATACATACATACATACATACATACATACATACATACATACATACATACATACATACATACATACACATACATACATACATACATACATACATACATACATACATACATATATGCATGCATATGCATACTTACGTACACACACACGCAATCAAATATACATACATTCATTTATACACATGAATACATTCATACAAACTTACGTTAATACATATATGCATACATACATACGCACGTACGTACACGCATACAAACATGCATGGATGCGTGCATACATATATTAAAACACAGATATGCATACTTAAAGCATACAACAGACAAACCTACATACTAAATACATATTAAATATATATATATACATACTAAATACGTACTTACATACATACATTTATGCATCCACACATACACATATGCATGCTTTACAAGGTACAACTCAGCAGATATTTTTTTGTCCCTTATTCCTGCAGCTCTCGGTCATATCAATTACACACGAGTGGGTTGTCAGAGAGAGCCAACAAAAAGCTAGTGTTGTAGTTAAGTTGATCCAGCGGGGATGTCATACGCGGATGGAGCTGCAGTAACTGGCCGTGCTCAAGGCTGATGTGCTTAACTGACGTGAGGTGAGTGAGTTTGAACCATATATCTAATTTTTATTCCTTGTCATTCAATTGAAGAACCTGCAGTGAGGATAGATTCACGAATGCATTGGGGTGGATATGTTTGATTACATAACCACCCAAGTCAAGAGTCTGAAGATGAGGCAAACAGATGAAGCTGTAGCGAAAACCGTACCTCTCCCATCCAGATCTGTATAGTATAAATTCAGATACACGAGTTGTGGGAAGGGCAAACAATTAGATATATCTTCAATGGGAACACCTATTTGGCAGTAAGCCAAATTCAACTTCTGCAAATGATGCAATTCTTGTGATTTGTACAATTAAAGCCGCTTAAAAGCGACGATTGTGATAGGTCAATAGTTGTAAATATGTTATTTGAATCCGCCCATATCTTGGACAAAATAAATATAAAACCACTTTATGTTATCGCTTAACAATTTTCAGTTTGTGAATTGTGATCATCGTTGACATATAACTATTGAACTGGTTTTATTGCATAGTGTTAACAAGCTATTTCAAAACGAAAAGCTAATGTGCTGATGAAATTTTTGTGCCTGATTTCATTGTTTTCTGACATGTTGTTCAAACTTTGTCCCTTTCCGTCTAAAATTATTTAACGGAAAATAGTGGGGTATTAGGGTTAGACTTGTAATATATAATATTCGTTTTCAAAAGTGAAAGCAACTATAATACTTTTCAGTGAATCAAAGTTAACATAGAACTTAAAGCACATAACTTTTAAATAGCATGTTTACATAATCAATTATCTGTATTTACAAAACTGATTCCAGGTGATCATGAACACGGGATAATTTAGTCTTGACATATATGTTACTGCTTTGACAGGCACTCGGAAATCATTATTTCGACAACTGAGTTGCTGGCCTGATACCATTTGTCACTAACGTCACCTTCCCTGTGCTATCATGTAACATCAACATGAGTCGTGAGGCAATAACACTTACCATAGCCAACCGTGGCTCCTTCACAGCATGAGTCAATCCTAACTTACCAATATACTAGTATATGTTTCTCATGTATGTTATTAAATCTCGTGTCACCCACTGGACTTGGCTTGAAATCAATGTCAGTGAGTTTTCTTCCTAAAAAAAAATAATGTGATCGTTTGCCAGGGAAACCGCCGTCACACGACTTAGTACTTGGGTCTTATCCAACAATCGTCAATCAGCCTTCAGGCAAACAAGTCCCCGTTGTACAAGACTACGCTTATGGAAAGTATCTGGATAAACTTGTGCTCAATTTTTCCGATGACATGGTCTTACAGAGCTGGAATGGCAATCCTATTTTTCTGAACTCTACCATTACTGAAGGTACGTTATGACTACGTGTGCTTTTCGTCTTACAGAACGATTTTGGCAACTCGACACTTGAAAGCGGCTTGGCGCTCGGAAAAAAGGGCGTCAGGAACCGAGCGTCTATAATTTTGGCTGATTTACCGCAAACGAGTTTTCTAACCTTATGATAGCGAATTTTCTGTAATCGGATAAAATGGACACGCGCTCAATTTTTAGCCATAGTTGCAGTCGAGATGCGATTAGTAATAACATTGTATGAGGTATTTGTATTGCAACGGAACACAGGATTGTTTGATAGTTACTGATATTTACAGGTCTAGATGCCTAGATGCCAATATACAGGCCACAGTGTCAGCCATGAGCAGCGAATTGAAAGACTTTGGTGATCAAATCATCGCCAAATCGTTGGTGCACATGGACGGGAACCAACAAGCTTGTCGCATGATGGAATGTACCTTAGGTAGCGCCCCTCATAAACTATTTGTTTCCCTGTCATGCTAACTGGAACTGTCTCTGAACCACAGACACACGAATCTGACATATCAAGTTTGATATTCTAGCCGTCAGAGAGATTGGGCGTTTTCAGACTTGTCCTCTATTTGAGTGATGATTTTTTTCTGAGATAGTGCCAGTGTATACCTTTATTCTTAACTGGAAGGGATGGGTGTGGCACGATGTGGGTTGGGGGAGGGGGGGGGGGAGTTGTGTTGGAAATGGTAGGGATGAGCCTCCTCAGGGCAACACATCTGACCCATATTTAGATCAACCCAAAGAGAACAAAATTGTCCCCATTGATATACTGAATAGTTGAAAAAAATTTGCCTTACTTGACCATTCATGGCAACACTCGGTGCTCGCTCTTTTGAACCAAGTGGAGCTTGCGCTCCCTCTTGGTTCTCGAGGATGCCAATGTCGAAATTCGGACGATAAGACCATACCTTCAAAATGTCCACTTGCTTAAACAAGTCTAATTTGATAGGTAATCGTTATTATGTGGTGAATGAGTCTCAGCAACCGCAATAACTTGTGAATATTCATAAACGACTTAAATGTAGGAGACGATTTACTTTTCTAACTAATTTCCAATATGGCGGCGAGATTGCGCAACGTAAGTCGGTTTGAAACGGACTTGTTATGATGCTGAGTGAAGGAGAGTAAAAGGCAACTAAGTCGGAAAGCTATAAGGTATAAATCTAGTATAAATGGACTCACCTGTGATATGTATCACGCGGAAGATGATGACAATAACGATATGATAAAAGTTAAGCAAATTCCTCGCGTTCGTTTACGACAACGTCATGCAAGAGACAGGTTGTTGGTAACTACCAGAATTCTGAGTTGAAATTTCGCCGAAAAGAAAGAAATTAATCGAATATTAAGTGTTCTCCTGGAGATTTGCTTAATAAAATCCATATCAATTAAATTCAGTCAATATTTTGACCGTAAGTGGCTTTAAATTCTAATCAGTACGTTTTCTAAACGTGGTAAGTGATGATAAAATAAACATGTTTGTCAATCTACAGATAAAAGTGGGTTATCCTGTAAGACCAACAATGGAGTACCCGAATGATTGTTGGTCTGTTGGGCTACTCGGTGCTATACTCGGACCCATATTTCCCTCCCTCGCTTACACGGGGAGGGAAGAACTCGCGCCCACCAACCCCCCACCACGGGTGTCTGTGTCTATTTTATCTATTACCGCTGTGCGATGAAAAGTGACAAATATCTCCAGCAAATGTCTATGTCATGTCCAGGCAATATTCTATTGATCTCTCTACGCCTGGTCTGAATGTCTGATATGACATAGAAGGATTTATTGTTGTTTGAACCAAAGGGCTAAAAAGCAGCGCCGCTGACGCAATGCAGTGCTTATATTTGTATAACAATAACCTGTTATCGCTGGTCATAAAAGGGGATAAAATCACACGTGCTGATGACTTTTCATAAAATTAATTCGCAAAGCGCGAATAATATCTTGGGATACAAACGTTTCCACGAACGTGAGGCACGATTCAATGCGCTATTGATTGTCATTGTGAACGCTATATTGTTTCAATTTGTTTTGGCGAGCTCTGAATTTCCTCTGCATCCATTATGATTCCTATTATGCTGCTTACGCTACCTGTCTCCGTCTTACTAAGGGAAATTTCATTGACCGGGGAGGGTGAGTTTCTCCTTAGATCCACGTTTCCTCAATTTTTTATCCCATGTCATCACCTTACATGTTCGCGCCTGACCTACACCAAGTTTACGTTACAAGTCTGTACTTCAAGGCTGGGCAGTGGACGTTGTGATCACCTCTTAATGCTCACAGAACTCTATGTAACATACACATAACAGAGGCCAACAGTTTCACTTTGTCCATTACATAAAATGAATCCATTGAAAATCACAAATTACCTACAGGTAACGAGAAACAATGCAGATTGGGACGATAATAGTATGCGTCCCAGACTCCAGGGTTCCCTCTACGCTTCTCTTGGCGCGACTATTGAATATCACTAACATGTAAACAGGTCCCGCAGCCAAGGGGCTAGGGGACATTGACCAAGATGATTTACACACGTACATTAATTCTGTCCTATTTCGATTCTGTAATCTCGTAATCCCGCCTTCTGTTAAGGGAACGCTCTCACTGATGCTTTGATTCAAAGAAATCTCAGGGGACCAACGGCTAAAGAGTGGACCACGTCGGCAATCGCTCTTTGGAATTCTGGTGGGATTCGAACATCAATTGAACAAGGTGAGTGGGCTTTTCATGGTGGTAAGGCTCCAAAACACGATGGCCCTGATACCCGGTGGGGCCATTTGATGCAGTGAATAATGTTTATGGACGCGTATTTAATGGTCAACAGCTAATGTATCTGTTGTCACTGAGGAGTAATGAGAATGAAACCAAATAGAGTATGATCATTTTGGATATGCATACATGATGAACGATACCATTTTATACAGTTTCGTTATGTAGCTGATAGTCATCGATATTGCCGGAAGCGCATGAAATGGTCAACATCAATTGAATCAGTGAAAATGGTTGTAGAATGGCTCCTGAGTAATTTGTAAATACAAAAGCCTGTGGTGTGAATGAAACCAAATATGGTATGATACATGCTGAACAATACCATTTGATGCAGTTTTGCATGCGCAGTTAATGGTCACGTACATACGTGGATCGCATTGCTGTGTGGTCCAACATGCAGTGCCTATGTGGTGGAAGGTTGGTTGCGTCCCTCTGTGTCAACAGGAGATATAACCATCGCTGATATCCTGGTGATGCTGCCGTTCAGTAGTGAGGTGGTACAAGTGACTGTGTCAGGACGCACACTGCTCGAGCTTCTGAAAAATTCTCCCAGTATGACACACAAGGGTTAAATCCTCCTGGTCGCTTCCTACAGATGTCAGGTAAGCTAACTAGACACCCCTGTTCACAGGCACCCAAGCATTATAACCGAAAAAAACCCTTAGTCTCAGACTCGTATGCATAAAGACATATAATAAAAACAAATAAAGAACTAACAGATTATGACGCCACCCTCTTACGCTTTATAAATGGAAATCCGTGAGTGTATATATTGTTTACATAAGTAACCATCAAGATTTGTTCTGATGTTGTTTGTTTCGGAATGGTATTTGTTAAGGTGTATGTATTAAACCCTCTATAATAGATCGTAGAATACAGAGATGCCTATGCATATCAGTGCCTCGGTAATATGTTACTGTTTGTGTGTGTGTGTGTGTGTGTGTGTGTGTGTGTGTGCGTGCGTGTGTGCGTGCTTGTGTGTGTGTATATACAGGGCTACGGGTGGTATATGATTTATCAAGAGCTGAAGGCGATCGTGTTGTGTCAGCTGAGGCTGTCTGCACTGACTGCAATATCCCTCAATACAGAGCGGTCAACGTCAGCGCTCACTACGTCATCATCACCAGCGCTTACATGGCTCGCGGAGGAGATGGTTTCACCATGCTCCGTTATGATATGATCCATAACGAGCCTCTTGGTGAGTGAGATGTAATCATAACGTTACTAGTGCTTCTCCGCACTGTTTTGTTAATTTGACCTTAACAGTCAACCATTTAACGACATGCGAGTGAACAGCTTTTTTTTATGACGTTATAGGATTCCTGATTTCTGATCAGTTCCAAGAATATCTTCAAAAGGAAACTGTTGTCTATCCGGGCCTGGATGAGAGGATAATGTTTAGTGAAGAAAACACAGAATCAACTGCTGGTCCAGACTGCAACTGTCCAGACTGCCCTGTGAATGGGATGCCTGGGGCGAAACCCCATTTTTACTTCTCCCTCTTCATGGCCATCATTGTCTATAGAGTCATCACTTCGATGACGAATGTGATGTAAATACCCCGAGTCTCTGATTAGGTCACATTGAAGCTTTTTCGTGTTACTGTGTTAGAAATCAGATCATAAGTAAAATATAGTTTTGTCCAACATTAAATATTGTAGTGTCCAATTGTTGTTAATTTGTTTGATCACCATCTCAAAGAGTATTTCGTGTAGAAGTTTGGACAGCTTTGTTCAGCTTATACATCAAGGTAATTGTTCCCCAACCACGCATTGTTTTGGCTTACCACAGTGCCCGGATGTTTAGACAAGCCGATATTTCTTGCCATATGGGCAAATACTAGTCTGCGTCCCAGACTCCATATATATATGCTGCTCATCCTCAGCTCCAGAAGAATGTTGGTGTCTGAGACCTGCGACTTAATGACCATTATGATGAGATTTCCGAACAAGTCATTATGATGTGGGAGTGCATACCGCTATGTAGAGATTGTTTCAATACTCCTTGCTGTTGCTACGGCAATTATCGTCCTTGACTATTTCGCTGATATTCGCGGTAACTCGAAAATTTGTTAAGAATTCAAGGTCCTCAATATTGGCATAAGATGCGTCCATATTTATATGATTGAGGTAGGTGTGATTATGGGTTACTTTGTTCAAGTGAACATCTACATAGGGAGATTTGCGAAAGCGAAAGCAGAATCTGCTATGGTTATTTCTGGGAAAATCCCTGTAGATTGTCTCAATAATGAGTTTTTGACATTACGTAATGTAATGCGAAGTGAAGAAGTGAGGCGAGATAGATTATGAACTGTTGTCGTCTGATTAAGTCATATGCGGAACTTCTACAAGACACCGTCAATCATTACGTTATGATGATTATTATCATAATGCAAATGCACAAACAGGATTGAGACCCTCGATAGCTTGAGTTTTTAACAGAATTTTTTTGGGTCGATAATTGCTAAACTAACTTTAATATATATATATATATATAGATATATATATATATATATATATATATATATATATATATATATATATATATATATTGCATATACATATATATTTGTATATATATATATATATATATATATATATATATATATATATATATATATATATATATATATATATATATATATATATATATATATATATATATGATGATACATTCACACATACACACACATGAATATGTATATATATATTTATACACACACACACATATATATATATATATATATCAATATATTTATATATATATATATATCAATATATTTAGATAGATATATATATATATAGTTATATATTGATATATATATATATATATGTATATATATATATATATATATATATATATATTGATATATATATATATATATATATATATATATATATATATATATATATATATATATATATATATATATATATATATAAATTATGTTCTGTTTTCGAACAGAACATAATTTATTTTGATGGTAGATGAGATGCCAGCGTGCTGCGTGCTGTTTGTCTTTAAATGAGCTGGCTTGGCTAATTCCTTGTATCCGACATGGGACGGGTGGACGGGTGGATTGGTGGACTGGCTTCAGGGGGAAATTCCAGCCCGTCTAAATTGACGACCATTGGACGGGTGCACGTGTAGTAGTATCCACTACTCCAAAATGCACATGCATCTATCTTATTTTGATGTCTCTTTACAAACATCAATCCCTATAGACTGAGTTTTTACCCATCCAAAAGTTCGGAGCTCTCTCGACAAAACTATTTGCTTTTTCACGCAGTTGTTTGAGAAGCTGTGACATGAAGGGGCTGCCTTTTACTAGAAAGAGTATTAATTTTTCTTGCCTACTATTCGTTATCATAATTGGCGGTTCTCAAATACAATACGTATCTATACTGTCCTGTTGTCATGGCACTAATTAAGCGTCTATGTACAAATTTAATAGTTTCTTTTGCTCATTTACACCTACCAATTTTAACTCTTACGATTTCTGTCAAAATGATTATGATAACTGTGTCGTTGCCATAGTAATTGACGTCATTTTATGTTGTGACGGTATAGGACAAAAGATGGCGTCAGGGCAAGCGTTAGATGACGGAGACCATTTTGTGTCTAGACCTGCTCCCGTATTCTCGGTCAAAGTCCGTGATACGTCAAAGATCTTTGCAGAATTTACTGATTTGGGGGAAACCAATATATTCTCAGATTTTCATCTCAAGTGCGCCGGGCGTTCCTTCCCAGTCCACCGCGCCATTGTTGCTGCCAACTCATCCTATTTCAAACGGGAGCTATCAGCGTGCTACCATGACGGCGACACGTGAAGTGCCTTGAGGTGGAGGCCGACCCGGAGCTACTCGATCTCCTCCTGTGTTTTATCTACAAGGGTACGGTGGACGATGTCTTGATAGAGCAAGCAGAAGCCCTAGGCGAGCTGGCCGATCAACTGGGAGTTACTGAATTAGCCGTACAATGTCAGCAAGCTCATTTAACACACCTGACGCCGACCGTCAACAACTGTCTGTCTGCATGGAGTAAGGCTCTGTCTGCTAAAGATACCCAAATGGCATCCAAGTTTGAGAATCTTGCTATAACCCATTTCCCTACCCTTAAGGACGAGTCAAGCTTCGTCTCACTTCCATTCAGCACTATCATGGTTTATTTAAACCATGAAAAGCTCAACATTAAGGATCCAGATGAGAGATTGTCAGCAGCGATTAAGTGGTTGAGATATGACGTCACCCACAGGATGCGCAATTTTCCCGCCTTATTGAAGGCTTTGCCACTTGACAAAATTGGACGTGGATTCCTGGAATTCCTCATCAGCGATGGTACTCTTGGTGGCAGCCCAGAAATTCAAGCTATCCTTACAGCTGCTCTTGTGCCTACCAAACCACCAATAGAGCCATTATCCAGTCAACATGAAACCATTCCCTGTACCGCAGTGATGTGGTATGGTGAAAATAATATATCAATTTACCCTGCATCATTTGACAAACCTGTTGCAACCATCAACCCTCCCAATTCTTCGTGTAACCTCGGCTGGGCCGCGTGCTGCTCTGATGGAACGGACCTGTTTGTGTCGGGTGTCGGGTTGGGTAACAAGGAGATGCATTGTTGTGATGTAAAGACGAGAAGCTGGCGACGGATGAAGCCGCTGACGTATGGCAGAAGGTTTCATTGTATGGTGGTCATTGGAGGGAAGGTGCTTGTGTTAGGTGGACTTAATCCAGAGACTTATCGCTTAGTGCCTGAAGTGGAGGAGGTGGAGCTGTCTGGTGGAGTGGTGAGAGAAGCAGGGAGGCTGCATGGTAGTACGCAATTCTGCGCCTGCTGTTGTCGCTATGGGGATAAAGATGTCATCGTGATGGGAGTCCAAGATGAATGTAACCACGCCTTGGTGCAGATCTATTCCACAGGCAGCAGCAACACCACTCATGTTATCACGCTCCCACATGATATCACATGTGATATCAGCGGTGTGGAATGCGTTAATGGGACTCTTGTATTTGAAAGCCGGTAGCCATGTATATACCTGTCCAATCACAGATGTATATAAGGATATATCCACAGGTATACAGAGGCTCAGTCACTTCAAACTCCCGTCTTCGGATTGCTTGCTCTCTCTAAGTACGGACAAGCAGCAGGTGATCCTCGTGGGCGGTACAGGTGAGCACAGAGTCTACCAGGCCAGTGTGACGGAGCTGCTGACCGACAGCACCAGCGGCTGGTCACCTGTCAGTGTCCAATGGGATAAGAAGGATTGGGCATAATTCCGGAGCTGTGTGCGTAGTGCAATTGCCAGTCTAAGATCAAGATAAGCGGATGTACGCCCTTGTGAATGACTGTCGGTTAGCTGTTGGTTGTCTTTTTCTGTCTTGTTTACCTGTCAACTTGTTGCATGTCATTGCCTCTGTAGACCATATTGATTGAGTGAGCAATTATAACAGCTAAGAGCATATGAATTCCATGTTAAGTTTGTGATGAGTTTGAAAAGTGAATGCGACAGCACCGAAACGTATCATCTTTTATTACTCATTGATTTGTGAAGTTGCCAAAATGTATTATGCAATGAATCGTGTTATAAGTAACATAAGGGTCGCATGACGCATTCGGAGACTGGTTTATCTCCGGTTTCAATTTCAAGCATAAAAGACGTATTACGTCGTATTTTAAGAATAAATAGCGTAGCAATTAGAATTAAAAGTTAAGCAGTTAAAATATATCATTTCTCTGAGTAACGTTTTAGTAACAAGTGTGAGCAATACGAGAGGCGATGAGTATGGCCATTGACATTTGTGAGTTCTGATGTTAATTGTTAAGTGTCCAAAGATCCATTGGTTGATGTTCCCGGCTAATTATATCTTGTACTTCATGGCCTAGTTTTTAACTCTACTCCGATGGTTTCTTTAATATGGTTCAGCAACTGTTTGTCATAATGACGAACATATGATCTTGGATGAGCATCAATTAAATCACTGATACTTTTGTAAAGAATATAATCAGGGTGGGGGGGAGAGCCTGTAAGTGTGTAAGGGAAGTATACATGTCCCGCACGACGGGGTATGTTTTTTCAGCTTCTCAACTTGTACGACGGGTTTTGTTGGGCCTCGTATTTATACGACGGGGTATGTTTTTCAGCTGCAATCTGTAGGACGGGTTACTTAGGGGCTTCATTTTGTACGACGGGGTTTATGTTTCTCTTCCCAACTTCAAAGCAGGTTTAATATATATTTTGTCGAGATTTTCTCCCGGGATTTCCCATCGATCGTTGACAATGCAAATGCAATGAATGGTCCCTGTGTGACGCGCCGAGAATCACACGCTCGACCGTGCATGCGCACAAAGTTGTTACTGCATGTAATCAGAAATCAGCTGATCAGATCTTGTGATTCCCGACACTTTAATCCTGCCTACGTCGACGACGGGTTATACATTTGCATAATACCTTGTTCGACGTGGTATGTTTTTTAAACCATTTTCACCATGTACGACGCATAATACTTTTTACGACGGGGTATGCTTTTGACCATTTTCAACATGTACGAAGGGTACGAGTATTTGAGGTCCCGCGGCATACCCCTATCCGGGATATGGACAAGTGCCCCCCCCCCCCCCCCCCCACAACACCTCTCTCCGGGGAGACAAACCTATCAGTGCTCCGCACATAAAGACAAACGTCGGAGCCTTATCTTATCAAGTGGCATGTGAAAGGTCAGTCAGCTACGATGACACGTATATGGCCGTACACTTCCAATAGGAGACGACGTTTGTGCCATAACTAGCTGATTCCTAACCACGCCAGCAAATTTTTATCATTAACATGTTTATCACAATATTCGTTAATTTTCATAAAAATCTCGATCAGTTAAAATCTTACCCTATAATACTTGGCGCTATGATATTGTCCGTTTTCATGGCATTGATTGTCATCATAATCAATCTGTTGCAGTTCAAGTACATAAAGCCACGGTTAAATGTAACAAATAATTTGAAGATGACGATGTTGATAGTGAGTGAAGTGATGATGATGATGATGATGATGATAGTGATAGTGATAATACAGATGATTATGATCATGATTATCATGATGGTGATGATGATGGATATGATGATGATAATAAAGATGACTACGATGACAATGGTGTTGATAATGATGTTGAAGGTATTGCAGTCTGCTGCGATTTAATAAGACTCTATTTGATTATTAAACATTGGAGATGCATTGTTTAACGTTGCCAAATTTGAAAGTCGCATGGCGCGCTCTGCAATTCGGTTATTTCTAATAAGCACAAAAGTCGCATATCACTCGAAAAACGTTTCCAATATTGACTAAAGACGCCATAAATTGCTCAGCCTTTGTTGGCCACCGGTAATCGCGAGATATATCAACGTTCCACCTGGAGGTATTATGCGGCTGTCAATGTTCCTTAATGACACTAAACTTGGTTCACTTTCAGCATTAGTTACCTTAACAAGTCAAGTTATCATCCGAACCCGTATGGTTGCAGCAATTGTTTATCATAATGACGAGCATACAATCGCTGGTAGGTTATCGTGTAGAGCCCAATGTAATGATATATCTGAATATGATAATTACTACAATAGCTGCAAGTTACAGACGGTGCTTATTGTGGTCACTTTCTTGTTCCCTTGTTGTATCATCTTTTCATTTGAGTGCCGTTTGCTTTAAAATAGACCAATTCTTACTTATAACTGTCCCTCACAATTAAACATTCATATGCTGTAAAACAAAGTGTTTCCCAACGCGCTGCGTCTCAGCTGCTACGGCTTACTGTAATTGTTGTAATACGTAAGGTTTTATGCGGCTGTAATGTGTCTACAGATGCTATGTATGACAGAGCCGCGTTTTTGTAGATGCAGGCGTCGAAATTGAAAAGAGAACGTCACTCTAGCAACATCGTACAGAACATCAAATATAATAGTCTACTGCTCCTTTAACATACTGCCAATCATTGCTATTTCATTTAACGTGGGGCAGTTATTTTTTTGGCAATATCTATTCCTTGCCAAACATCATTCAACCACACGATTGTTTTACCATGCATTTACTGAGAATCAACACATCACGATGGCTGCACGTTTATCTATGAAATAACTGTCGCACTCGCCATTTAAAAGGCAACCAAAGCGATGCGGGGGAATAGAGGCAGTAAGCTATTACAAGAATAGCGCAGTACACTATAGTAAAGATAGGCACGACCGAAGGCTAATTGCTGCCACAGGCAAATCACCTGTATTGTACAACACCCCGTTTCCACTGTAAGTTGACACATGTTGAAGTCTTGTACAACATCCCGTTTCTACTGTAGGTCGACAAATGTGGAAGTCTTGTACAACACCCTGTTTCCACTGTAAGTCGACAAATGTGGAAGTCTTGTACAAAACCCCGTTTCCACTGTAAGTCGACATATGTCGAAATATGATCTTTGCTGTGTTTACAATGTGAACAACACACAAAGCTTTAGTCTCATAGTGATTGACGGTCGTTCATACTCAACTGTCGTGCGAAGCCTGTTAAATTTGTGATTATATGTGATTAATTTGTGTAAGTTGCAGTCATGCAAATTATGACACCAATCAGTCACTGTAAAGTGTTCGATTTCTTATCGTCTTCTTTGTTGTAATTGCAGCTTGTCGCTCGGAGCTTTTCTCTTCATCATACAATCTGGTCGACTAACATCCTATACCAGCCAAAGTCATCGACATATTCCTTGACCATAACTGCACTAACTCCTCACAAGATAAGGCTTTTGGAAGGTATTCGACTATTGCCATGAACTTCAACCGCAACAAAATAGCATACATTCCTTACATAGAATGAAAAACAATTTGCTTTGTTCTGTACACTATCATATGATTTGTAAGTATTATCAACCACTTTTCGATTTGGCTGACAATACAATCTACGGAAATGTTACTGGCAGCTTAGACATCGAGAATATGTGTTCACTGTTCCTTGTTCGCACTAACCTTCTAAACTTCAGGCGATTGAACTGCGTCAAGCAAAGTATCCTGCATTAAAAGTCAACTGGAGACAGTTTATGAGATATTCGAACTGAGCGAATTCTTCTTCTCTGGAATCCCTGTACATATTTTGCAATAATTTATCAGATCATGTCTGTCCCATCAATAGTCAGATAGCCGAAATGGATATCGGCGGTAATGCCTTTGACTCCCTTATTAATCAAGCAACTTGTGAAACTGTCCGTAATCTGTCTCAAATAAAAACGAGTCACTAGGATAAATGAGGTCGTGATCGCTTTATGAAGCGTATGAAAACGTCAGCCTGAACGAGCGCGAAACTTTTATTTCTTCAGCCTCCCCGTTTTCCCTAATAAACGATATTCTACTCCACTGACTAACCACTTTATTGTAGCTGTACACTGATGTGGATCTGTCAAGCTGGTTGGATTAGAACATGCTCCACGATTCCTAGTTCACACAAGCAATGGAGGGATTTTACTTAGACCGATATATGTTCAAACAGAGGTTGTTGGTATTTGACACCCTGACATCTGCATTTGGACTATTGTTGCTGTTAAGAATGGCATGAAATGTATAAAGATTTTACTATTGATAAGGCGCTACAGGTGATATAATGCTTCTCTGTTTAGGTTGCAGGACATATTGTATCCAGTGGAATCAGGTTCTTGGCAAGGATTCGAAAACTGCCCGTCTGTCCCTACTCCAGCCCGTCCAATCCCGTTATGACCAACTAATTATCATAACGTTGTTTGTTGGCTTTTTGTGAACGTTATGATGTTTCTTCATGAGAATATCATGATGGCATTCTTTGAATCGGTGATTGAATCATGAATATTTCAAGTTACCTTAAATGTCTCGCTATCAGATAGAATGAGTCTGCTTTAAAGTCACTTCGATGTGACATCAGTTTACAACACAGCGCTCTCCTTTCACATCACCATTATCGTGATTATGACAGTTTGTACAACGTTAACCTGCGCTGGTACAAGCATACCCAGGAAATAAAAACTTCGCTTCAGTATGATATGTCGCTCAATTGCAACTTGAGAGCCACATTCCAGAGTGAACAGTGCAGAAAAGCGGTCGAAGATGAGCGGCCAGCATGCTGCGTCTCTGTTTGTCTTTGAATTAGCTGTTTATACTGGGTTGGCTAATTCTTTGTATATGACCAGGGAGGCGCGGGCGGATGTGCAGTTGGACGGGTGGTCGGGCTTTTGGGGGAAATTTCCAGCCTGTTCAAACGGGTTGGGAGGACAGGTCTATGGCTAACACCTTAGGTCGAATACACGGATGCATCAGCTAGTTGTGGCACAGACATCTTTTTCCCTAAGAAGTCGAGTCGTTTGTTTCACTGGGTGCGTTATCGGACATTGATTACTCATTATACTGATATAACAATTAATATAGATACAGATTCTAAAAGTAAGCATGTACAACAACCTGGTCGTGTCATGATTGTGTTGCTGCATTGACTAATTGGTCTGACCTAGGCTTTATGCAAGTTCGAAAAGATCGAATAATGGCAGGTGCTTATCGCCAAAAATGCTTTCTGTTGATTATCTCTTTAATGTCAATGAAAAATACATCACGTCTGCTGCAATACGGACTTAGTATAATTATTTATTCATTCCAAGAGATATTGATTTCCATAAGCAATGCTTCAATGATATCCAACCTTAACTATCTATATGATATGCTTTATCCAATACTTTACTCTTTGCTGTGTCGTTCTGCTGTGATTCCATGCATGTGGTAGCCCTATAACTAAGTAGGACAGGGCATCATTTGTAGATGGAATATATATATAGCATGGGCTATGCGACGCAAGGAAGTTATAAGAGGCATGATACTAGCAGACTCTCGCTCGCAATCAAACATACATGTGGTCTATTTGCAAAGGGATGGCTTTGAAAGTCCAGCCTCTAGGTGAGTAATCATTACAAAGAAAAAATGTCACCCCCTCGCACACTATACATACATTCGCATATATTATAGTTGGATGACAGAATGAAGCTTAACAGAAGCGTAACATTTGATGTCTATATTGCAACAATAAGACAGATGAGGAGCATGTTACAGCCAAAGAACATGGCATGATTCGCCTGCTTTATGATTTAATCGAGAAGCT
>CM067345.1:48793360-48803360 GCA_034190875.2 Urechis unicinctus
CATCGTTGACATATAACTATTGAACTGGTTATATTGCACGATTACGGGACATAATCGTTTTTCTTCCATCTTTGTCTAGCTAATAAAATAACCTGACAGTTCGCGCTTCATGGTGTTTGGAACCATTGGAGATTAATTACGTAGACGTCTTGAAACAGCCATAGTGTTTACAAGCCATTTCAAAACGAAAAGCTAATGTGCTGATGGAATTTTCGTGCCCAATTTCATTGTCTTCTGATATGTTGCTCGAACTTTGTCCCTTTATAATAAAATAGTCGGGATTTAGGGTTAGACTTGAAATATATAATATTCGTTTTCAAAAGTGAAAGCAGCGCAACTATAATACTATACAGTGATTCAAAGGAAACAGAACTTGAAGCACATAACTTATAAATAGCATGTTTACATAATCAATTATCTGTATTTACAAAACTGATTGCTGGTGATCATGAACACGTGATTATTTAGTCTTGACATATATGTTACTGCTTTGACAGGCACTCGGAAATCATGAATTTGATAAATGAGTTGCTGGCCTGATACCATTTGTCACTAACGTCACCTTCCCTTTGCTATCATGTAACCAAAGGGTTAATAAAGCTGACGCAATGTAGTGCTTATATTTGTATAACAATAACCTGTTATCGCTGGTCATTAAAGGGGATAAAATCACTCGTGCTGATTACTTTTCATAAAATTAATGTGCAAAGCGCGAATAATATCTTGGGACACAAACGTTTCCACGAGCCTGAGGCACGAATCAATGCGTTATTGATTGTCACTGTGAACGCTATATTGTTTCAATTTGTTTTGGCGAGCTCTGACTTTCCTCTGCATCAATTATGATTCCTATTATGCTGCTTACGCTGTCTGTCTCCATCTCACTAAGGGAAATTTCATTTACCGGGGAGGGTGAGTTTCTCCTTGGTTCCTCGTTTCCTCAATTTCTTATCCCATGTCATCACCTTAAATGTTCGCGCCTGACCTACACCAAGTTGAAATCACAACTTACCTAAAGGTAACGAGAAACAATGCAGATTGGGATGATAATAGTATGCGTCCCAGACTCCGGGGGTTCCTCTACGCTTCTCTTGGCGAGACTATTGAATATCACTAACATGTAAACAGGTCCCGCAGCCAAGGGGCTAGGGGATCTTGACCAAGATGATTACATACGTACATTAATTCTGTCCTATTTCGATTCTGTAATCTCGTAATCCCGCCTTCTGTTAAGGGAACGCTCTCACTGATGCTTTGATTCAAAGAAATCTCAGGGGACCAACGGCTAAAGAGTGGACAACGTCGGCAATCGCTCTTTGGAATTCTGGTGGGATTCGAACATCAATTGAACAAGGTGATTGGGCTTTTCATATGGTGGTAAGGCTCCAAAACACGATGGCCCTGATACCCGGTGGGGCCATTTGATGCAGTGATTAATGTTTATAGACGCGTATTTAATGGTCAACAGCTAATGCATCTGTTATCACTGAGGAGTAATGAGAATGAAACCAAATAGAGTATGATCATTTTGGATATGCATACATGATGAACGATACCATTTTATACAGTTTCGTTTATGTAGCTGATAGTCATCGATATTGCCGGAAGCGCATGAAATGGTCAACAGCTATTGAATCTGTGAAAATGGTTGTAGAATGGCTCCTGAGTAATTTGTAAATACAAAAGCCCGTGGTGTGAATGAAACCAAATATGGTGTGATACATGCTGAACAATACCATTTGATGCAGTTTTGCATGCGCAGTTAATGGTCACGTACATACGTGGATCGCATTGCTGTGTGGTCCAACATGCAGTGCCTTTGTGGTGGAAGGTTGGTTGGGTTTCTTGGGATGCGAGCGATCTCAGACTCGAGTGCCTGTAGCCGCGTCCCTCTGTGTCAACAGGAGATATAACCATCGCTGATATCCTGGTGATGCTGCCGTTCAGTAGTGAGGTGGTACAAGTGACTGTGTCAGGACGCACCCTGCTCGAGGTTCTGGAAAATTCCGTCTCCCAGTATGATACACAAGGGTTAAATCCTCCTGGTCGCTTCCTACAGATGTCAGGTAAGCTAACTAGACACCCCTGTTCACAGGCACCCAAGCATTAAAACGGAAAAAACCCCTTAGTCTCAGACTCGTATGCATAAAGACATATAATAAAAACAAATAAAGAACTAACAGATTATGACGCCACCCTCTTACGCTTTATAAATGGAAATCCGTGAGTGTATATATTGTTTACATAAGTAACCATCAAGATTTATTCTGATGTTGTTTGTGTCGGAATGGTATTTGTTGAGGTGGATGTATTATACCCTCGATAATAGATCGTAGAATACAGAGATGCCTCGGTAATATGTTACGGTTTGTGTGTGTGTGTGTGTGTGCGTGCGTGTGTGCGTGCGTGTGTGTGTATGTGTATATACAGGGCTACGGGTGGTATATGATTTATCAAGAGCTGAAGGCGATCGTGTTGTGTCAGCTGAGGCTGTCTGCACTGACTGCAATATCCCTCAATACAGAGCGGTCAACGTCAGCGCTCACTACGTCATCATCACCAGCGCTTACATGGATCGCGGAGGAAATGGTTTCACCATGCTCCGTTATGATATGATCCATAACGAGCCTCTTGGTGAGTGAGATGTAATCATAACGTTACTAGTGCTTCTCCGCACTGTTTTGTTAATTTGACCTTAACAGTCAACCATTTACCGACATGCCAGTGAACAGCTTTTTTTTTATGACATTATAGGATTCCTGGTTTCTGATCAGTTCCAAGAATATCTTCAAAAGGAAACTGTTGTCTATCCTGGCCTGGATGGGAGGATAATGTTTACTGAAGGAAACACCGAATCAACTGCTGGTCCAGACTGCAACTGTCCAGACTGCCCTGTGAATGGGATGCCTGGGGCGAAACCCTATTTTTACTTCTCCCTCTTCATGGCTATCATTGCCTATAGAGTCATCACTTCGATGACGAATGAGATGTAAATACCCCGAGTCTCTGATTAGGTCACATTGAAGCTTTTTCGTGTTACTGTGTTAGAAATCAGATCATAAGTAAAATATAGTTGTGTCCAACATTAAATATTGTAGTGTCCAATTGTTGTTAATTTGTTTTGATCACCATCTCAAAGAGTATTTCGTGTAGAAGTTTGGACAGCTTTGTTCAGCTATACATCAAGGTAATTGTTCCCCAACCACGCGTTGTTTTGGCTGACCACAATGCCCGGATATTTAGACAAGCCGGATATTTCTTACCCTATGGGCAAATACTAGTCTGCGTCCCAGACTCCATATACATATGCTGCTCATCCTCAGCTCCAGAAGAATGTTGGTGTCTGAGCCCTGCGACTTAATGACCATTATGATGAGATTTCCGAACAAGTCATTATGATGTGGGAGTGCATACCGCTATGCAGAGATTGTTTCATTACTTCCTTGCTGTTGCTACGGCAATTATCGTCCTTGACTATTTCGCTGATATTCGCGGTAACTCGAAAATTTTTTAAGAATTCAAGATCCTCAATATTTGCATAAGATGCGTCCACATTTATATGATTGAGGTAGGTGTGATTATGGGTCACTTTGTTCAAGTGAACAACTACATAGGGGGATTTGCGAAAGCGAAAGCAGAATCTGCTATGGTTATTTCTGGGAAAATCCCTGTAGATTGTCTCAATAATGAGTTTTTGACATTACGTAATGTAATGCGAAGTGAAGAAGTGAGGCGAGATAGATTATGAACTGTTGTCGTCTGATTAAGTCATATGCGGAACTTCTACAAGACACCGTCAATCATTACGTTATGATGATTATTATCATAATGGAAATGCACAAACTGGATTGAGACCCTCGATAGCTTGAGTTTTTAACAGAATTTTTTTGGGGTGGTCGATAATTGCTAAACTAATTTATATATATATATATATATATATAGATATATATATATATATATATATATATATATATATATATATATATATATATATATATATATATGTATGTATATATATATATATATATATATATATATATATATATATATATATATATATATATAGATATATATATATATCTATATATATATATATATATATATAGATATATATATATATATATATATATATATACCGATACATACACACATATATATATGGTATATATATATACACATATATATATATATATATATATATATATATATATCTCTCTATATATATATATATATATATATATATACATATATATATCTATATATATATATATATATATATATATATATACATATATATATATATGTATATATCGCTATATAGACAGAATATTCTATATAACACGATCATTCTTTGATGAAAATGCTTTTAAGTCATGGTCAAGAAATTTACGCTGACGGGTCGAAAGCTGTGTGTTGGGTTGGGGGGGGGGGGGGGT
This sequence comes from Urechis unicinctus, assembly GCA_034190875.2. Classification (NCBI taxonomy): domain Eukaryota; kingdom Metazoa; phylum Annelida; class Polychaeta; order Xenopneusta; family Urechidae; genus Urechis; species Urechis unicinctus. The sequence goes on from CM067345.1 coordinate 48,797,797, forward strand.
GGGTTTAGGGATGATGTATGTGTGTGTGCGTGCGTAATGTAATATCAGACCGTTATTCGAAAGATTTTCAATTGCATATTAATGATACATCAGCCAAGGATTTATGCAAATCTCACAGCAAACCATTGGCATCAAAAGTTTAATTAAGAAATTCTAGTCTTTTTTCTTACAAACCTCGAACATATCGTGTGTCATTTTAGATAAGGTATGACATCTACATGGCCTGGGACCTTGTTTTGCGATGAGGCGAAGCTGGTCTTAACTTTATTCACCATCGTTAAAGTATTAAGACGCTGATTAAACCGCATGCGTCATAAAAAGCCTTATCAAACCGAACATAATTTATTTTGATCGTAGATGAGATGCCAGCGTGCTGCGTGCTATTTGTCTTTAAATGAGTTGGCTTGGCTAATTCCTTATATCCGACCTGGGACGGGTGGACGGGTGGATTGGTGGACTGGCTTCAGGGGGAAATTCCAGCCCTTCTAAATCCACGACCATTGGACGGGTGCACGGGTGTAGTAGTATCCACTACTCCAAAATGCACATGCATCTATCTTTATAAACACCAATCCCTATAGACTGAGTTTTTACCCATCCAAAAGTTCGGAGCTCTCTCGACAAAACTATTTGCTTTTTCACGCAGTTGTTTGAGAAACTGTGACATGAAGGGGCTGCTTTTTACTAGAAAGAGTATTAATTTTTCTTGCCTACTATTCGTTATCATAATTGGCGGTTCTCAAATACAATACGTATCTATACTGTCCTGTTGTCATGGCACTAATTAAGCGTCTATGTACAAATTTAATAGTTTCTTTTGCTCATTTACACCTACCAATTTTAACTCTTACGATTTCTGTCAAAATGATTATGATAACTGTGTCGTTGCCATAGTAATTGACGTAATTTTATGTTGTGACGGTGTAGGACAAAAGATGGCGTCAGGACAAGCGTTAGATGACGGAGACCATTTTGTGTCTAGACCTGCTCCCGTATTCTCGGTCAAAGTCCGTGATACGTCAAAGATCTTTGCAGAATTTACTGATTTGCGGGAAACCAATATATTCTCAGATTTTCATCTCAAGTGCGCCGGGCGTTCCTTCCCAGTCCACCGCGCCATTGTTGCTGCCAACTCATCCTATTTCAAACGGAAGCTATCATGCGTGCTACCATGACGGCGACACGTGAAGTGCCTTGAGGTGGAGGCCGACCCGGAGCTACTCGATCTCCTCCTGTGTTTTTATCTACAAGGGTACGGTGGACGATGTCTTGATAGAGCAAGCAGAAGCCCTAGGCGAGCTTGCCGATCACCTGGGAGTTACTGAATTGGCCCAACAATGTCAGCAAGCTCATTTAACACACCTGACGCCGACCGTCAACAACTGTCTGTCTGCATGGAGTAAGGCTCTGTCTGCTAAAGATACCCAAATGGCATCCAAGTTTGAGAATCTTGCTATAACCCATTTCCCTACCCTTAAGGACGAGTCAAGCTTCGTCTCACTTCCATTCAGCACTATCATGGTTTATTTAAACCATGAAAAGCTCAACATTAAGGATCCAGATGAGAGATTGTCAGCTGCGATTAAGTGGTTGAGATATGACGTCACCCACAGGATGCGCAATTTTCCCGCCTTATTGAAGGCTTTGCCACTTGACAAAATTGGACGTGGATTCCTCGAATTCCTCATCAGCGATGGTACTCTTGGTGGCAGCCCAGAAATTCAAGCTATCCTTACAGCTGCTCTTGTGCCTACCGAACCCCCAATCAGGCCATTATCCAGTCAACATGAAACCATTCCCTGTACCGCAGTGATGTGGGGTAATGAAAATAATATATCAATTTACCCTGCATCATTTGACAAACCTGTTGCAACCATCAACCGACCCAATTCTTCGTGTAACCTCGGCCAAGCCGCGTGCTGCTCTGATGGAACGGACCTGTTTGTGTCGGGTGTTGGGTTGGGCAACAAGGAGATGCATTGTTTTGATGTAAAGACGAGAAGCTGGCAACCGATGAACCCGCTGACCTACGGTAGAAAGCGTCATTGTATGGTGGTCATTGGAGGGAAGGTGCTGGTGTTAGGTGGATGTAATGCTAGTACTGATCACTTCGTGCCTGAAGTGGAGGAGGTGGAGCTGCCTGGTGGAGTGGTGAGAGAAGCAGGGAGGCTGCATGGTAGTAAGCAATACGACGCCTGCTGCTGTCGCTATGGGGATAAAGATGTCATCGTGATGGGACCCAGGACAGCATCTAGCCGCGCGCCTTGGTGCAGATCTATTCCACAGGCAGCAGCAACACCACTCATGTTATCACGCTCCCACGCGATATTACAGCTGTTATCAGAGGTGTGGAATGCGTTAATGAGACTCTTGTATTTACAGCCGGTAGCCATGTATATAACTGTCCTATCACAGATGTATATAACGATATATCCACAGGTATACAGAGGCTCAGTCACTTCAAACTCCCGGATTCGTCGTGCGTGCTCACTCTTAGTACGGACAAGCAGCAGGTGATCCTCGTGGGCGGTTATGCTGACCACAGTGTATACCAGGCCAGTGTGACGGAGCTGCTGACTGACAGCACCAGCGGTTGGTCCCCTGTCAGAGTCCAATGGAAAAAGAAGTATTGGGCATTTCCCGGAGCTGTGTGCGTAGTGCATTTGCCAGTTTAAGATCAAGATAAGCGGATGTATGCCCTTGTGAATGACTGTCGGTTAGCTGTTAGTTTTCTTTTTCTGTCTTGTTTACATGTCAACTTGTTGCATCTCATTGCGTCTGTAGATCATATTGATTGAGTGAGCAATTATTACAGCATATAAATTCCATGTTAAGGTTTTGATGATTTTGAAAGGTGAATGCGACAGCACCAAAACGTATCATCTTTGATTACACATTGATTTGTGAAGTTGCCAGACATGTATCATGCAATGAATCATGTGGTAAGTAACATTGAACTTGTCCGAATATTAATTCTTAGTTAGGCCAAGTAATCGCATACCAACATACAACTTACCTATCTTACACAGCGATGCATTCACAGACGATAAGATTAGAGTGTATGTGACAAACCATTCGTTTGTCTAATGGCATGAACGTTTTCAACTGTGACCGAGGAGAATACAGTGGCTCAGTGAGCTACATAAAGTGCCTGTTTCTAGATCTTCTCGTCAGCGTGGCTGCCAATGCTCTGACGAATGCATTAAGCTAATCAATACTATATGGAGCTGTTCTTTATGTCAAGATGCTCCCTTTGAATAGGGTAAGCAGTAGTGTATGTGTATATAACAAAGATAACATGTCTTATAACTCGAATGGATCATGACATTGGGTCATTTGTGTTTTCTTTTAGACCAATTCAGATACAAACTGGCGCGAGCGTTTATCGATATCATGTAATCATTCCATAATTAAAGCCAGTTCAATGAATTATGGGATATTTAAAGCGTTATGAATATTAAGTAGAGGCACTTGTCAATTATGTTTCCATTTTCTCATTGATGTTTAACGTTGCGCATCACTAATTTGATAATTAAGCAGTCAAGATTGATTTCTAACGCTACCAAATTGGAAAGTCGCATGACGCACTCGGCTACTGGTTTATCTCTGGTTCCAATTTCAAGCATAAAAGACGCATTACATCGTATTTTCAAAATAAATAGCTTTGCAATTAAAATTTAAAGTGAAGCCGTTAAAATATATTATTTCATGAGTAACGTTTTAAAGACAAGTGTGAGCAATACGAGGGGCGATTAGTATGGCCATTGACATTTGTGAGTTGTGATGTAAATTGTTAAGTGTCCAAAGATCCATTGGTCGATGTTCTAGGCTAATTATATCTTGTATTTCATGGCCTAGTTTGTAACTCTACATTGTTTGTTTCTATAATAAGGTTCAGCAACTGTTTATCATAAGGACGAACATATGATTTTGGATGAGCATCAATTAAATCACAGATACTTTTGTAAGGAATAACTCGGGGGTGGGAGGCACTTAAGCGTATAGAGGTAGTATACACGTGCCGTGCGACTGGGTATGTTTTTTCGGGCTCTCGGCTTGTACGACGGGTTTGATTTGGCCTCGCACTTATACGCTGCAACCAGTACGACGGCTTTTTTGATGGTAGGGTGGGGGGGGGGGGGGTCGTTTTGTAGGACGGGGTCTGTTTTACTGTTCCCATCTGCACAGCGGGTTTTATATATATTTGCTTCAGGAGGTCGAGATTTTCTCCCGGGATTGCCCACCGATCGTTGACAATGTAAATGCAATAAATGGTCCGTGAGTGTCGCGCCGAGAATCACACGCTCCACCGTGCAAGCGCGCGAAGTTGGTACTGCATGTTATCAGAAATAAGCTGATCAGATTTAGAGATTTTTTTACCACTTTTATCCTCCCTACGACGTGCGACTGGTTATACATTCGCATAATACTTTATTGACGGGGTATGCTTTTAGCCGTTTTCATCGTGAGCGACGGGTACAGGTTTTCGCGGCACACCCGGGATAAAGCCAAGATTCGTTAAAATCTTACCGTAAGGTAAGATTGTATGAGTGTCTATGACGGCTCGGAACGCATTTAAGTTGCAGTAAAAGTGAAATCGGCCAATTTGTTTTATATGTAGCTGTAAAGTCGTGATAGTTTTCTCATACTAAGCTAGACAATGGAATTACTGGCGCTATGATGTTGTCCGTTCCCATGGCATTGATTGTCATCATAATGATTCTGCTGCAGTTCAAGTATTGAAAGCCGCGGTATGATTTAACAAATAATCTAAATATGAGGTTGTTGATGGTGAAGTCAATAGTGACGATGATGATGATGATGATGATGATGATGATGAAAGTGATAATACAGATGATAATGACCATGTTTATCATGATGGTGATGATGATGGATATGATGATGATAATAAAGATGACTACGACGACAATGGTGTTGATAATGATGATGAGGGTATTGCAGCACTGCTGGCATTTGATAGCTCTCCATTTGATTATTGAACATTTGAGATGTTTAACGTTACACAATTTGAAAGTCGCATGGCGCGCTCGGTAATCGGGTTTTCTCTGGTCCCTATCTAATAAGCATAAAAGTCGCATATCATTCGAACAAGTTTCCAATATTGATCAATGACGCCATATACTGCTTAGCCTTTAATGGCCTCCCGTAATCGCGAGATATCGATGTTCCAGTGGAGGGTATTTTGCAGCTGTCAATGTTCCTTAATGACACTAAACTTGGTTCAGTTTCAACATTAGTTACCTTCACAAGTCAACTTCTCATCTGAACGCATATGGTTGCAGCAATTGATTATCATAATGACGACCATACAATCGCTAGTTGGTTATCGTGTACAGCCCATTAAATAATATATCCGAATATGATAATTACTTTAATAGTCGCAATTTACAGACGGTGCTTTTTGCGGTTACTATCTGTTCCCTTGTTGTATCATCCGTTCATTCGGGTGTTGTTTGCTGTTAAGATAGATAATTTCTTATTTGAAACTCTCCCTTTCAATTAACCATTCATATGCTGTAAAACATAGTGTTCCCGATTGCGCA
>CM067345.1:48805860-48888360 GCA_034190875.2 Urechis unicinctus
GAAAAATCTTAAAATATTTGAAAAAGTACTGTTGAAACATAATAATGTGACATATGCTGTTGTATTCTTTCAGGTGTACTTGCTCTCACTGCACGCAAATGCTCACCGCCACAAAATGTGTGTGCTGTCAGGAAATCCCTCAGGTAAAAAAGTGATGGCTGACACTCAATGAATCAAATGAACTGCATGACACTCCTGTCACATGCATCATACATCACCCCGGATTTGATGGGGTGTGTCTCAATCCTTGGGCACTCAAGAGTTGCATATCAGTCATATATACAAAGGTACAGTAATGGTGGGGAACAAGCTATGCACAAGTGAGTGGATTATTGATCCTTTATCAAGTTTAAAGTTGTTTATACTAAGCTTGGTTTATTGAACATATGTTCCAATAATTTCCAAATGTATGATTCCAGGCGGTACAGGTATACAGCTTACAAACAACTGGTGAAATGGTGTTGGGATATCTCGGGAAGCACATCAGAGTTCCACTACCAGCGTGTGCTGTGGCACAGATCAGGAAGGGATTCCCCAGTGAAGTGGCACAATATAAAGGATTTAAACCTCCTGATCTATCGTGAACACCATGAATTCCTCATTTAAATCTTGAACTATGTAGGAGTACAGCTGTGGCTTTGTCAGGTCTGACATATGAAGAGCACATTGGTGGAGGAACATCAAACTCATCAAGCAGATGTGCAAATTTCTTTGGGTTGACAGCAACTTCATTGAACAAGAAATTGTTCAAGATGTTCACATAGTCTGAAAATAATATAATACAGTTTTATATTATTATATGCTTACTCATCACATATTTCATTATTAGTGTCTCTGATCTGTAAGTATATATATATACAAAGTAAATTGTTAAATTCTTACCGAAACTTTGTTCTCTTTTTTTGGCCTTGACAATGTAGTCTCCTTTCTTGTACTTGGGATACTTGATGGGATAAATTGGCTCCCCTTTCTTGTTAACTGCCTGTGTTCGACAACTGTTCTCATTGAAATGCATCCCAGCCAAATAGAGTCTACAAACATTGAAACAAAACATAATCAATTACATCCACTTGAATTGTTACTGGCTTCATATTGAAAATATGTTATTATTATGACTTTACCTGATAAGCATACCCATGTAAGGATATACAATCATTTTAGGGGAGAAGTGGAGGATGGTTGAATGAAATGCTTCAACTGATGATGTTTGATATAGGGGGCTAAGTTTCCTTATGTCACGGCACAGTAGTTTGTTGGTGATGATATCCTCCAATTCAATTTCTCAGCTGCCTTGGTGTCTGATCACACAAAGCCAGCAGTAAGTGTTAGTATGGTTCATTGAGTTTGTACTACCTTCAATGTTTAATTTTCATTGACATGACATTAACTTACTGGGCTTAATCCATTGTTTCTTCCTGCTGGTCTCTTGATCAAGTGTGTCATGCTCACATGCAGGGTATAAATCACTATAACCAGTGTGCTTATCCTGTACATGGTAGGCAACAGATTGCCATTTGGCTACTGTTAGCTCCTTACTAGCATGACCAAGTGAGGACCTAGCACACCAGTACAGGTGGTTGGAAATAGATTTTATCCATGGCTGGAGTTCACTGCACTCTTTGAGTCTTGATGCAGCTTCCAGTGAAGTGCTCAGAGCATAAGAAAGGCTTTCGCATATCTTTTAATGTGTGGTTCCATTTTTGCTTGATACAAGCGAACTGCTTCCACTGCCTGTGGGTTGCTTCAGGGAATGCGAACACTGACACACCCCTACTGGCTGTGTTACAGCACCATTTGGCAACACATTTCTCTGGCATGATGACAGGTGACAGTTGAACTTCATACAGTGATATTCTCAAGTATCTCAAAACAGTAGATTTATCGTCGCAGGTAAAAAGTTTGAAAGTTCCACAAAACCAACGCTCGAGTGAAAAAAGCAACAAGATGCTGAAATGAACGCAAAATGATAGCGGAGTCGTCTGACAAGTGTGGGGGGGGGGGGGGGGGGGGGGTACTAACAGCGAACGCGCATCGGAGCGATCTGATGATGTGTAGAATGCGCGACGAAGGTGCGCTGCGAAGCAAAAATAATAGCTGCCGATTAAAGTGCCACCACCCTCGCACAGCATAACTTCACGCGGGTCTCGGTCGCCAGCCTCTCCAGACGCAGCAGCCCTCGCTGGCTTCCCGAGCGGTTCCTTTTGTGAGTCATAGGGTAATGGCCGCGCTGGAGATCGTTTACTCGAGATTATCCGATTTAGACGACGAATTTCATCACTTTAGAGTTCAAAGTTTTGAAAACGGATTGCACAGAAGGTTTTAGATTGATGCATATTTGCTACTGTGGAAATCTTAAAGAAAGTGAAATTTTCATTTTAGTGGCCCTTTAAGAAAAAAAACGGACTGTGGCACAATGCAGCTCACATACTAGTACAACCTGGTAATTGAATAAACAGCCTCCGTTCAAATAATGCGTTCGTGTTTTACCAAAGATATATAGATCGTTCTGATTTCTAACGAGTCAACTTAAAATATTTTCCTCTAGATAGTTTGGATTTATCATGTGCAAGGTGCATGGGTGTAACATGTATGTAATGGGTGACTCCCTGAAAATCATGAAAATATGCAAAAGACTCCAAAGCGAATTGTAAAGATAAGTTTTCCTTTGGAAGGATGTACGCAACTTGAAATACGATGAAGAGTCTTTGCGACAATTATAAGCAAGATATATCAGGTATTCATTGAATTAATCAAATCGCGCCATGATGCGTTTCGTTAGATACTGAGGCACTCAAGGAGCCTTTGTTGACTCCTCTATTGAAGTGGTTCGGCATTAATCGTTTGTAATGCATTAAATCACGGACATCTCGGCCTGTTTATTTGAAGCATAACAATTGATTAATATCCTTCAATATAATTGTGTGAATAGTTCCCAAAGGTTATCTGAAATATATCGAATAATACGATGGCAAATTGCTGACAAGTTACTTATTAAGTGACTTATTACTATACGAACGAGGACAAAAGACAGGAGACAAACCGACAGAGAAGTTAACAAATAGTAATTGTACTGGTTTGGTAGCCACACAGTAGCCACTGAAGGTTGGTTGGGGTAGCAATGTATGCATGAAGTTTGGCAAAGGAAAGCATCACATTGTAGTCTGCTATAACGACGATTACAGCTTAACGGCCAATATTTTCCCGGCTTCATAAAAAGCATCGTAAATTAGTGCAACATTGACATATGTAGCAATTCGTAAAACAAGCTGCTTTCGAAGACAGAACGCATATTAAATGCATGTACATCGTAGGAAATACAAATGCACGAACGTTTTGCGGTTATTCTGTGTATGGTAACTATTATATTCAATAAATAGTGCTTCTGGCAACTAAGGTGCATTGTCACAACAAATCTTGCTGTCAATAACATTTAAGGGAAAATGTTTATTTGATAACAAATGTGCAATAATTGTTCGCAACATCTTGCTCTTTACCATATCACTGAATGTGATTGCGGCTGACATGATGCTATTTCCATATCCCATTTAATGTTCATTGCTAATTCTGTTCCCAATCATCTCTACGCTCAAGCATATTACGGCAAATTAGTGCTTGGTGTTTTGCGGTGAATTTCATTTCTTATAATGTGCAAGTTGACGATGCATTTATTGTACATTTGAACTAATTCACTTTGCATGATGAGTACCGACATTTCTTTTCATGCGCACCAATGTAACGACCGCGAGAGGTAGAACGATTGGCAGATAAATGGTTTCACTAGAATACAGCACTGCATCGCCAAAATAATGATACATGTCCTATCATCGTTTCGGCAGATAGATTTATAATTTTGGTTGTGAGTGAAATTACCTGCCTGACCTACCTAGATAGTCAAATAACACATAATTTACTCTAACAACACAGAAAGGCATGATTATTTGATTCGAAGTTACACGCAGTATCTTTCACCTTTATCAAATTAATTAAATTGGTAAGCAATATAATTGGTTTGCTTAAGCCTACTAAATTTCGTAAATTATTAGCTGTTATTTTTTACACAATATTTACTTATACAGGACTATCATGACCAAAAACCAATTGATATAATGTGCCATCAACAGAGATGAGGAGGCAGTATGGACGAACTTCATTTTCGGGCACTATATAATAACCACACAATAATCTAACAAGAGACAAACATATGCATGCAACCCAATCTAAAATATGTACAGATGCATAGTTCATGTTTTTTTCTGGTTCCGATCGAAAGCAGAATCATAAGGACATTACACTTCTACCATGCGAACATTAAGAGGAAAGCATCTTGGTAAATTGTGAAAACATCAGAACCGTGTCTGTTGACAAGCAGCAGGCGTGAGAAGTGTCAGTAATGATAACACGGAAAGCCGCACACAATACATTGTGAAGTGTGTATTTCATCCTGCAATCCAGAACACTTCAAGAGGGACGATGATCCCTGCAGGCTAGAGCATCACAACATCGATTTCAGCGCGGCAGAGCAATGATGGAAGCAATATTTACGTACATCTTCTTGCGCATTCTCTAAAAACCGATATCTGTCTTAAACATGTTGTGGTGTCAATATCTGCTAATCAGCCTCAAAATACCATACCTTGATATGAGCATATATTAGCCTTGATTATGTTGACCCATTGTAAAGTTGAAAGCAAGGCTTGTCCCCCGACACGCATTTGTGTATCGGAAATTCTGGTGTGTATTGCCTTCCAACCTGCTTGAAAGATCCACTTTAGGACATAGTCACAATAATGAGGGTTGTCTGTAAACATGAATGTCGCCGATTGCAAGAAATCCGTAGGCTGAAAAACATTTAAGTCGTAGTTTGTTTGACTGATATGTTCATGAGTGGTTCTATACCACTTATAAACCATAAAGCTAAGCTCTTTCCATTATCGCCTCTATAATGGTGATTCGGTTGTTTCTCAGATTAACGTAGGCCAGTTCAACCAGCAGCTTGATTTGTGCGCGCATCCTCTACCATAGTTATCTCATTACTAGCTAGATTCAGCCTTGTCAATGCCAATCCAAGACACGAATGATAATTATAAGATAGATCAAGTCTTCGAATTATGATCCCATTTTCTGCACTACATGCCACTTCCTCAATTCTGTTTCTGTGTATGTAGATCTATTTAAGATATACGAAATTCGTCCATGCATTGTGAGGTATGCTTAAGATCATATTGCGACCTAACATTATCCTTTTTAGAGTTTTATTCAAACGAGAAAGATTGACCAGTGAATAGAAATCATTACGATGCAGCTAAATCCTTATAATTGGACTCTGGAAAGGGAATACGAGATAAGATAAATTATAATAACGTATATTTCAACGAAGAATAATTCGCAAAGTTTGCATTGGATACAACATTTTCTCCCAGTGTTAAATGAGAGATACTTTGCTTGACGCCGACCAATGTCCCGATCGTTTGTATAATGGTACGAGCAAGGTCCAGTCGAGTCAAATTAGGAATTGTCGATGAGCGAGTGAAATTTCCATTGTCTGCTAAGTTAAGTTCATCAGGCGATTGATAACAAGAGATCAGTGTCAAAATCTACAAAAGAAATCAAATTTGTTTTGAATATAAGTAATGCCAGTCTTGGTGGGCATATCCAACGGAGATTTGCATTTTGTTATTGCTGAAATTGATGGAAATTAACGTGGTACCGATATATCCACGGTTTGATACATTTTCTATGGATGTGATGCGATTGCTGTCTAGATATATCTCTGCGACATTGACGAGGATGATAGGTAAGTCGACTAGATTTGTGGATGATTTGTTGACTTCCAAACTACAAGGCACAAGCTCTCTCATGAAGATGAAAAGAAACTGAAGCATTCTCAGGAACCTGTTGAGCAGCATCATTTTGCTCAAATGCAACATAGAGACTTAAGTCATTAACGAACAAACAAGAACAAACGCTAGCTTTATGGGACTATACTATTTCAAACACAGCCACAAACTTATCTTAAATTGTTCAATTCTAATGAAAATCCCTTAGCAGTCACCTGATAATACTAACAATTGACATTGCAGCGAAATATTCGATATTGAAGGCTCTATAACGGCTTCACTGAATGACGAACCTAGCTAACGCGTTCGATGGCACCAACCGCCTGCCAGCCAGCACCTTCTTTTCTTCAAGTCAAATGGGTAATTAAAAAGCCGAAAACACGATATGAATGACTTACTGGTTTTTTTAAACTTTCAATTAACTTTGTATCCATCAGATATATAAATTTTATGTGTGCGCTTTAAAACGCATGTAGCGGCCTTTTCGACCCTCTTGTTGAATTTTTATCAGGTGTATAGCAGCCTGTGATACACGTCTCCGCTGTTACTTTGCGTTTTGTGTCCATTTTAGTTTTTGGCATATGTGCTTGTGACTTTATTTGTTTTGATGATAACACGTTATCTCAAATAAAAACGGCTGCTGCATTCAATTGATATTTCAGTTCGATATTTCGTTTAAGCAGTAACTCGGTTACAATTTCACTAAATTGTATTCTCCGCGTCTGCGGATAGGTAGATATTGTTTTTTTTGAAATGTTGGCACTGGTTTCAGGAGCCGATATCTACCAAGTTGTTGATGTAACAAATAAATATACCTTTCCAACGTTAGGAATGCCCAGAATGCAAGATCCGTTCCAAATATATCTGGCTACATAACTAATGGGCCTTTAAATAGTTTTCTTCGTCTTATCTGGGGTACCCAACCCCAATAAAACATACTTAATATTGTCTATATTAATTACCTACACCTAGTACAGTGCAACACTGCCATCCTATTTGACTTTTATTATATGTATAGTGAACGAAATGTCCTCATCTTCTTCTTAGACCGACAACGACAGCGATGAGCTGGATTGCAGCAGTAAGTGCTCAGCTCACCAAGAAGAGGAAGTAGGAGTCAGTGTGTACATACAACCATACAGGCTTGAGCCTCCAGCCAAACCTAGGCCAATCGATTCTCCTCAAATAGAAGAGGACTTGAACCAACTGGGTAACAGCACTTGGCAAAAGAACATATTTCAATCTAAATAATTTCAAACCGTCTGCACATATTTCGCTCTTTATTTTACAGATGTCATAAAATACCTGCAGGACAAATGTATCTTGATCTTGTATCTTGTAGCTCGTACAAAAGGTGTTATATAACTAACGGTATGTTAACATTCAAATTCTGCAAATTTATTGATGAGACGGTGACAATAAATATTCTACTGCTGTCTCATATGACTATAATGATGTTGACGATCGTTCTCCAATTAAAGCATTCACGACTGCGATTACGAAACCTAAAACGACGAACATATAGCAGAAGTCAGCCGTGAAATGGATCAAAGGCGCGAAAGTGCTGCAATTGGCCAGGGACCGAAGTAGATGTAAAGGTGTTCTACTACGATGTCGGTCAGTTTTCTATAACAGTGTTAAACATATTGTGTAGCTTAATGTAACTATTTAGCGTTGGCAATGATGATATGTATGTGACCGCAGTCAAGACATGCCCTATCCCACCAGATACTTAACACCACCTATCATCAGGAATAAAGCCTTGACAATTATGTGTGGTCTAACATTATGCTGTGCACTGAGTATTTCTATTCATACACATGACATATCCGTAGTTTAATACTCAAAGTCATAACATATTTTAGCAATATGGGAATAGTCCAACAAGACATATGTAACTGATTCTACTTGCTCTTTATCCTCGAAATGATGTGGCATTACAACGCTGGCCGCCTGTACACAACAATGGCCCGAACCGTGACCATATGTATACGGAGACGCAGTCTGGTTGACTCTTCGTTGGGCGAAGATCGATGTTGCCATGTGTGTTGCATGTATTATATTTAAGGTGCTATCAACAATTCAACCGACAGAAACGCATGAGACAATTTACAAATATAAATATTCCGTGCTCAAGCCCACCCTCAAAAGAGAGAGTTGGGATGATATGTTTACAGTTCTGCACAACTGGCGAAAACACAGAAGTAACAATGCCCTTTCCTCCATTAGTTGGTGTCTATGGTGTCAATTTGGTAACGGTACCCACCGTTTCTATTATAGTTGTGATTTTTTTTCCAAAAGACATATGCGCCGCATATGGGTGTCGAAATTCAAGCGTAAACACTGGAGTCCTGCCCTTACCTGCTTACAATAGTTCTATGTTCTGATCATTTCGAGAATAGTGCTTATGAAACTGACCCAGAGCTGCTCAAAAGTCTAGGATTTTGTAAGAAACTTAGGCTCTGAAATGGTATTGGCAGCTGAGCAGATAAATCAGGTGACAGTGGTGAATCACAGACTGAGGTGTCACACTCAAGTACTGGCGGCCAGCGTCCGTGCTGTTTGCTACACCAGGGGCGAGTGCCTTGCCGTCTGCCGACCAAGAAAGCTTGCTCTTACTTGTCATTAGGGGTGCAGGCAAATGTTTTGGTGAGTGTCACTAGGCAACTGCATTATTATATATGATGAAATGCATTGGCAGGGATAACTTCTGTTGTATGTATCCATGTGTCTTTTCAGAGTCAATTTGTAAACATTTACATCCTTAAAGGCTATGATGAATGAAATTGTAGCATACTTATTGTATTGATACCATAGATGGCTGACAAGTCTCTACAGACACAGAGTTCTATCTTTCCTTGGATAAAGAAATATTCAAGAGGTACCCAAGTTAGCCCATCTAACCAAAAGTGTCACCAGGGGCACCCAATATGAGCCCCAGGAGGAATATGTTGGACTGGTGGACAGCAATGATGAGATGGAAACTGACCCTGACTAGGACTTCACTGACGAAGTGATGATGCTGAGATTGATACTGATGATGCCATGATGTAGGATGTAGGATTGCCAACCGTTTACAGGAGCTATGCCCGCAGGGAATTTGTTTATGGCTTCAGGTATGACGTTATATGATCTAAGCGTTGGTTTTACTTCTGCGCATCGTTTATTTGTCTGTATTAATCAACAGAATAGGGACCCAGTATGATATATATATATATATATATATGTTCCGAATGCTATTCTAAAGTTAGTAGTCCTTGCTTGGTGGATGGCATTTCTCCACTAATCATATACGTCGAGTGAACCAAATATAACTAATTCAATGAAACTTAATTTGCCATTAATAACGAATCGTAGTGGAATTTGATAGGAAAACATATCAGTGTACTCACTGTTGCGTCTCCGTACCGTCGTTTAGTCGGAACTGGTACCCCAGGCATCAGTTGTTGTAGCAAGGGACTTGCAGATGCATGGCTCCTCTTTACAACTTTAGCAGGTTTCGCTGGTGAATTGAGACATAAAACTATCCCTCCACACGTTTTGGTGAATTATCTTCGTACAAGTAGGACGGTAAGCTTTTGTAGGAGACCAGGGGTGTGTTTCTACAATCTATGTTGTGAACAATGTAGCGTCAAACGAAATAAAATGGGATGTTGCTTGTTTCACGAAGCATAGAATATCAAAAAGCTTTTCACCAAAGCACTTTGTGGCAGATAATAGCGTTAGACAATAAAACATCTATCCTCATACTCGCATGACAGTTTATGTTGTCATTGTTGGTCACTGCCTTTATTAGCAAGGATTGCACTCAGTGAAGACGGACTGCATATTCTTAATGACTAATAGCAATAATTACTTCAATATCAATGATCGTTTGATCCTAAGTTAAGCCAGAGTATGAAATTGCTTTAAAAGTGGATCATGAGATTGAAAAATATCTGTTGCTGTGATGTGTCATGTAAAGCAATTATAGAATGAAAAAAAATTGATTATTTGTTGCCTCGCAATATTAAAGGTATTCTGGACACATTTTATAGAAAAATCACCATTTCACAATGAAAAACACACGCATTATGATGGTGCGTGGGTGCATTAATATCGTGGAGCTGAAATGCAATAACTGCAATCAAATGGTCAACTGATTTTTATACCTTGCTGTGGCAATAAAGCAGGCAAATCAATAGAAAAATAATTCTGATTGGTAAGAGTGTGTACAACATGGGCAAGGTAACAGCAAGACACATTTACCATGTTCATTATAACTTGATTGGGGTTAACATGGAAAGCCACCGATATATTAAATGAATGATCCAGATAATAACAAGCCACAATAATTATGCCGATGCAATTATATAACATATATTTAAATGAACATCCTGACTGCTAACAAAATTCAGCTAACTGGGCGCATATTTGAAAAATTTGATCATATGGTTAGTGACTAATTTGGGCGGGCAAATTGGTTCGCTAACATTGACTTATATCTCTAAATACTGGTATAGTTTAACGGTGAGAATACACCGCAGGCAATTGATGCGATTTCCAGAAAATCAATCAATGTTGCGATGATAAAACTGGACCAATAATATTACTTTCCGGTGCCGTTTGGTTATTTTACCTCTTATACCACTTTGATAAGCTAACGAGTCATCAATGTGTGGTCCACGAATTCCAATTAAGAAAATGGAATTGCGTGGGGTTACAACAGCTGGATCAATATTTAATGGAAGGCCCACATCTCGAAGACGACTGAACATATTTGAAAGAAATTTGCGGTTCTTACTGCACTTAACTATTTTGTACTACGTAACTTATGCCGTGAACTTATGTGAAATCAAATAATACACGCTCTTTATGTTTTAACCTATAGTCACTTAAAAATTATTATTTACAGGTGGACTGGTTGGCCAAAATAAGACCTTGTAAAATTCCCAGAACACAGGTATTGCTTGATTGCAATTCATAAAATGATTTTCTTCTGATAAACATGAAACACTTCAGACCATTCAAAACAGTTACAGTAGGTAAACACATAGCAGCATGACAGATATAAACGTCTCTCAACCACGTTGGCTAACTTCTGCGCATTAATCTAGCAAACCTCTACAATCATCACTCACATAATTCTGATAAATGAGCCTAACGTCTCTGCAATTATCACATGATATTCTCCGTACAATATTCAAGGGAACTAAGCCTAACGGGGATGTTTACGAGCAAATATCAATACACTGCACAACACGTAGGTAAATGGCATTATCTTCCATAGCAATATACTATCTTGAACTGCCTAATGGTAGGCTTGCTGAAAAATAAATAAGTCCATTCCATTTGCTATGTATATTTCTATATATATAGATATATATATATATATATATATATATATATATATATATATATATATATATATATAGAGATATATATATATATATATATATATATATATATATATATATATATATATATATAGATCTATATATCTCCCTCTATATCTATATCTCTCTCTCTATATATATATCTCTATTATATATATATCTCTATATATATATATATATATATATATATCTATATATATATATATATATATATATAAGTATCATTTGCTTTGCACTAAATTATATCTCTCTCATATATCTACATATATATATATATATATATATATATATATATATATATATATATATATATATATATATATATATATATATATATATATATATATATATATATATACCTATATATATATACATATATACCTATATATATAAATAAGTCCATTTCATTTGCTTTTAACACAAAATTACATAATGATGGTCTGAAATGTTGCGGTGCGTAACACCACGGTTGTCATTGGCACAGTGCATTTGTGGAAAACTAACTACGGCTTGTTGACTCATGGTAATGGTTGGCTTGTTGTAAAATTAATAAGTCCATTTCATTTACTTTTCACTAAATTGTGACAACATTTGTATGGTTCTGTCGCACTCTCAACTTACGTTAACTACGTCGGGTCGTATGACACCCACATTTATTGCAGCCATCTGGTCAGCCGATGGTGCAAGAGATGTGTGGGGGAATATGTTGATCGGCTTAGGGCAGCCCAGGATAAAATCCAGATGTCAACCACAATAGAATCTGTTTCATTAATTGTGCTGTATCGCCCGAGCACATCAACGGCTATATGCTGTATATACAACAAGTCCGACTAAAATTACTACTGTGAGTAGAGTCTTAATTTTGTGGTTTACTTTTACCGACTGAATTATCACTACGAATCATGTTTGACAGATTAGAATAATTTAGCATATTTATTTGGTAACAGAACACAAATCCTGCTATAGCAAATCGGGGCTTTCTCACTTGCAGATTGTAACATGTTTTAATTTGGCTGGTTGGATATCGGTCGGTAGTCTGTTACCAAGTTGATCAGTAACCATAGAATAATGAGATGAGTACAACAATAACCCACGACCTAAACCATTAAAAATCACCCAAATGTCCAGGCTACTGATGAAGCAGGTGAACAAACAGGTGATATGTACATGTTTAAGCTGTAGAACACAAATGTTTTGGGTGTCACCATAATGCTTATCCATATGCATATATATGCTATGGATATGTCAAATCTGGCATACTCTCAGTAGAATGCAGAAGTTTTATTTGCTAGTAAACTGCTCCATTGGTTCTAAGAGTGATTTTTCAATTCAGCGTTGATGGTTCCTGATGCAGAGATGGACAACATATCCAACGGAATGCTAACCAAGCCTATACGTGGTTCTATATATGTACGTCACACACCCCTTGCATATTTTGTAGATTCATCTCACATTTTTGTTGATGTTACTACAGTGAACGTCGGAGCATTTCTACATAATATAAAGTATTGTCTGACACTAGGTAAACTATTAGTAGCATGTTGCGTGTTGAATGCCAAGGCTGCAGGCACCCGCCTGTTATTTCTATAAGACAAAGCGAAAAAAAATACGGATCTTGCTCACAGACAGAGGTATACAATCTAACTAAATACAGGAGAACATAACGACGCATGTAACACGGTGTAAATTAATTTTGGTGGATCAATTTGTGCCGATATTGTATTCCTATATCAAATGTTTCTTGATATCGCGGGATATCACATTGCGGCGACCAATTTGTTGGCTTTCCTAACAAAAAAACATCAGTGATTTTCTTAGGTCGCCTCATTTGGATGCAATGACGTTCACAGTTTTGGATAAGTCTTGCAAACGTCCAAATTGGAAGCGTTCTTGATTGCTGGATGATATACATACTTCACAATGCTATGTGTATGGCCGTCAGTGTTATCACAGCCGACTATTCTCCCACCTGCCACTTGTCAAAAGACATGGTTCTGGTGTTTTTGCAATGCGAGGAGCACTGACGCACGTATATGTACCAAGATACTGTCGTACTAATGAATGATTGGTTGATATATAATGCCCTTGGTGTTATCGGAGACAAAACAAATATGAAGTAAACATCAGTACATCCGATATTTTGAAACAGTTTGCATGACAAATATATCTTCCTAGCATTTCGTGGCAATTATACAGTGACTGAATATTTCATTCGTCCAAACGTCCTCTTTGCAAATTTATAATCAAAACTTATTAATGCGCTGTTAATGGTAATTTGCACCGAGTGGTTCTCATGAAGGGGCGTTCGCTTGAGATATATATTTGTAAATATTTTATTCAATTATATACTCGTAATTTGCAAAAGGTTCTTGTAATTTCCCTGTAATTTTTAATATCGAGCGCCACAGATTGCACTACTTGTTAATTCTATCATCTATTATTTATCTACTTGTTAATCTATCTATCTATCTATCTATCTATCTATCTATCTATCTATCTATCTATCTATCTATCTATCTATCTATCTATCTAGCTCTATCTATCTATCTATCTATCTATCTATCTATCTATCTATCTATCTATCGAGCGAGCGATCTATCTATCTATCTATCTATCTATCTATCGAGCTATCTATCTATCTATCTATCTATCTATCTATCTATCGATCGATCTATCTATCTATCGATCTATCTATCTATCTATCTATCTATCTATCTAGCTATCTATCTATCTATAGCTATCTATCTAGCTATCTAGCGATCGAGCGAGCTATCTATCTATCTATCTATCTATCTATCTGTCTATCGATCTATCTATCTATCTATCTATATATATATCTATATATATCTATCTATCTATATATATATATATATATATATATATATCTATATATATATATATATATATATATATATATATATATATATATATATATATATATATATATATATATATATATATATATATATATATATATATATAAATATATATATAAAATGTCATGGCAATATGAAGATAGATTTGCCATTGGAGATCACAATTGATGGTCCAACGCTATTAATCTGCCACAAAGTACTTTGGTGAAAAGCTTCCCATTTCATTTCGTTCTACGCTACATTATTCACACCATCGATTGTAGAAACACCACACCTGGTCTCCAACCAAAGCTGGCCATCCCGCTTGTAAGAAGATAACTCCCCAATACGCAAGGAGGGATAGTTTTATGCCTCAGTTCATCGTTGATACCTAACAAAGTTGTACAGGGGAGCCTTGCATCAGTTAGTGTCTTGCTACATCCACTGATGCCTGGGACGAATGTAGCAATTCCGTCTACACGACGGTACGAAGAAACCAAAGTGAGTACACTGATATGTTTTCCTATCAAATTCTTCTATGATCCCTTTTAAATTGCAAATTAAGCTTCATTAAATTATATTTGGTTCACGTGGCGTATATAATTAAAGGAGAAATGCTATCCACCAAGGAAAAAATACTAACTTTAGAATCGCATGCGGAATAGATTTAAATTTATCATAATGGCTCCCTTTTCTAAAACTTTTATGGAAAAATAATAGTTACGCAGAAGTGAACCAACGCTTAGATCATATAACAGCATTTATTTGTCTGCCATGTTATAGGTTGCCATGGCGATCTAATTAGTCTATTTACTATCAGAAATAAAGGGTACACACCCACCCTGCACAAATACGAAACCACCCGGTATATTCATTTATATAGAGCACAAATTACGTTCACTGCTTTGCACCCAACATTTGTCAAGGGCAATATATCACAAAATAGTTAGATATAGCAAATCTAAACGTGCGTTCCGTGTTCACCAAAGACAAATTAAAGATTCATGAATTGCTCTGTTTATCAGAATTACATGTTGATATGTTTTTTCGAGTGAGTTGTAAGTCAGTATATTGTGGTCAACGCGTGAGTGCGGCGTTTATTCAAGTTACACATACTTTTTGTTATTATGTTATATAGAACGTTACAAGAAGCTCATCGCATTTGTCCTCAATCTATACCAAACAAACTAACACGCCTATTGATTTGGCCTTTACACCCGTCATAAGTAAATGTACAGTGAAGTCAGATACTACTGAGGGCTAACAATGACCACACGAAAATCACTTGTATTGCACATTACCTATATTGTTTACCATTTCCACATACAGTCAACAGATGTGGAATCGTTATATAATTCTAGTAGTAACTATTTGAAGTATTTCTGAAGTTCAGTGATTATCAGTAGGTTACACCCAATTAGCATGCCATGTTTGTTTAATTTGTAATAATCGTCTGTATGTTACAGTCTTACAAATCCACACGACCCGGGAAATGTTTCTATTCTTATATGAAATATATATGAAATCTATGAAGAATTTTACTTAAACTTAAGCTTCCTCGATGGATCGTTGATGCAATGCTTCTCCGTTTAGATTGCAGGACATACTTTGTCCAATCGAATGAAGTGATACATCAGCTAGTGGTGGCACAGACTTCTTTCATCGTGAGAAGTCGTCTTGAATGTTGGGTAAAATGCGGACATCCGAGCGCTGCGTGTGCGGCTGCTAGCGTAATCGAAACTGACTCTTCTCTAACCTGCCACTTGTCAACCGACACGATTCCAACTTATGTCGCAACTCCTGGAGCAATAACTCATGTATTTGCACCTAAATACTGTCGTTTTTATGATGGCACTGTAACAACCGTCAATGCGATGTAGCGTCTATTGACATCTCACCATATCTGGTCGACTAGCACATTATATAATTCATGTTTGCGTTGATCATCCAGATTGAGATGCCTGAAAATTAACAAAGCCTTAGTAGGTGTCAGATATGTACATATACTTTAATACTGCATGCCACAGAAATATCACTTTCTGAATATTAAAGAATGATTCATTTTCCTCATAACCAACATTTGTGTTTTTTTAATTTCGGGACAGCTTAGCGTTGCTGCGACACAGCCATCAATTCAGAAATATTTGTCTTCGCAGCTTATGTGTTTCATATATGCATACCAAGTAGCCTTCATAGATAATTCAATATCGACGTGCATATTAACCTTTTGATGTGGAGCGTTTGAAAGAAGTTATTTCATTGAATATCCACCTTCGATACCACCTTGATAAAAATACATAAACAAATGAAGACGTTTGACTGTTCAACTGTTGAGGGAGCGAAATAAAGTCAATGAAGTAGCAACCGTCGTTCCTGGACATTGCCAATATTGCTTCATTATACACGGTCGTCATTATGAGTATAACATTTTATTGTTTTATTGGACGAAGTGACCGCTGCTGCTAGGGGATGCGGCATACGAATTTCTACATCAAACGGTTTTGTAGCAGCTTAACATTTCCTTCAGAACACTTTGCATCTGCTATATTAGACACGGAAATCTAAAACTTGTAAAGGTTTCTTTGCGTTTGTCTGCAACGGACTTCGCTAAAATGGACTGTAGATGGCTGTAAAAACAAGCCAGCCATCTCCATCAAGAGAACATTAATGCTATGACATTGCAAGTGCAGGCGTCCGAAAATGCAAACCTCGGGCCCGTAGCGGCCTACATAACTTTTCAACCAACCGATCTTCGTTGAAGAATTGAATTAAATGTTTCATCCAATATCGTAATGTCTTTCTCTATTGCATTATCTCCCCTGCAAAGTATTATGAATACAATTTTGAATAATCGTGCTAATTTTGGTAATGGTCTAGAAAGAAGCTCCAATATGCGTTATATGTTTTTAATGAACTGTGCCAGAACCTAATTATGGGTAATAAATAAGGAACGGCAGCTACAACTTTGATATGATAGCCGTTGATGGCAGTTCGCTGGTGAGACCAATGATATGATACTGTGATAACTTGCACGTCAAAGTTACCTACAAAACTTGTTGAACATAACCGATTAGTAACTTCCTTAGTTCAAGTTGCTACATATCCTGGGGCGAATGGAGAATTATTGTTTATTGCGATCTATTGTTTGGCCATCACATGATACAAACGGTGTTTTTCAATTGCTAGTCAATCCAACCTTGCCCTAACTCAGTCAAAACAGAAAGTAACCTACCCCGATCTTCGACCTCAATATACGCAGTTGAGGTTTTTGCTACATGGTGTGAATGTATTGCCAGGTGATATTTAGGAATGATGATACTGGTGATGTCAAAAAATATACTGAATATACTGAGATGATTTAAATGATGCGCCATTCGCTTGTTGCATTATTATATGTGAAACATTACCTTACATAGAAAATTACTTTCCAATGTGCGGGGATGTTTTTACATTTGATTTCATCCGGTGACCTTATAAGAGAAGAAAGGTAAATCTACAAATTGTTGCATCATAAACAAATTGTTAACTTGATGGAACAACGAAGTCATCTCTGTACATCACAATAATAAGAAATACTCTCCTTAATAGCTGTTTGAAAATGAAATTTTCAATTCAGTTCTCAGTTACTGCAATGGGAAAGGAATCGAATAGTCCCTATCAATCTGAACTATCTTTTGTTTAATTGCGCTCCAGGTATGCGACGTTCATCTGATCATTGAAGCCGCAATGTAATACCAATTGTGGTCACTTTGACGTCAATAGAATCATATTGCTGAGTATTTTACCAACACCGCTTTTGGTTGGATGGTATTTAATTGTTCCGAAAGAAAACCCTTAAAAACATAAATCGTTATTGGTTATACTTCAACTTTTTATTAGCAAATTTATAGTACGCTACTGTGAATTCGGTTTACGAATAATACTGTAATTGACAAGCCTTGGTGTGATCTCTGTAATTAATATGCTAAATGGAGAGTGTCATCCATGCTGGCTAACCCAATCAACCAATGGAAAAGGTTGTTATGATAATTTCAGCTGATTGACTATGGATATGGCGTCATTTTAAATCTCTGGCTGAATCCCTGATCGAATCAATATGGATCAGCAAGCTGAAGAATGACAATATTCTCACACTGGCAAATACTCGTCACGTATGCATGCCATTGCATAGGAAGATGAGCCACGCACATAACTCATTGTTTTCTGTTTTGTCAGCCTACGTCAAACAAAACGAAAATAGAACCTTCTATAATTGCAATCAAAAATTTATGGAGCTCATTTGCAGTGACGGTCCGAAAATAAATTCTTTCAGATCAAAGTTATATAACATTTGCTCGAATACTCTCAATCTATTTATATGGTGTGGGCTTTCAGAATGAGCGTCCATTCATTCGTCATATTACTCGGATCATTAATAAATGAGCACAGCAATTCAAGGTTCGCAGAAAGTACCCTTTTCAAATTCTTAACTATGCAATCAAGCACGTCAGGGACGGACGTCTGTTCTAAGGCAAATAATCATTTAATGTTGCTTAATTCGGTTGAGAGTAACAATTACAATTACGTAGTATTAATACATAATTAATTTTTATTGTTTTTCGTAAACATAATGGGAGGAAGTCACTGAAACAATACTGTACTCAACCTAGTGCTATGCAAAAACACAATTGTGTTCAGTAAGACCGGCAGTAAAATCCACCACACAGTCGTTCTTTGATTTCATGTTCACATGGATGACACAACCGAGCCACGCTGCTTAATATACTAACCACATTACTGTAATATGACGTGTTGTGATAGGTTGAAGAGGTAAAGGTGGCCTTGATTGGATCATATTACTGCAGCTTCTTTTCTTTTACCACACCAACTGCAACGCAATGCTCATTTAAAACTTAGTTCTCATACTTTTAGGATGGTTGATGATACCAATGATTCAGTACGCACAGCCTGAAACATATTTTTTAATGAGTAGCAACCCAAAATTGACACGCTACCCCGATCGTTTCCTGAAAGTTTCGATAGCGTACATACGTTATTGGTCAACCCTGTTGGAAGCAAGCCTAGTTAAATGGAGTTCACGTAATATGTGAGAATCGTTGGACATATTAATTCACACTTGCAAATGTAATCCCATCAACTTCCTCGGAGAGAAGTTTTGTGCAGTACGTTGTTCTGTTTTTGTGGCGCTGTCGGCAGAATGGGCGTTCATATGCAGGCTCCATGATAAAGTACGCTGATGGAGCCACATCGCATTTGTTGCTCAATGGATGATGTGTTATACTTTGAGGTCTATTTATTTCTATGCGACAGTACAGGACAATTTAAAAGAGATAATCTGGTACTTATATATATATACACCCAGCAAGTCATCATCAATGTGACATAAAGCGACATCAAAATACACCCTGGATCAGAAAATGAGTTTAATTTCGTTACTACTTTCAGTCATATCCTATGCATTATAATGCAGCAATGTATATTTGGTTCAATGTTGGGCGGTAACGCTCCGTCACAAATGCCTAATACACATGATTTGTTTACGGGAGTTTCTTTGAGGACATTGAAAAACCTTCGTAAGACATCATTTGTGAACAGTTTAGCATTAATATTCTTGGAACAGTGTTTTGTCACTCGATATATTGAACATTATGGATTCCAAAACATTTTTCAGAACAGAAAATTATGAACATAATCATTAAACTAATCCCAAACAATTCTTCTCCTCATAATATCTACATGTGTTATCGAACAACAGAAGATTGACCTTACACAGATGTATTGTCAATTTTTGTAAGGTCTATTCACTTTGCTTACCGTAGTGATAGCTGAAGAATTACCTATGCTCTAAAAATGGAAACTGACCGCTGTTTAGTACTTTGGATTTTTGAAGAAAACCTGACAGCAGCAGAAAGAGCGGCCATGTTGTAAAGATACATTCATATTGATTTGGTCATTAGAGAAATCACTGCAAAAATAATAGCTTGAAATTTAGCAGGGCTGAGGCTATAGAATATAGTGGATATGAGAAGCAATGTGACGTACGCATCAACTCTCCAAAGGTGCTTAGTTCATTCATCAAAGAGCTCCTGCTCGTTTTTTTTTTGCCGTACATAATTACCACTTTGTTATACTTGTCAGCACTTGTGTAGAGTTAAACAAATATTTATGATCCTGCATTAATAATTACTGCCTCAAATGAGCCTTAAATTGCCCTAAGCTTTCCTTTTTCCAAGCCCTTCCAAAATGTATTATTTTACTATGGGTAACAGTCTGCAATGGTAAAGAATGGGAGCATTTCTGTACAATTCGTCTTGTGCCTGTGTCAAGCAAAATAGCACACAGCGGGTGGTTAGGTTAAAAAAGGAAACATATTGATCTGTTAGGTTAATTGTGCATAATATCACCTTTCGGTATTCGATTGGTATGCTTGGTATTGTAAACACCAACTCATCGATCATTGATCAATATTAGCCTGTGCATCATGGTGTAATAATGTATCCCCCCCCCCACACAAACCTATGGTCGAATCGCTAATATGTTACTATGGACCAACACAGACATAAGCGGCCTCTTAGACTTCAGGCAGTCAAGTCAATATCCCCGAGCGAAAGCGAACACTTGCCGAACACGCTCGCTGAATGAATTGTATTGAATGTCGGTGTCTCATTCTCCGGAGAAGAGGATGCCACATGTCCTCTGCTCCAGGAGAATGCCTGTGTCTGAGACCTGCGACTTAATGACCATTATGATGTGATTTCTGAACAAGTCATTATGATGTGGGAGTGCATACCGCTATGACGAGATTGTGTCATTACTTTCAGGCTATGGCAGCTGACTAACGCGGAAATTTGTAACTTTGTTAAAAAATCAATTTCTCCCCAGAATTGGCATAAGATGTGTCATTATGCATGTGATTGAAGTAGGTGTAATCATTTGTTACTTTGTTCAAGTGAACAATTACATAGGGGGATTTGCGAAAGCGAAATTATAATCTACTAAGGTTATTTCTGGACAAAACTCTATGTGGACTGTCTCAATAGCATGCTCTTAACATTACGCAATGACATGCAAAGTTAGAGAGTGAAGTGAGGTAGATCATGAATTGTTGTCGCGTGATATTATCATATGCGAAATTTCTAAAAACACACCGTCAATAATTGCGTTATGATGTTAATTATCAAAATATAAATGACCTAAACAGCATTGCGACCCTCGATTGAGACCCTTGGCTGCCTCCCATCTCTCAAATATGCAAAACAGCTGTCATGTTGTCCAACTGCTTAAACAAGTGGACTTTATTGATATATTTAAGCGCCTGCAGACCTAGTAAGGCTGCTTAGGGTTTAAGTACGTTGATGTGATCTTGTTGCAGTTTCTGGGTGTTAGTTATTACGAATCTAATGAAACCCCCAATCTTTCATGATACTTCTGGTTGCCTGTATATAAGCAAAGCTATCGAAAACACTTCATGCTTGTATATAGGATTCATCAAGGTAGCCACTGGAGATACACCCTGACTGTCTTAGCTTTGAGAACACTGTCTTCATACGCTAGGTAAATCTCCTACACCCCGAGCCGAGTCAGTTTGGCAAACAAGTGTATATATAAAGTCACTTTCTGCCACTGGCAAGGAGTAATAGGCGTCCAGTAAGCTATATTACACTCAAGGTCATCTGATTCAGGAGCGGTTAAAGGGTGTCTATCTTAAAGTGGCGGTAAACAACAAATGTTTTGAATTCTTTTAAGTTCAAAATCGGCCTGAAAGTACTTAGTTTCTTAGGTATCAGAAAAGCTGAGGAAAAAAATTTTTGGGGCTTGCGCATCGACTTTACCATGACACTTTAACCCAATAAATGTTCAATTTTTGCGTTAAAAATACTGCTTCTTTTTCTGTGTAAAGAGAACGCCATGGTTCATACATTTACGCTGGTTTTCGAGATAAATTTAATAGATGGACCTCGTACAATGTTCAAAATGTTCGGGTCACTGGGGACAGCTTTCCAGCTATTTAATCGGTTTTCAATGTTGCCTGCCTGAGTTACATTCAAATGAATGATCTCATTCAACTCAGCTTTAGCAAGAACAGTGTTAACGCATTGTTGTGCTTCTGAGATTTGTCCCACCCGGTCGTGGGTTGGCGCTCCCCTCGATAAGGGCGATTGGATAGCTTGCAACGGCCGCTGCTGCTGTCGTAAGGTCGAAACACACATCCACTTTCTCCCAACACTTTCATTCATCCCAGGTAAGAATGCACTCATATGGTACAATCGCTAGTTGCTGTCGATGTTTGACAAGCTCTTTCCACTTCCCTCTTGATTTCTCTTAGTAAACATTGGCAATTGTTCAAGAACAAGCAATATTATTAAGTATGCGATAAGAGAGTTTCGTGTAATGCGACAGTGACTAGTCCCTACTGGCTTTGCTGGGCAAGCCAGTCTCTGCAAAACATTCTGATGCCTTTGCAGTGATAGATAAGTATGAGCCCAACGAAATGGAGCGGCGGCTGCTACTGCGCAAGGGAGTATGCCCCTATGAGTCAATGGACGTCTGGAATAAGTCTGATGCTGCACTACCTACTACTATGCAGCAGGGCATATCTGCTGGCGACCATGAACATGCAGGGATGCGCCAATATGGGCGACAATCATGACCTTTACCCGCGAAACAACGTGCTGGTCCTGGCAAATGTGTTCGAGATATTCCGCAAGAGCTGTCTGGCGCAGTACAGTCTGGAACCAGCCCACTACTATGACAGTCCAGGACTGTCATTTGATTCACTGCTGAAGTGATTTGCTTGAGTTGCTAATATGCTTCACAGTGCTGGTGACAATATATATGGGCTACACGTAAACAAGGTGTCACTCTCCTTCTTTGGTAGATAGCCACAACAGCCTCGACACCTTAGTCAATGATTACGTTAATTAACTTTGGAGGTCGAACCTGACCCGCCTTTCAGCTGTGTAGCCATGTTGGGGGTCACCTAAAAGTGGCAGGGGGCAAAAATCGAAAACTCTATATATGCGGAACTGTCTGCCGTTGTTTTGAATTAAGTTGGGTGCGCTAGAACCGCTATTTTCTTTACCACTTACTTTTGGTCTGAAGCGTTAAATACGCAATAGGCAACAGCTAATGTTTCAAGATACAGAGTGATGCAATACTTATTCAGCATTCCTTATGCACTTAAATTAACCGCACATGCGTTTGTTTGTATTGTAGGGAATGATGGCGTTACAGTGGGTTTCATCGTTGGCAGAACAAATTAATACTGTTACGAATGCTGTGAAACCAAAATGAAAACGATTTATCCTTATTACAAGCTGATTTATATCTGTAAAAGCCACATAATTATATTAATTATTTTTCCAATGCACTATATTTATGACATTTGTATCTTGCTAGGCCAAGCAAGACATTATCTAATATCAATTTATATATAACTTAATACCAGCAAGTAGAAACGATAAAGCATGTTCTAGTTTAACCTTGAGAATGTATTCTGTTATATTCATTAGAATAATATATTACACAAAACAACCATGGGCGTTTAACAAATCCCTGGCAGTCTTGTAGGAGAAGTCAAGTTTGATAAATAGCTGGTTCAGAGCGTCAAATGCCCACTGTCAACATATAACGTCTTGTATTATGGCACAGGCTTCTCCTGTGGCTATTGACGAACACCTAGGTGACTCGGAAGGGAGTCAGCAGGTCGGTGAGTAAGCGAGAGTCAGATGACTAGTAAGTGAGTGCGCATGATCAGGAGAGTGTGTCAATACGCGTCAACCAGAGAATGATAACTCATGAGTAAGAGGATGATTAAGTATGTCAGTTGGTGCGTAAATGAACGGATGAGTGCAAATGCATTTTGTGGGAAAACGATTGGAAATAGCGGATGCAAGTGAGTGAATAAGAGAGTAAGTATGTAAGCGTATAAGTTTGTGATTTCAACAACGATGTTATATTTCACACCGTTAGTTGCGCACAAAACATTACAAGCATGTCTTTTATGGCCTTATTCGTATGCAGCGTCGATGCTTATTGTAAGAGAAGTAAGTGAATGCCCGTTAAGCAGACTAAACAACAGGGTTGTCCATAATTGGCTGCGCTAAAGAGGTGGCGTTTATTCTTGTTCTGCTTATGCGGGAACTTAGTCCAAACTCACTACGTATACTTAGGTAATGATGTGACTCATATGCTATATTACACGACAGAATATGTACATTTTGTCGAGACTTTGAGGCAGATGTCTGAGGCTTCTCTCAACTCTACTTGGGTTTTATGGTCTGGTAAATATAATCCTGTCCTTATTGTACCAAGACATTCTAGTCAAGGAACCCGCTCTTTAACCTAACAGCCCGATTGTTCGTCCAATGAATGAGTATGTGATATTTGCAATTAGGGAAACTGGCACTCTCATAGATCTCTCAATTTTGATCGTGTGCAATGCACAGTAAGATATATTGACCTCAGCTCGGGTAACTTCAAACTCAATGTTACGTAACTTATGGTCGAACAAACGCAGGGCACAGTGCAAGACACGCATGCTGTGCTTTCTTGGTTTCAACGCCGCGAACGTTTGTGTGCTATGATACTTTATTCATAGCAATAGCTTTGTGGTATTGTAGCAATGTAACGCGGTTAAATATGACAGAGAACAAAATATGAATGGGATGTAAGTTATCGTCCGGTAAATTGCACCTATTTTCGCGACTTCGTTTCGTCAAATGAGTCTTTGTTGCTTTGCATCATCAGACGTAAAAGAATTGTCCAATTCTTTATGGTGCGTGTCTTGCTCGCATCGATTTCATGAATTTTGGTGCACAAAAACCTTGACACTTGATCGACACAAGCCCACCTTCAAGCGACAGAGTAGCGAAGAGCTGACGCTATGCTTACATTCTTGCACAATGGGGTAAAACATCGGGGCAACTATACACTTTCCTCTATTTACTGATGGTTATGGTGTCAGCTTGGTAACGGTGAGCACGTAACTCAAGGTTTTGATTTTGATTGTCTAATGCCAAAGTTGGTAGAGAGTAATAAATGCAAACACACATTTTAGTACATTTTCATGAATAAACTTGAAGATGCGGTCTTACGGCAACAGTTGCAACATTCGTAATTATGAAGCGTTTTTAAGAATATCGCAAGATTGAAGCAGTAATTTATGTTTACAGTGTATCTGCATTATAGTGCCCAAGTAAAAATTTCGTTCTAGGTAAATCAATAGCTTTATACAGATTATAGACTTAGATATTATTTCGTCCAAGTATATATGCCCTTTTTATGAACACTGATCTTTGCATGTTATCTATGCCACTCAACTTACATTGAAACATGTTTTCTCTAACATATTTGAAATATACAATTGGTTGTTCTGTGTTGACCACTTCTTAAATAAGTTCTGCTACCGGGCTCTGCTTCATGGTTCGTTTTTTATTTTTACACTGATAGTTATCATTATGTATTAATGTCCAATTCATCCTTAGCTTGGGTGTTCATGACCAGTAATTAAACACTCGCCATCGTTATCGTTGGTTATTGGTTATATTGGTTTGTGTGTCTCTGCTACCTGTTACAGGTGGCACATCATACGAGCTATCGTAATCCACCATTTCAATTCCAATGTCAACCCAGCAGAAAAATCTTGTGTCGGACCTGAAATATATTAAAGCAGTATAATTTCTTTTGTGATTTGTCAGCCTATGCCATGTTGTTGAACAAATGTAGAAATCACCGACTGCACATTCTGTAAGACGCCCTATCCCTTATTGGCCAGCAAGTAGAGTAGTTAATTATAGACCGCGAGCCAATAGTAACTGACTAGTTAAGTCTTAACTCCTACGTGTCACATAAGTACATGTACATATTTATCCCAGTCAACTCTATATGTACCCCTTGAAAACTTGAACAGACAGCATCGTTTGATTGAGACTTTGCAGCTATGTTTATCATTCTTAACGGGTATCGTCATTTATGAAAAATGTTTCTTATTCAAAATAAGAACGGTAAAAGTAACCTTGCTCATTAACAACAGACTGCTTATGCAACATCAATAAGAGCCAGATGCTGCAGAGCATCCATTTCCGTATTTGCGCCCCATCTGTTTCCAATATCATTTTCGCCTCAAAGTCATCAATGCTGAGGAGTTAAATATTTTTTGGAGTTTACTTCGGCTGACATTAAAGGTATCCAAAAGAGATTTAACGGGCAATATTGCTGAGTGGGTATAAAATTTACAGGAGCACCTTGACGAATTAGAGTTAACTCATCTGTCACATTGCTTCCCATGTCCACTTAGCAGAATTATTCTTTGGCGTCTCCCCCATCTAGCCCCTGCCTAGTAAGGTGCTAATTTTATCCGCAAATAATCAAACACTTGTTTTTGCTGTGAAACATCGAAGGTCTTAATGAATATGAATTTATCTTTACCACATTTTGGTATTTTGAAGGAACAATGGTAGTGGCAGACCAAGTGGTCACTTTGTCTACTGCAATCGTTTTTACTTCGAAAACGTTAGAACACCTGCTAGTCTACATTTCAAGTTCATATTTCTTGCGCATTTTAGATAATTTTTCTATAAGCTAACATTATGGTAAGCGAAGGAAATAAAATATATAAAAGATGGCAATATATCACCATAATGATAGACTCCAGTAAGCCGATAACATATCTAGATTTTATGTGGAATGATCGTTAGGTATAAGTTATTAATTGTTCTCATAATTTGGTTAATAATATTCTGTTCCGAAAAATGTTTTTGGAAACTATGTTGTTAAAAATATCGAATTGAAAAGCAAAACATCATCCCAAGATTGTAAATTAAAGATATACTAAAATGTCTACTAAGGATGACCCCTGAAGGCTTCCGTAATGTCCTCTTATACCTCTTTAACTCTTCCCATCAAATCATATGTATAAGGCTTTCGTGACTAAGCGTTATCAGCCGACATTGTACCATATTTACACTGCAGCCTTATTATGCACTGGAGTTGACTGAAAGCAGCTAATACATTGAACTCATTTTCCTGATCCAGGGTGTCTTGTCCTTTTACTTTCAACTCAAACTGCAGTTGACGTGCTTGGTTCACATATATTTCACCAGATAGATATAAACATGCATTATATGTAATATATCATTCATCGAGTTACAAATGCATTCTGGCTCCATCGTTGCACTTTATTATGGAGCCTGCGTATGAATGCCAATACCACCGTGCTTGATTACATAGTATAGAATTCGACTTCCTCCCATGATGTCACTGAAAAAATTCATTATAATTAATTATATATCAATGATACGAAATTGTGAACGTTACTGTCAATCTGATAAAGCAACATTAAATGATAATTTGCCTTAGGACACATATTAGCCAAAGCCGTGCTCGATTGCATTGTTAAGAATTTGAGAGGGGCAGTCTCTGCGAACCTTGAGTTACGTGCTCATTTATTTGTACCCGCGTAATCTGACGAAAAAATGGATGAACATTCTGACAGCCAATCACATGATTTGGCGATTACTACACTCGTAAGCCAAAATTTACCGTAGCGGAACCGTTAAATACCCAATAGACAGAAGCAATATTAAGCAATATGGTGACTTTGATGACACAATGACCGACAACAATTTGTTTTACTTTTGCGGCTATAATGAGCCGATGGACAGTATTTGCAATGCTTTCAGAGCAATTACTTTAAGGAGAGTTCAGAGTGAAAGGGCCGGAGATGATACTGCTGGCTGCACTTACGGTGTAAGTATTCGTTCTGTTTCTTTCGCAAGGCAGTGGATGAGAACTTAAAGGCGAAATCCATTTTCAAACATCTGTTTTTTCTGCAAAAAGGTAGTGTTTTGTTTTCCTGAAGATGAGTTTATCCGCGGATGCAGTGGTTAGTTGCAGCTTAACACCCATACATATAGAGGCTTTGTTTATTTATTAGATAAAACATATATTGTTTTGTGTGGAGCTGCATTGATTGGGCACTCTTTCTTATAATCAATCATTATTTTCAAGTTCCTTGTGATAAATTCCTTTGGAGAACTAATCCCCATCCGTTCGTGTTATCCCAACAACTATGGAAGATTTATAGATATAACTAAGTGGTATTAAATGGAAGTGTCTTGGGGACAATTGTTTGCAGCACAGCGAAGTTGAGCTCCTATAACTCGCAATGACGGTGTTCCTTTTAAGGAAGATGTCTCTGGTCATTGTGGTGTACAGAGATACCTCCGGTGCTCCATCAAGTGAACATTTATTTCACGATGCATCTAGAAATTAAATTTCTGTCTAAGATGATGTTTTACTTAAATAGATGCAATAAGCAAATTTAACATCATTTGAATCACCTCAGAATATTTATAGTGTTTTTTCAGCCGTAGCATCATTTCTGAATTCCTCATGGCAAAAAACTCAGCACCAAACAGCAAAAACATCAACCGCGTATATTGAGATCGGAGATCGGAGTAGGTTGACATCCACGATATGAGCTCAATTTATTCGGTCGCTGCGAATGGTATCTGTCTTGATCGAGTTAGGGTTAGATTGGATTCGCGAGCAGTTGAAAAACACTGGTTGTATCGAGTGAGGGCCAAACAATGGATTACAATGATCAATGAGTCTCCATTTACCCCATGATAGAACAAAGGAAGTCTGTTGACACCTCGCTCTGCAAATTATTACAGTAACATATCATGCATCTCATTAGCGAAATATGCTATACGGCCATCATCTTAGAGTTGTCGCTTCCGTTCCTTATCTATTATCCTTTATTATTTTCTGTAACAATTCATCAAAACAAGAATGCTTACCGAAGCTTTTTTCTAGACCATTACCCACATTAGCACGATTATCCAACATTGTGTTCATGGTACTTCGTACGGGAGTTAATGTCTGAGAAGAAGGCATTCCGTTATCGGATGAAATATTTTTAAAACGCTCACAGTGAGATATTAAATTTCCCAAGCAAGACGAATTATTTGTTTCAATATGTAATACCTGACTAAGATATTGATCGCCAGTATGCCCAGCGTGAAAATAGTTAGCTCTTTGATATATAGAAAGCCAATTGATACCTTAAACCGACGTGTTCTTAATGTTTCAGAGTTAAGATAGCAGCACCGTAAGAGGTGTATACCATGCATTCTATCTTATTAGCGAAAGTGATATCTAAATATTTACTGCAGTAAGAGAGACAATTTGATATTGTGATGCAGTGATAATAGGATAATTAAATGAACAAACATATATTCAATTGCTTATTGCATACGTCTACAAAGTTGCCCTATAGAGCTAAGAGTAAGAAACAGCCTCATTACGATCTAATCGAATCATCCATGCATCTTTTAAGATAGCATCCAGTAAGAAGGATAGCTGCTGTGTTATAGACTAACAGTTGTAACTGTAAATTTGTCAAGTGGCATACACCGCTATAAATATGTAAAAAATATACAATTCGTCCTACATTGATCAATGATAATGGGCAAACGCAAGGAGTACAAAGGCGCGACTAGCTTGTGACTCATTATGGTGCTCATTGAGCACTCATTGCAGTGCTCGCTGTAGTTCATCCCTGTTATGCATACACGATCATCAACATATTCTTAGGGTGTCATGCTGAATTATTGTGTCATAGCATGCAATGGCAACTGAGTGTTAGTTCAATTTATATCAATATATAACCTGATCTATTACTCGATAATTTGGTACACGAATTAAGAATTATTATGGGGCACATATATCCGCCAAGTAGCGCTGCACCTGGCGGACGTGTCTTCAAGACCGCCTACAACAAATGATATATGACTTTGGAAATTAATTTGTATCATGCAAATGTTACTTTACTGGTGCGGCCCCATCACCATTGGTATTGATAATTTGCAATTCCTTAACATAATGCATTTTATTTTGCAGCTCTGTTCTTTTTCTTACGACTTACATCGTGCACATTTATAATTATATGATGATTATATAGAGGTGTATATGTTAAACCCGATAAGGTGGAATGTATTCATTTTAATGAAATGGCATCAGATCAATGCTTTAATCCCACCTGCATCCGAGGTACTGATATTGTCATAACAGCGCTGAAAGGTCGAGCATTTAGGTTGTCAAAAGTCTTTCGACATTTTAAGCAAGTCGTTTGACCAGGTGGGTTCAGAGTTTAGATTGATCCTTTCATAATTCACTATTAATTAATTTACTGCGTTCCTAACTTTATCAGGCATCATAACAATTTGGTACCGAATAAGACGTTGAGGTATGCCCTTAAACAACGATTGAGTGTCGCGGAATGGAATGGATATAACCTGTTAGATCGAACAAAACACGCGTCAGAGAAACATATTTTTCTACAGCAAGGGCACATTAAATTAACAAAAACCAATGTCAACTTGCTTACCCTGACAAATGGTGCAAGCACCCTGGGCAGTCAATCAAAATAAAAGTTGACGAAAGTACCACAACATCAATATCACTCGAAAGAATGCCATAAGATTTGCCAGCACAACATGGGGTTGCAAGTAGCTAGTGTCACGGATCGTTTATAAAGGGTATTACTGTTATGCACCGGATTGCACAATGTTATAGCTTTATAAAATATGAATACCTTTAATTTTTCGCTCTTATTTTATGCTTTGCATTGGTAAAAAAAATACATCTCACACATACTTCGTAATGCTTAAATAACGTTGCACAATGACCTTTGCAGCGTTACTTTGCCATTTCTTCGTGTATCTTATTAAGCTTAGTCAATAACCCAAAATGAAATTGGCAACGTGCAAAACTCGGATAGAACATAAACCAGATGCCCGAATTAGTAAGCCGCTGAAATGGAAAAAGGCAAAACGTGAAACGCAAAGCAGTGCTTATTGGTGATTTATCAAATTGCTGTACACATCAGAGGAATTTAAGAAGCGATACAAAGGTCATGTCAATGACATAATCAGCGATGTTAGCGTAAATCCCCTACTAGATTGTGCGATAAAAATTGCTGTCGACTGATATTTAGGTCCATGCAGAGTATCGCCAATAAAGTGCGCAACCTGAAATCAGCCCACAAGGGTCAATATTCACTCAATTTTGATATACTTATCAACTATCTTTAGTCATACTGATTAGACACATATACACGCGCACACAATTTTGGGCGCGACGGATGGTCTGTTCATGAAATATAATAATATACATTTCATTGCATAGACGGTTGTTACCGTGCCATTTAAATGCCGACATTATTAAGGTGCAAACAAAGGAGTCACTGCTCCGATAGTTGTGACATAAGTTGGAATCGCGTCGGTCGACAAGTGGTAGGTGAGAGGAGAACCAATTTCGATTGTGCAAGTAGCCGTACACACAGCACTCTGATGTCCGCATTTCGCCCAACATTTAAGACGACTTCTCACGATGAAAGACGTCTGTGCCACAACAAGCTGATGCATCACTGCATTCGATTGGACAAAGAATGTCCTGCAATCTTAACGATCCATTAGAAAGCAGCATTGCGAAATCAATCGATCCATTAAGAGCAAATTGTCAAAAATGGATACACCTAGGTGTCAAATCGTTCATTATCGAAATACGTGATACTTTGCCTGACGCTGAATAATGGCCTGATGTTAAGTATGTTTGTGGGAGCGAGGAACAATGCGGCTATATGTTGGGTTCCTTGGGTGACAGTAAAATTTCCGTCTATTGGATGTCGGTGTCAGCCAAAGCAAGTAAACGAAGTGATGGATAGCAATGATTCTTCCCGCTAAAATGTAGTTCTGATCTAATAAACCTTGTTTATGAATATATTATGTTTTATACGTATTAGGTGTCTCAATTGAGTGATAACCGGGAGTAAGGACTCTACTTTTTGACAGGGGCTTAGGTCCCATTCAGCGAGTGAATTATCTAGTGCTGCTAATATCATGGGCAAAAGATATTTATTTCAGTTCTGCTGTTTTAATATCTTCATATTACTTATCCGATACAGGCATTTTATTCAATAGAACGGATACAACATTGTGCATCGATTGATAACCTGCCGAGTATAGAGTACCAAAAGGGTCCGTTGTGGACCCCTTGCTATATATGATATATATTATCAAAAGTTTTGCGGAAACCATCGATACTATTAGTTGCCGACGATACATCAATAAAAAAGCTTGGATAATAAAGACATTGGAGAGTCCATAAACAGATTATATTTGTAAATAGGGGCAGGTCTATTTAACGACGTTCGAAATGCAGTAAAAGATATTCAAAATCAAATGCTTGTTTCTTTATAAACATATAAGAGCCAAATTCATAGATCTGTACATCTTATCCGTACAACAGACACGTACGATAAACAGATTGCATTATTAAGCTTCAACTAATTGCCGATTATTTTTATAATTGTTAATAATAGTGGCTGCCACAAAAGGCTTTTAGTATTGTTGCTGTTTTTTTTATGAGGGTTAGTTCCTGCCTTGCCCTGACATGGATATTTGTGCTTAAAGGGGCCTCTCCGGAACTGTCATATAAAATCATTGGTATCTTGTATGAGAAACATAGTACATTGACAGTTGGAAAATGAATTGAATCGAATTGAATAAAACAACTGTATTCTGTTGTTGATGAAGGGTTTTACGCGTCATTTTCTAATGACATTACAGCGACATATAAAACTATGCATTGATTAAAAGGAGGTGCGTCGACACCATTCAATGTCCGCTAAATAATTCGTTTGGAGTGTATGAGAGCTTTTTCAGCAACCCACAAATATAAGCTACTCTTCGAATACAACATTCTACGCTTAGGGATCAGGAAACAACTCCATGGAATGAATTTAATAATATAATAAACGGGATTGGCGCGGATTAGTTGATTTATGGTGCGCAGATTTGGCTCTCTTAAAATAGATGGGTTAGTCGCAGCAGGTTTTCTGAATATCGGAGCCGCAATAAAATGAGTAGACATACGATAACAGCATGGCATATCTATAAATCATATGCAATTTTTCAATTTCCGAATATTTTAGCTAAATCACTTATTATCCAGCGGCGATTGCTTTCACAGCAGTGAAATAAATCTATCAAATATTTCGAAATCTTAGACCCAAGATAATATCTTAATAATACGTAAATATCAATGTTCACCAAGTTAAGCTCTGTGCAATGCATAATGGTGTGCAAAGTATAATGGAGCGTAATCAATCTGCTTCCTTTGAAACACGGGCACCACTACCACCAGAACAATACACAGCAAGTATGTATCGATGTTTCTTTTGGCAAAAAATAACGATAAACACCAGCTGATGAACGTGATGGTTGAACAAGGTTATCAGATTGATCCTCTTCTGCTTGTCAGGCACAGCCGCTGGACACTAGACTTTCTAGAATGCATTATCACAATTAACATACCCAAATAGTTTGGCGTTTGCAAAAATTGAATATATGAATTATAAATGAATATCCCCATCACTTTAGACCAATGCGGAACACGCTTCAAGGTTCACCAAATTGAGCTTTGTGCAATGCATTACTCTTTGTTATGCTGCTATCAGCATGCATGTGCTGAATTCATGCGGAGGTCTTATTTGTAGTTCAATGGATGGAATATAATCGGCTATGTTAATATCCATGCCACATTATGAAACAGTTTACTAAATTTCTTAAAATAGCTACATCAATTTAGTCCGATGCGGAAGAAGCTACCATTCATCCCCATTCAGCCACATCATTGATAAAAGATATATACACAGTACGCTGACAATTAATAAATGCATTGCTCTTAATGTTTGGCACGCGTTACAAAGTAAACGCGGTATCGACTCTCATGCAAAAATTTGCAGCTTGCTCACTGAACATGACTCGACGCAGCCGCTTCATAATGATGCTTTGCTCAACAAATATTATATGACGATTTCAATCGACCAACGAGGTCTGGTATACAGCGAATATCTGGCGTCTAACAGCTGTATAGGATCAACAGTTTTCCATGGGACGGACAGTGTGTTAAATATATTCAATTAGATCTTCTTATGTCATCAATTCGCTGGCCAGCGACATATAATGTCCCAAAAGATTGATGATGTTCGCTATGTAAATATTTCATATCAAACTTCCAATAACACCCAAACAAGAAGAAGAAAATTTAAAAGATAAGTAAATAGCCTGGATAGTGACAAAGGAAATATCAACCTGCAGAATATTCAACATTTTGGTACCTTATTGTCTAGCAGGGGAAAATCTTACCATTAATACAATTAGTCGGCCATTGCTCTTTCGTGCTTTTTACCACGCTTAAGTATTTGAGATAACTGTTCTGCGTAGTAGTGACACGAACTAAAATAGGCGTCATTGACTCAAGGAAATGCAGATAAATATCAGAAAATACAAGTGTTTGCCAAAGCATATAAGCGACAACAAAGTCGTGGCTATTGTATTACAGAAACCGTATGACAAGTGTATGGTTCCAAAATGATGTAATACTGTTTTATGTATTTATCCTACCTGGACGTAAAATGCGTTTCGCAAGGTTAATTTTCCATATGCACCAAGAAAAGAAGTTGTCTTATTACCATGCTAGACGTTGTTATTGGTAAAACAGTCTTTATTTTTAGATGCAAGCATGCTGACCAAATGGCAAGACCAATGTCCATTAACAATGATAAACGATGCGATTAGTAAAATAAGTTGAACTACAAACCAAATTCTGCAACCATACGTACACAACATTTATTTAAGTCGATTAATTGTGTTAAACAAGATGCTATTCCAGTTCGGGTATTGTAGCAATGATATTGTACTAAAACGAATCTGTCCAATTTACCGCGGGATGATTGTCGAGGGGGATGAATTTACAGATCTGCACACCTGGTGGCCATAACTCATCATAGAAGAGGTCCTTAACCGTGGTGACATATTGTGATGCACTTGTCGTCAGGGGGGGCAAAACCTTCTCTGAGCGGACGATTGCTAATCAATCAGCTCACTGCAGTCAAAGAAATTATCTTCTAAAAAAACCCGATAAAATATCAAATGTGTGTTTGTCGAGTTGTAGTTGTCAATTGAAATTAGAACTCTTTTTTTGCTTCTTGGCTGGTAAGATAAAGCCGTCTATGCTGCCAATGACATGTTTCTCCCAAGAAATATTTTCATTGAAATTAGGGGGTAGAAATTTCATATCATATCCTCAATTTTATCCACCAGCAATATTGATTTATGCAGGGCCGCAATTTGACTTCACGATGCCAGAAGCTAGGTGTACTTTGTGACAAGTATAATACAGATTCATATATGACATTATGCTACAATGAGCGATATAAATGACTTTTGCCTCCATTTTTGTATTCAGTTTCAAAGCTTGTCATTAATAGAAGACTGCTTTCGATAAATTTTGAAGTTTGCATTTATTATTTATAAAGTTGACTTATGGAGGGGTGAAATTGCAATATGGAATGCATGCGGAAAAGTTTGTAACCCTAGTCCGGAATTATCATCATAACGATGCATTTTATGACACAGTGAATATATTGCAAGCAACCCTGTATCTAAAGACGATGAAATGCATGAAAAGAGAACATCGTTCTGGACAATTATTACAAGCAAATATGATATAAACCACATTAATGCATGTAACGCAGTGCGCCTTACAAAGCTTTATGTGAGGCAGTTATTCTTCCGCTATTGTAAATTTAGCAGAACATTTGTCTGGTTAACATGTGGAGAAAAACGCCTGGGCGCACTTCTTTGATCATGTGACAAATGATGGTTTTTACGCGTTTTTCTCGCAGTTCTGCGCGTACTATTTCGCGGTTGATACATGCGGATGAATATCTGCTGCGATGCGCTTTACAGAAAAATGGATTTAGAGAAAACGTTTCTCAAATACAAAAATATTTCTCACCAGCAGACACTTCACGTTGTGGTTATTGCTCTCGAGGCCGATGTATCAGGTTTCCAAGTGCCATGGGCCTTTGTTGTCAAGCAGGCCATGGAATGCCACTGAATGGGCTGGCTCTGATGTCAAAGGAAAGAAGCAATTCACTGTGATTTCAGCCATCATTTGAAGTTTGGCTTCCAATCAGCCAAATTTTTACTGTTTCCATGAATGGTCTCATAACGATGTAAAAAGAGGCAGCAGGAAAACTCATTTACCACTTTTATGTATTCGTCGATAACATCCGAATAGCGACGGATGAACATCACTTGTTATTCAAACCATACAAGCGTTGCACCTTTTTAAACGACAACCATGACTTGTAAATATACATACCCATAGAATGTCGAACGTTACTTTGAAGTAGATTAATTACCATGTTGTTCTACGCTCCGATTAGACCAGGTATGTGAATCACAGCACTTGCTAATTGGTCCACAACTATCTATGTACCTCACAATGGTCTATTTATCTATATACAGAGATTTTTTGCTGATTAATTTGGCCATTTATGGCAATGTAAAAATCGTTGTACTATTTTGCGCAGCACAATATGACACATAAAATAGCCGTAGCTAATTAAAATGTCGTGAATAATGCTCTCTACTAATCTTTGTTCAATCTGCCTCGATCATCCGTTAACAAGCACACAATAACATGCTACATTATGCTGCGGCACTGGTGATCTGTATATCCGGCAATCGCTTCACGTTAGGTTTGCAATAAGAGGGCAATGGTATGATTTGACCTCTGGCCCCTTGCTGCTGAAAATAATTGTCTTTGGAGAAATGTATTTTGTCTTGTTCAATTCTTCATCATTGTCGAAATAAAAATGCGCCTTATTTCATGCTTAGCACCTTATTTACAACTGATCACCTGTCCATGAATCCCAGAGGGAAGACATAGGCATGCATATTATGTTTAGGTAAACTGGTGCATCCTCGCAATCAGAGTTTCGTTGCTGTCTGACGCCACTCATGGTTCACAATGCAAACAGCTTGTAGTTGATTGTGGTAGAAATTCCCATGATTATTAAGAATTGTTATCTCAGAGTCTTATATAGGTTCTTTGGTCACCATTAACATAAGCATGCAGACAGTGTGCGGATTCTATTTAGATTTAGTGTTTGTCGCAAAATACATGTTTGTAAATGACTACAAATGCAAGTACAATGTATGCAATCAGCAGTGTCATTATATGGACGACATTTGCGTACTAACGGTACAATATGGATATTTATGCATCCTCTTATGCACTTAGTGCAGCAATGCACCAAAACAAAAAGCATATCTCACCTTTGGTTAAAATATTGAGACAAATATATCCACTGTTAACAATAACGATGGCCAACAAAAGGGTAAGTAATGCTGCATGGTTAATACCGTTACATATCGTCATTCGCATCTTCTTACGCATTTTCTTACCTGTTACCTCTCTGCTGACAGCTGGTCAACAAGTCAACTGCTACAACGCATACAGTACAGATGTTTTGTGGGTCAACACATGTGAACAGTGCAATACGTCCTGCATTCTTTGTAAAATTCGTTGTCAGGCTTGTAGTAACCACAAATAGCAATAGAATAGTCTTCTGTTGACTCTAGTAGTGTGAAACTGACAACATGATGTACTGCTGCCGCAACAACAATAA
Source organism: Urechis unicinctus (assembly GCA_034190875.2). Lineage (NCBI taxonomy): Eukaryota > Metazoa > Annelida > Polychaeta > Xenopneusta > Urechidae > Urechis > Urechis unicinctus. The sequence goes on from CM067345.1 coordinate 48,843,479, forward strand.
CCACTACTACTACATCTAATACTTCTACCACTACTACTACAACTACTACTACTGCTGCTGTTGCTACTGCTTATGCTGCTGCTGATGCCACTATCATCACAACACTCGCTTTTATTTAATCAATTGGTATCATATACTCCAATACTTTCGCTCTGTTACATACAAAGCTAAATATAATGGCTTTGCTACTCTCCCTGGCGAAACTTATTGCATCCCTATAAATGTAACCCTGCATTAGAGCCGTGGGTATTTAATATACGACCGGACAAATATGTTAAAGTTTCTATACATATAACCAAACGCAATCATCGTTGTTAGGTATTTGATTGCCAATTCTTACAACAGTCAACCATAAAATATCGTCATTTATATCCTTAATGCTCTACTCATTGTCAATAGAAGCAACGGATTCTAAATTGAGACGGCAGAATGAATAGTTCATCAATAACCTGCTTTATATAACAAAGCATCACGAGCACAACATGACGTGAGTATAACTTTTGTGTCAGTTTAACTTAACATGAGGCTATTAATCTTTTGTTTCTCACGTCCCGTAGGTCCCGTAGCAAATTGATACCAACCTTATCCTTTACAATTGCAACTGTGTGGTCATTTATTCCTTTGAATCACGTCAAAAAGCTCAATCTCTCTAACCACGACTGACGAACCAGGTCCCAATGATCTGATCAAGCTCACGCGGGTCTCTGCCGAACAACACACGCTGACACGTGACCGAGATATCATAAAGCACTGCCACCTTCAATCGTTGTTGAGGAGCTCAATCAGTGCTTCACTACGGCAATATAACTACCCGCAAGTCATCCATTCATACTTGAACATCTATAAAACCATGATCCTATGTCTATCACTAATATATCGTCTAAAGAACTCTGCGCATACCAGATACTATTGGACGAGACGCCCATACTCTATAGACAGCCCTTCTGCTTGAACATCTGGCCAGGTTGGTATAATAAAACAGCAAATGTATCGTCTATGATACAGAATTTTTTCTTACGTCCATCAACTTTAGCACGATATTTTTCTGCGTTGTCCCACCAATGGGTTCAACTCTTTCAACATACGAAATGATTCCACTGCTCTACTATGCCCAACTTTTCCACCATCAACCCAATCATCCACCACGCCCCACCCATTCACCACAACCCATCTCTCTACGACGCCCCGCCCATACACCAGGTCAAAGACGACCGCAGAAGGAAGTACGTACCTCAAACAAAGTACGTACTTCGTTCCCAGTACGGCACACTTGGTTTGAAGTATGCATACATAAACATTAATTTTCTCAACTGTTTTGCAATTTGTGACATCATTTACTGAAATTTGGTTGGGTAAAATCGTGGTTACCCCCTTAGTTGTCACAGCCTCGATTTGGGATAATGTTTAGCGTTGCACGTGTAAGAGTAGGCTTTTCTTCGCGTTTTCAAACTTAAGTACGGCGGCCTTCGCGTGTCTTTCCCGAAGATTGATGAGGTAAGAATCATTTATGCATCAGTTTGGCAAAGTTAAGAACTTGTCTAGATTATATGAAATATAGTTTTGTGAAAATTGTATTGTTTCTATTGGCCAAATCACATGCCTTTAACAATATATCATACAGATCCATATTTTGTGAAGGAGTCGAGGAACAGCAATGTTTTGGTTAATTTTATTAAATTGTGTTCAAAATCACATACATAAAATATTTGGTATTACATAATAGGATACCGAGTAATCCCCCAGTGCAGGTACACTACAAATCAATTACCAGTATTACAATGAGGCAGATAATGATAACAAGTATAGTAACGTTATGACTGTTTGACAGCTTAAGGTATATGTATGATGTTGATACAATAAGTGAGATACAACTATGATATGTCTAGGATAGGTTACACAACGCAGGATAAAGCTTCTTTAATTGGTCATGACACAGATAGGATTAATTGATATACCTATTCATGTACAGACATACATATTTCAACAGCATGTTTTGAATGATAAAATTAGAGGAAAGCATTTACAAAAGGTGGGATGGCATTGAAAACGGGAAGGGTGGGAGAGATTCGGAACAGGGAGCAAATCGATGTGATGTCGTTGAAATTTAATTCCGAATGACAAAGGAACGCTGGTCACCTGACCTTATCCGTGCAGGATTTAATTGGGGCAGCCTCTTTCCTTCCAAGGAGGAAAGATAAGGAATTATGCCATAACGTTTACCACAAAATGCGGCTGGAGCGGTTTCCTGCCCCAACCTATGTTTTCATGAAAATGGAATCCAGAATAGAATATTCTCTGTGTGTCTCTGTTGTTTGGAATGGAATATATTGAACATAATTATTTAAACTTTCAGGGATCCGTAGTGGAAAAACCACACATGTAAAATACCTATTGCATACATATCGGTTGATACCGAACGCCGCAAGAGCAGAAACGAGAGGAAGAGGATAATACGCACAAAGTCTTATGAACTTGTTCAGTAGTGTGGTGGCAAAATTCTGGTTGAGTATATAGACGAGATCTGGTATACCCATCACAGGCAGAGCTTCTTCACTGAGAGAGTTGAAATCAACTTTCAGCGGCTTGGAAGGCGGCTGCACTGACTCATCACTAATGACTGAAGGAATGTTCAAGCCTGGATAGATTTCATTCACTTTGTCAATGCATGATTGACAGAACTTATGAGCATTTTTTTTAAATGGACAGATTCTTTCTTCCAACCACATCCAACAGCGACCTGTACGCTACACTCCACTATTTGTCTTTCCCTTGCGAACCGCCCATGTGCCAATCAGTTCGCCCAGATATTTAATACTCCTCCTTAGCTCTCTTCGCCGCCAGGGTTAATGAGAGCTTTTGCTGACTGACGTTTTTATTGGATTTAATATGCTTTAGCCTAAAAATCAGAACGCCTAATGAATGTAAGATATTGTTCTCACAGCAATGTGATAAACTGTTTGCATGTTAAGGGACTGCAAAAAACCTCCTGCTCTAGATTGATACTCGCGGCAGTTGGGATCATTTGCTTCAACAGTATGTTAAATACAATTAAGGTACATATCGGAACACTGGGTACATATCTGAACATTTCCGTGATATTTTAAAACACTAGTCATTTACCCCTTAGTTTTAGCAATGTCCGAACGATAAGTGAGTATGTATGTCACTGAGCAAACGCATCCAGCAGACTCCATTGTCTCGCTGAATTTACATGATAGAAGTTAAATCGTTGTGTGAAAGCGTTTCAATGAAATGAGACTGCGTAGGTCAACTTGACTCCATCATGACTGCACCTTAATAATTTGCTTCAATATGAGTACGCCGATATAGCGCGCCAATGTTCAAAATACAATAAAATGTTACAGACGAATCTGATGAGCACCACGACGCATTGAGATACTGCGATATTGGTAGAGAGGGTGTTTACAGAATCGCTTAGCGCGCTCAAGGCCATGCAATGTAATAATTTACTCCACTTGCCAAGCTGCTCCACATGAGATGGCAAGTACACAGCCTAACAAGGGGGGGGGGGGGGGGGGGTCACAGTGCTTGTGCTGCTCATGTAGCGAAGGCTGTTACCTTCGTTATCTGGTACGATCCAAGCAGCACCAGAAAAAGCAATGCTTGAGTGTGAAGATAGGGATTTTGAGGTGATGTCCTTGACCGCAAGTCGAACTGGTCGCCTCAACAATTATGTTTCATAATTAACAAAGCATGGAAATCTGTATTTTACAAACGGGAATTTTATATGTGGCGTACACTTACTTTCTGACACAAGTAAGTTTCAGTTACATGAGATTAACTGCCCCGGTGATACATTGCTAAATTACAGATGAAGTTGCAGACGCCAGCTGCTGCGACATCAATTGCTACTGTCGTAATATTATTAGTATTTGGCTGCACAATGTGGTATGGAATGCTGTACATGGCCACTTCGGATTATCGTTAAATGCTGTTCTATGCCATTTATAAGACCAGTATACCAGTTGTTAACAGAGGTGTTTGAAAGCTGTCATTTATTTCAATTTTTGTAAGAAATCGAATCGAATAAATATGGAATACACCGGTATAACGTAGCCCGATGTAGTCGATATTTGATAGAGCAGTCTGACTCTCTGGGGCATGAGGAATCAATCATTATAAAATCGCTTTCACTGACTGATAGTAATCGAATTGTGCGTCTCTGTGCTATCAGCATTCCTGTCATTGCACACAATCAGTCAATTGCATAGCTGAAGCATATTAAAAAGTGTACTGTTCCGTTATTGATATTCAGAAATTAAAACAGATCGACAATGGTCCTCACTAAAATATTCTACAGCGGCACTTAACATCGATATCGCAAAACTGAAGTTTGCAACACCTACTGAGAGACAATGGAAAGACAGCCCCTGCCTTCATCGTCCCTACTTAAAACATTAGATTTATTATGTATGTATTTTGTTCCAAAATATCAACGAATTGTCGTTAATGTAAGTGAATGATTTTTACTACTACTACTACTACTACTACTACTACTACTACTACTACTACTACTACTACTACTACTACTACTACTACTACTACTACTACTACTACTACTACTACTACTACTACTACTAATGGTGTGGATTTGGTAGTGTATGGACTGGTAGACATACACGCAGCAGTGGTGGACGCATATCCTACCAATCATCAATACATGTGTTGCAAAATCAAGCTGAGTGAGGCTAGTAGGAATCGACGAACGGCTGATTCTATGTGATTTGAAATATACGGCAAATCGCAAAGAAAACCCTCTGATGTGCGTACAGAGAATTAATAACGGTAGCAATCATTGGTCTTACAGACAGATGCGGATATAGCATTGCAAATGAATGCCTTTTGCTTCCGACCATATAAACACAATTCACCTTCAGTTCGTAAACTCCTTATGGATATGCAAGTACACATATTGATGAATTTCGGCTGCGCCATATCGGCCAGCAAGCTAATTATACCACGTTCCATGCTGTTAACGGCGACATATGTGTCACCACGGGATAGGCACCTGGTGTAGAGCTAGGCCGTACGGTTTGTAATGCTCGCACCCTAATGGCAGCAACTAATATTAGCATGCAGAGCAAGAAATGCGTACTCATCTTTCATAACCAGTAATGCATGGTTCGTTGGTACCACCCGGAATGGGAGCAGCAACTAATATTAGCATGCAGAGCAAGAAATGCATGGCTCATCTTTCATAACCAGACGAATATTCGCATGGTTCTGTTGGTACCAATTCTCAACGGATATGGAAGAAATATTATCATTGTAATGATATGATAGATAATAGATATAGTAAACACAGAGCTAAACAGGAACTATATAATTGTGAACCATCTTCATATGCGATACAGAGGTATGACATTCCCCTTGTTCAAAAAAAAATAATAATAATAATAATAAGAAGTAGAACATGAGCAATACTAAAACATTAATCGCGAATATGTGATGACACATGGCTAGTATTACAGCCGAGCAATATCGTTAACAAAATTCGTTGTATTTCTTGTCAAAAATAATAATTCATAACCCAATACCATATCTAACTACTCATTCTTTCATATATAGAGTGGGCTACTCAAGAAACCTAGCTGGTCTTCTTATGACCCGACCCGACCGGCTACATGTGATGCCTGTGGAACCTTTGGAGGGTGTTGGAGGGCACACATCGGGAGGAGCAAAACGCGCTTGGGTCGTGGCCTGTGGTGGAGCTTCCGTAGAGGGGTCGCCTGGTGCCTGTTGTGCCACGCTGTTTGTTTCCCTGAGATGGTGGCGGTTCCTTTGAACTGTGCTGCCACCATTTGTTTCCACTGTGTAGCTTCTCTCACTGTCGCGGGTCATAACCCGGGCCGGTGGAGTGGCGGTAGGGGTTTGGTGTGGCTGTCACCGTATTCCTTCTGGAGGAGTGTCCTCTGTTGATGGCGGTCTTGGTACGCCTGTACTGGGTGATGCTCAGCTCTGCTAGGTAGTACCGTTGATACAGGCCTATTGAATAGCATCTCCGCGGGGCTTGGCAGAACAGCATCAATAGGGGTGGCCCTAAGGTTCAACAGCGCTCGGTCGATGTCCTGGTGAGATCTGGCACATTTAATGATGGTCCTCTTCACGTATTTGACTCTGTTCTCGATGAACCCATTCGATCTGGGATACCTTGGGCTGCTTGTGGTGTGCGTAATGCCCCATTCAGTGCAGAATTTGTCGTACTCACTCAAGAAGCATGGCCCGTTGTCGGAGACGATCTCTCTTGGAGTTCCGAAGAGGCCTAGAATGTGCTTGGTCGACGATATTACTACCCTTGCTGTCTGGGACGTCAGCGGTACCACTATGGGGTATAAACTGTAGTAGTCAGCTATGATGAGGTAATCCTTGCCCTCGACAGTGAAGAGGTCGGTCCCAAGCTTCGTCCATGGGGTGCTGGGTTTCTCATGTGACTTGAGAGGCTCGTGTGGTTGGGCAGGTTGAAGGCTTTGACATTGGGGGCATCCCTTCACCAGGGCTTCAACATCCTTGTGCATCCTGGGCCAGTAAACGCTCTCACGGGCCAACCGACACGTTTTCTCTATGCCTTGGTGGCCCAGGTGAAGTTGGTCGAGGATGTCTGCCTGGATCGGCTCAGGGATGAGGACCTGTCGTCCCTTGAAGATGACACCATTTTCAATCGCAAGCTCGTCACGGAAACTCCAGAAGTCTCGCAAATCCGTTGGAAGCTCCTCTATGTCACCCGGCCAACCTGTGAATATGACCTGGGATAAAGCTGCCAGCACCGGGTCTCGCATTGTCTCAAGGCGGATCTGCTCCTGTTTAGCTGTGGAGAAGTTGAGGAGGTCGATGTGGTGGCCATCATACATCCCATCCACCCTATGATCAAGGCTGATTTCAGCCGCTCTCGCTGGATTGGGCAGGCGCGATAGGGTGTCGGCAATCGTCATCTCTTTCCCGGGCGGTACTTGAGATCAAAATCGTACCCCTGGATCTTTATCATCATCCGTTGCAGCCTTGGTGGTGCAGTGTGGAGCGGTTTCTTGAAGATGGTCTCCAGGGGTTTGCAGTCCGATATGATTGTGAAGGTGCGACCGTATAGGTAGTGATGAAACCTTTGGAGGCCGTGGACAATGGCGAGGCATTCTCGTTCTATACTGCTATAGTTGGACTGCGTGGGGTTTAGGGCTTTGCTGGCGAACGGTGTCCTGTACCAGGGCGGCGCCCAGGCCCTTCATTGATGCATCCACCTCTAGTGTGAGGGGTTTTCCGGCGTCGTAGTATTTCAGCCCTATGTGGTTCGCTGCGATCTGCTTGATAACCTAAAAAGCAGCCTGATGGTCGTCGTGCCACACGAAGGGAGTCTCTGCCTTGGTAAGGTCCCTTAGGCAAGCTGAGTGGGTCGATAGGTTTGGAATGTGTGGTCCTAGAAATGTGGCGAGGCCGAGGAATCTTTCTAGGTCCTTGCGGTCTGCTGGCGCTGGCATGTTCGTGAGGTCTTGCACCTTGATCGGATCCGGGAATACGCCATGGTCAGTGTATAGTCGCCCAAAGAAGGTGATCTGCTTTGCTTTGACCGCACATTTTGTGGAATTTAGCTTCAGACCTTCCTTTCGTGCAACAAGAAGGAACTCGCATAGCCTCCTGTCGTGTTCTTCTTCTGATTGTCCATAGACCACTATATCATCACTGATACCTGTGCAGCCGTCACATTGCTGAATGATGCGATCCATGTGTTCCTGGAACGCGTCTTGGCTGATGCACAGCCCAAACGGCAACCTCTTGAAGCAATATCGACCAAATGGTGTGCGGAACGTGGTCAATTCCTGGGATTCTTCGCTGAGGTGTACACTCCAGTAACCGGCTTTCGCATCTAGTTTCGTGAAGAATTTTGCCTGGGCAAAGGCAGGTGTGATTTCCTCCACTGTAGGTATTTGGTGGGGCCTTTTCCTCAGGGCTTGGTTGAGCCTTTGAGGGTCCAGACACACACGAAGGCTTCCATCCTTTTTCAGAGCGTATGTGAGGCTGGAACACCAATCTGTGGCTTTTGTGACCTTTCGAATGATTCCCTTTTCCTCCATTTGATCCAGCTCTGTCTTGATCTTGGGCCCGAGGTGTATGGACACCCGGCGCGGTGGGTCGATAAATGGGGTGGCATCGCCCCTAACTTGCAAAAATTCCTCACCCTGGAAATTGCCAATGTCGTCAAAACAGTCTGGAAACCAGGTGATCAAGTCCTGTAGGGTGTCGAGCTTGGTGCCTGGCGGGGAGACAGGGACCGGCGAGAGAGTGGTCGCTGGGTCTCTTCCCGATGGAGGCACAGGGGCGGGCAGGTCTGTAGTTCCTGGCCCTTCTTTCTTGGCAGCATCCACTTTGATCTCAACGATACCCATTGATCTGCAAGTTGGCAACCCCAAGATGGCTGGTCCATTGACATCAACGACAAAAAACTTGCTAGCGGTGGCAACCTTGTGGTTAGGCTTCCGGATCTGGAGCGTTATAGATCCCAGACATGGGATGCAGTCACCGCTGTAGGAAGTCAGTTTCACCCTTGGCTCTGGGTGAAGGATCTCTGAAGGGTCTGTCGCTCCAAACATTTGCCGATAGGTACGCATGGGCAAGGTATTTCCACCCGGGCCAGTGTCGACCTTGAGTCGTATTGGCCCTTTGACGGGAGGGTTGTCATGTTCCACCATTAAGGTTGTGTATGCCTCTGATGGACCGTCTGTCGAGATATCTGAAATGGTAATCACATTGAATGCTGCGGCGTAATCAACCGACTCAACTGCTTCTTCCTGCGATTCATTCACGTACAACTCGTGTTGCTTCCTGAAGCCGGGCTTGTACTGATGTGCCCTTCTAGTGTTGGCTTGAGGTTTCCGATCCTGTTGGGCTGTAGTTGGCGAGTTACAACTGGCCCTCGTATCTGGTGCTGTATACTGGTCGTCCTGTAACGGCATGGTGCCGCCTCTCGTTCTGCGACACGCTTTCTTCCAGTGCCCCTTAGCGCCACAGGCTGAGCATCTGTCGCGGTAGGCCGGACAGGACCCAAAAGCATGTCTCAGGGTGCAATTTTGGCATGGTTTATTGCGACTAAACGACTGGGCCTGGGAGGAGTCCCTGTTGGATTTCATAGCATCTATGTTGGTGGTGTAGAGGGATCTGAGAGACCGCTGGCTGGCCTCTATGACTTCATAATCTCTTTCCCGCTCTATAACCTCTTTGATAGGGTGCCCGATCGCCTTAGTCAGAAGCTCTTTCCTGAAATCTACAAACCTGGTTGACAGAATTACCATCTCAGTAAGTCTTTCATTTAATTCTGCCTGTTCGAACACACATTTGTTTGCCTTCTCCCTCAACCTAGAGACATACTCAGTCACACATTCATCATCCTTTTGTCTCATGGACGCAAGCTCAAGCCTGTGGACACGAAAGTTTATTTTAGCAGAGGCATCCACCTCACTCTCTATGAGATTCCAGATCTGATCTGGGCGTTTCTGTTCAGTCTCTGTCAGTCCGGATGCCATGATTCTACGCATACCTTCATCCCCCAGTGCGAGCTTAATCTTCGTGGCCTGTTGGGCAGTGTCAGTGATCTCGCCATCCTCAAAGTACAGCAGCATTCGAGCCTTAAACGCCCGAAACAAGTCCGCCAGTGGCTCGTGTTGCCAGTTCATTTCTGGTGTTTTCGATTGTTTAACCGCCATAATTCTCCCGTATTATCGCTCACCGGAAGTAGCGTATCGGTCTGCAAACGGATTATGTATTCGCGTAGAGTTTTGAGTTATGGCTTCGTTCGCCGATGGGGGTGTCTGGAACAGCAGATGTTGACATGACTTGCGGTAGGGGGTGTCGGGAACAGCAAAAGTTGACACCGGAAGTCTGCTTTAGTCTTTTTCGTCTGTCATCACAGCGCGGAAGGACACGGCACTGTCGGGTACGGCAACATAGTTCTGGGTTGCAGCGGCTATGGCGCACACAAATATCACACAAGTTCTCTCAGTATTGACTCAACACAGTCAGTAGAGTGTTGTGGGAGCGCAGTAGTTGCCGGAATGTTTCCGGGGACGGCGGCGACCGAGTTGTGGTCGGCAGGCAAAAATGGCGATCTCAGCCGGGCGGCGGCGTCTGCTCGTCAGCGGGAGCGAAACGGTAAGAATTGTCCGGTACAGTGCAGTCGGAGATCCGAGATGGGGTTCACACGTATCTATAGTCCATCGGAATTCATGCTGTGGGTTTGAATTTCTCCGCCGCTGCCACCATGTAATGATATGATAGATAATAGATATAGTAAACACAGAGCCGTCAGTCTGGTTGGAACTATATAATTGTGAACCATCTTCATACGCGATACAGAGGTATGACAATCATGACAATAAATTACATCCTTAAACATTATGCATAGGTGCTGTTTCTTTTCATTCGTTATTTCAGGCCCAGAATGTTATGCTAATATGCAGTCATCGATGGTAATTTTCTGTTGTGTTGCTGATTTGTCACTGGCAGATGGTGGATTGGCGTTGAGGCGAACTTGTACTTAACATTATCGTTCGTACTTTAAGATCCAGCTCATGCGCACGATCAGTGTGACGCGAACGGTGCTAACCATTCGTCAATGAACGATGGCAGTTAATTACACAGTGAACTGCTGACGGTTTGGACCCTTTGATGGAAAGTACATCCTATTGCCCAGTGTAAAAGCCAAGCAACATATACCCATCAAATTCTCTGTGTTCTACCCCTATTGACTAATTATCGTAATTCCGCAAACGAACAGAAAATCATCACTAAATGCATTGTTGATTTGCATGCCACCAGACATCATGACGCTGATGACAAATATCCAAAACACTGAAGGAGAAATACTATATTTGTGCCTAGAAGGCCACAAAGTTTCATGGGACTGCATTTAGTGGTTTGCACGAATTATATTTCGCTCTTATGACTGTTCAATCCTTATCTGGCCAGATTCCAGATAAATGAACATGACCCTCTAAAGACACACATCATTGACATTGGCAAATTCACATAACATCATTCTAATAGCACCTCGGTTAGGGAGCTGAATCATTATCCGGTGTTAGCAAGTGGTAATAAGTACAATTGCAAGCATAATAGTAAACAGCTGCTTGTGCAGACCTAAGATCCCGATAAACCGGCTAGCTGGCTGCTTTTCTTGCCAATACACATTGACAAACTCAAACGTGAGCGAGCTTTAGCTCTCAATTATATTCATTCCCGTTCCACATTGCGGGGTATTAAAATATAGGCTTGTGATCAGTAATTTATCATTGTATAGCGGAAAGGAAAATAAATTGCACGAACTAAAACGGAAACGAATTCTTCGATAAATTCTAAGTCTTATTCGGTAAATTAATTTGATAATTTCAGCTAACTTATTCCACCATAGACACACATATTGACGGATGGAGTTCAATCATCACGTTGAAAGACGGTGTATTTTGCTATTGATATAACAATGAGTATGAGCACTTGTTGTATATCATTGCCTTATAATCGGGATGTGATGTTGAGCATTTATTATTTATAGCAATGACTAATATGGGAGCATGTGAAATTTGCACGGTCATGAAGAACATGAGCTTGCACAATGTCAGAGACGGAATGCGTTTAAAGTAATTTGTTGTCCCTGTCGGGCACAATATATCAGTGGAGCAGCTAGATGGCTGCTAGATTTTACATAAATGTTAGGATAATGGATGCTATTGACAGTTTTAAATGAGCTTCGTCTAATCTCTACAATATGTTAATCACCGCCAGATAATTATCGATTGTGTAACCATTAGCCGTAAGCTTTATGCCCCGCGCCGCCACACTATGCTACCTTTGTCATTGTGTATCATTCGATACAATGTCCAAGCGATGGCCCAATTACGCCACGAGTGTTAAATGAATGAAAGAATTAAATGTATGTCGTTATGTATTGACATAGTTTAAGGCATCATTGGTGCTATGTTATTTAGTTCCGAAGTGAAATTCATTTTTGGTTGTGAGTTACAGATAATTGAAGCCTCCTGTGGATCATTGTAAATAGTTAGTTACTTGGTTTGCTCCGGCAAGTGTATAAAGAATTATTTTACAAATTAATGGTCATGTGGTTTGGGCAACGCTACGCTGTACAAACAGACGACAGGATTTGGTGTAATCTTTTTTATACTTACCGAATCACGAGTGTCTGGTAAAACTAGCGTATTGGTTTTGCGTATCTGTCATGTGGTATGCTGTCTTCTCAATATGAAAGGATTACCGCGGGAGCTAATTTGCGTAGCACTGGACACACTCGTCTCTCGGCTACCACAACCATAGCTGGTGCAGCGGCAGACAATAGAACTCTTTTGCGTATAAGCTGGCCCTCATAGCGCGTTGTGAAGATTTGATGTAAGAAACCTCCATTATGACGGATGTCAGATATGGATTGAGGGTAACAAAGTCAGCGGTGGCACGTGGACTTAGTGACACAGCTGCAGCTTTTAAAACATCTTCATTTGGCCATGCGAAATTGTGGAGATGATTCTAATGTTGGTACACATGTTGTTAATACAGGACCAACACAGGGTACCTACAATATGGCATTGTAGTATAATGTGTGGTGCGGATGTTCTGCTTAAAACTTAATTGTATATAAAAAATACCAAAGGCGCGAGTCATCAATAATTTGATCCAGAAGTTATGTGGAGACAATACCCCAAACTTCATTATTTACATGAAGCTATTTAGTCACGGTATAAAATTTATACTACGGCGCATCCTGCCAGTGCCTTGGGGGTTTGCTCATTTACGCCAACATGATCTTTATGACGTAGGAATGGAACGCTATCAATATACTGCGATATTCCTCCGGTTAAAATGGTCTTCCATTGCTTTTTTCCTCCTTGATCAGCTGAATGCAATGCATTTCTTATGGCTCTATTATTATCAGCATAAATAGCATAAAACGCTGCCTCCATAAGTACCCGAATAAAGGGAGCATTATATATTACAAGCACAGCCCCTTAGCAGTCTAATGGGTGGAATATGATAAGTAATGCATTATGATGGTCATACGGCGAAACGTGGTAGTTTATTAAGAGATAACCTGATGACATGCAATAGCGCCCTGCCATAAAACCTGCACTGTTTCATCAACGCAGCAGCCAAGGATCATTTTGGTTGAAGATAAAGCATAATATAGTATCAAAGGCTTTTTGCAGTTGATCCCTATGCATAGTCGAGTAGCAGCTCCTTAAAGTGTTAAGTTACAAGCATGAGACTAGGAGATGATTGACAATCAAGAATATACATGCAAAAACAAGTTCATATTGTAATTAGGCATTCACAGGGAACGTCAGTCTCATAATATTACATTCAATAAAGCAAGAGCCTCTATAAATTAAACAATGAACAACATATTATGCTTAGATATGACATAACCTCCACAAAACCGTTTATAACGAATGCCTAAAATATTTAGTTTGTGGACAGGATATACGTATAAAATGTATACACTTATCCTGGTATAAATCAACAAAATTATCTACGCAATTCACATATTCGCTAGAATGGTGAATAGATCAGCTGCTGATATATATATATATCTACGCATATCATATATATATATATATATATATATATATATATATATATATATATATATATATATATATATATATATATAAATAAACTTAGCCAGTATACATATATTGATAGTCGTTGATGTCGTAAATACAATGAGTTAAATGGGTCAAACGTAGCCAAAAAAAAGTGCTTTGTTTGATTTGGCATGTTTGAAGTTGCAATCTTTTTACGAGAACGTCTGTCAGATCACTTGGATGCATACACCTAAGAGACCTAGAGGTGATAAAAGTAATAATGTATAAATATATGTATATATATATATACATATATATATGTATATATATATATATATATATATATATATATATATATATATACATATATATATATATTATATATATATATATATATATATATATATATATATATATATATATATACATATGTATATATATATATATACATATATTTATACATTATTACTTTTATCACCTCTAGGTCTCTTAGGTGTATGCATCCAAGTGATCTGACAGACGTTCTCGGAAAAAGATTGCAACTTCAAACATGCCAAATCAAACAAAGCTCTTTTTTCTGGCTACGTTTGACCCATTTAACTCATTCTATTTACGACATCAACGACTATCAATATATGTATACTGGCTAAGTTTATTTTGCCCCATGGTGAGCACGGTTTGGACGTTGACAAAATATGTTAATTCCAGAAGCATTTCTTAACAGCCGCTAGCACATCCGTGTCGATGAAAAATACTCGTTCGTTTAAGATAGCAATCGGCAACGCTTGCTTAATATTGTGGAAAACATTGTGCTGGCATGTTATATCACTTCCTTAAGAACTGTGACAACTTGCTGATAGCCTTATCTCACCAATCAGTAGCCAGAGGAAACCGCTTATGTTCTCCTTGTCGCCGTCATATAACGTTTACGGATGTCAGTTATTTTTAGCAATAAGAAGATAATCTGAGTTTGACGCAAAGCACTGAAACAAAAAGCGTTTAGAATAAATGAAATGCAGACGGTCCTTCTTGATTAACCCAGGCAGGCATGCAATCCTCAATCAACCAATCCATCTAATTAGCGACACTCATGTTTTCCTCAATCTCCATAAATCGTGATATTGCCCATTGACAACTTAAGGCCCATTTTGGACATCAATTGTATCCCTGTGAATGCTTTGCATACAGAAGTCTTAGAATAGGTATCTTGATAAATGTTACCGAATCTCATAATGTAGATATGCTTTGTCATCAAGCCTTTTTCTTGGAATACTATAACGCACAAGGAAGGGTAATATGGATGTTATAAAATGCGTTCGTTATCAGTTCCATTTTAGTAGTTTTAATGCTACCGTAACTTAAACAAGGTATTGAAACAATGTTCAATATAATATTATTACCATCACTTTTGTGCGGCAACAATAAATAATGTGTTAATACAACGAGACACCAGGATCTTAATGGAACAAATTAGCAGCTTTGGTGAAATAGGGTACATTGTTGCTTCATTATTGAGCTCGTCCTGCGATGATCATCGATTAAGAGGCATCGCCGATTTCGCAGAAACACATTTCCGTCAATGAGTCGGTGGTTATAGACAATTTCACAGAGCCATCAATTTATAGATATATGTAAGTGAGACAAAAATTATGCCGTTTAATATACAGAGGAATAATGGGTGCGCGGCTTATCTTTTAAATTATCTGAACGGGGTGCTCACATCTAGCTTGGTATCAGTGTTGCACATACTGCTACGTCATTTTATCACGTTACCAGTCAGGATTATGGTTTTGCAGTTGCATCCAAGATGTGATCTACTGGTCAATCCACGTTATGCAAAGCTTCTCCAATGGCTACAAAATTGCAATTTGGGTAAATATTCATGTTTTATGGGGCTAACGAGTGCCTCCAATGTTACATACGCTGATCAAATGTGGCCGTAGATATACAGCAATTGTACCTAATCCCTGACATATATTGTCCTGTTTAATCAAATCACATTAAACTCAGCTTGATGGATCCAAGCGTGAACCAGTGAATTATTTGGAAAACAGGCAACGTGCTTGAGAGAGTTTTCCGATTTTAGGAATAACCCCAGCTGGTGAGAGATGCATCCCGCCTCTTGAAGCATAACATGACATTAGCAAGGTCGTGTTGCATTATACGACATGTAAACGGGGAGCAGGATTTTGCCAAATGTAATTAATTGCAGCATCTGTGGGTCACGATTCTTTCCGCATTCATTTATCTTTAGAATTTATAGTGTAAAATGCAGGCAAACGGATAAGATGAATTGATTTGCATTGCAGCAATCGGTAATCAAACAATATTCAGTTCACGTTTAAACGTCTACTTGCATCCATGGAGTAAGCAATGCTTCGACGTGTCGGAAGTATATTATTAACAAAATTTGTTCTCGCTTTACTTGATTACTGGACCTGGTCTCTTACCAATACGGAGTTATTCTAACCCATTAACTTTTTAAGATGGTTTTAGTGCAGTCTAAAACAGTCCTCAGGAGGATAAAATTCTGAGCTATTGTATATGTATACCACAAGCGGATGTGAATGTTCGAGTACTTTAGATGTTCTCAAATTTCTGATAATAAAACTGCGTTAATCGTGATATCCGAATGTTCACAGAGTCACCATCTCACGAGCCAGTTAGGAATCAAGGAAAACTTTCCACCCCCTAATATTTCAATGTGTTATTTATTGTTATGGTTGTTATGTACTTGCATGATTGTTGCTTTTAGAAGACATCACGGAAAGATGTAATGGAAACTACTGAGCCTGAATGCGAGGACTCACCTGGTAATATTTTACTGCAATAACTATCAAATAAACTTGGTTTGAACTAAAACACATTGTATGTTTCTTGCAACACCAAGGTAAGTTCGGAACTACTTTTGGAAGTTATTAACTCTCAGCTGTTTTATGGCAATTCTTGCAAAAACAATCACATTAAACAAGTTCACATTTTCACATGGTATCTGCAATTTAAAGTTGTCATATTTGTTCAGTTGATTATTCATTGTTGCAAAAGGATCAACCGTTATGGCGAAGATCCCAGTTGTAAAGTAAAATATCGAACTTGCTCGCGAGACATATCGACCAAGACCGATGCCTGGTACCTATAGTCTTCAGGAATTGTTTAGATCATCATTGTGATTTATTA
Organism: Urechis unicinctus; assembly: GCA_034190875.2. Lineage (NCBI taxonomy): Eukaryota > Metazoa > Annelida > Polychaeta > Xenopneusta > Urechidae > Urechis > Urechis unicinctus. Next base: position 48,860,245 of record CM067345.1, read on the forward strand.
ATAGAAAAAGCTGAAATACATCTTGGCAGAGTTAAGTTGCAATATAAGCGGACATTTCAGTTCAAAATTCAATGTTTACAAAAAGAGTTATTGATTGCGTTTCTTTTGACCTTGCACTTTCTTTCACTAATCTTATTGCCAAAACCTCGTTCACAAGCTTTGTTCGGCGTTCAGTTCGTTCCATCATTTGAGAAATTTAAACTACAATTCCAGGAATCTTCATTAATGGCCACAGTCAATAATTTACCAAAATTAAGAAGCGGGCAAGAATAATAGCTGAACAGGGTTAGACGGCGATGCTCATTATGTTTTAGTTCTCGAATCGAACTAATTGTGGTTTTGGCTTGTGTTAACATTTGAAAATGTCCAATGATATCAAACATGAAAATATGCATGGGAGATAGCTTCAGTGTAACGCATAACATGAACACATACAATAACGCCTATTTGTTAATTTGACGAACATCAACCTGATATGAGCATTAAACGTGAATGATATCTACAATATGATGTGTACGTATAACTTTCAAATTTCGCCCTTAAGAACAAATGTATAAGAAAAATGCATGTAACAAGATTATCGATGTGGGCGTTGAAATATTTTAAGCGTCGTTCAATTTGAATGACTCCAGACAGCTATATTACAGCTATATTCAAACAATGATTCATTTATGTAGCTCTGTAACATATTCCTCAATTTATGTTGTATTGAAACTCTTCCGCTCGAAAGATGTTGATTTGTGTTGTTCTTAAAGCATGAGTTGTTTAGGACAAGTCAAACAAAATCCGCCTAGGTCTGTTTGATGCTATATGTAAGCCAAGCATACTGGTGCCTTATTGTAAACAACGTGCCGCCACCATTTTTACTTGCTCATATAGAACACCGGAAACGTCTGCTTATACTGAACAATTTCTTTCATGTTTTCATATATGTGTTTACTGAAAACTTACATGTGATTAGATAAAATATTGCAGCACCCAAGGCAATGGTCGGCCAACCAATTTGGTGCCTGGTACTTTGTAGTTCCTCTCAGAGAAGATGATGTTGCTGTGGGAATGTTGCTATAAAATTAACGTGAAAAGATATTTGGTGCGCAATAACGGTAGTTTTGCAAACAAGCTTGGCTTTGTGGTGCGCTTTTGGTTTAATCGGTTGTCCACAACATGAAAATTCAACCCAGATGACAAAATGAATAATCCTTTGTTAACCACGTAATGATGCTCAATGAATGCTTAAAAGTTTAAAGGCATTTCAATATAACGCATCCGCAACACCATCCGCTCATATTCAAATACGTACACACAGATGAAAGTATCCTGATCATGATGTATATATTCAATGATGATTGCCTACTATGTATTTTCTGCTATTTAAACCATGAGTTGTAGTTACCACAGTAGAAAAAAGCGAAAACGACAACCGTACTGTCGGTCGAAAATGCAAGATATTCTTATATCAACATATCAATGTCATATCAACTGTATTTGGTTGAATTGGTTAAACCAAGGTATTTAATGAGAAGAAGACTTAGACAGATACAATGATATCACTCAATAAATGTTTTATCAACACGGACCCATCAGGCGAACGTGCGCAATGAATAAACTGCATGCCAAGGGGATTGAATCAAGGTGTAATAAGGCTGACAACGAAGGGCATTCCATGCAGTAACTGCTCGACTATTCATTTGAACAGCTGTGCGCAATCATGAATACAGCAGGCCATTGTTTTGAGTATTATCAACGCATATGTCTAGCTGATTTGTGATGGTCGTATACGTTAATCACTAGATCTGCTTGTTTCCGACGCAATAACGTGTTTAATATGTATGATGAGCCCCAGGCGTAGGTTTGGCAATAAGATTGTCTAATTATATCATGCAAAGGCGATTCATAAATGTGTTATTTGCTTGCATGTGGTTATGAATGATGTGCAATGATATACGGTAGACTGCCCAGTGGCACATTTTTTAGCCAGAAATAACATTGCAAACATTGGTTGCAGCGACGTAATTTTTTACTGGTGAAATCGCAGATACAGTGAATGCGCTTCACAAATAACTTGACCAGCATAAAGTGTGCTACAGAGGTACGGCTTATGCATCAGCGGCAAGTATCACATGTGAATATAAGTAGAAGTCGAGTTATGCAATGACTCGCTCCATGTACCAATAGATGATGGAATAAGAAAATCTAATTATGCTCTAATAGCAATGGCGCACTATGGTAGAAAACCATCAAGTATAACCTCGGAATAAGGTAAAATGAACATTTGCAGTTTAGTAGAATTGCTAAGGCCTGTCTTGCATGTATTCAGTTTTGGCGAGTACCTGACAAATATTTGCGAAGTCAGACTATGCTGTTGAGTATGTTCATACTATGACCGTGATCAGTTTATGTTACCATTTCGCTCACATGTAAATCAACTATGTAAATTATAAATGTATCCGTGCTGTGAGCAATCACAAAATGTAGATTTGTATGGGGAAAACGGTGGAATGCAGCAATACAACCAACGTCTGATCCATGTCACTACCACCATAACTTTCATCAGCTTTACATTGAACGGGAATATGATATGAATGCAATGTCGACAAGTAATCATTTACATTACTTATTTTGCCTGGGATTTATGGATGCATTTTCATCGAAACTGTCATTCATTCTTGTATCTTGCAGAGACTATTCATTCTGCCATATTGCTTTGATCCGGACCAGTATGGTTAGCGGATTAAGTTCCGTGCTTCCTGATATTGCTTTGATCCGGACGAGTATGGTTAGCGGATATAAGTTCCGTTCTCTTCCTGATATATATATATATATATATATATATATATATATATATATATATATATATATATATATATATGCGTTCATCAATAATATTGCAATCCGATGCATCTTTTGTCTGATTTTAGAAAATTTGCATTTAGAGTCATTTGCAAGATGGTCGGTCATTTTCTCATATATCCTTATAAAAATGCTGCGAAACTAAAAGTGAGTCAAAAACTCGATTCAGCACCAAGAGCTACTCAGTATTATATAGCGATAGATGCGTACATAAATGGTTTAATTTGACTTTAACAATCTATCCGTTGATACAATTATTGATATCGTCAATGCAGCATTTTGCAATATCGTTCGATAACGTCGGTGCAACGAACATGTCAACTGCTCAAGCAATTATATTCAGTATTATCGTCATCATCTGCATTATACAGCTGTAACCGACCGATGCATCCATTAATGATCAAAACAAGGATAATAGCAACCTACATAGCTAGATGATGCTGTGTCGTATGTTATTCCTATCAAAAGGATGGGAACAACACCGAACATGAGCTGTAAGCAGTAATTTTCCATCGCAAATGTGCTCTAATGTTATTGCAAAATTTTTAAATAGTTCAGCTGATAACTTTCATGAATTATCAAAGTTGCAAGTTTGTAAAGAAGCCCTAATCGTATGAATATACCAGTTTACCTGAACATACATGCTCCCTGTAGACCGATTAGAAATATTGGACAGGTAAACAGGCATTAATTGATGTATGCATACATCACGTAATTTGGATTGATCAATTTCTACACTCACATTTGGCTTTTGGCAAACCACATATAATTATTATTAATCCTAAAAGCTAAATAATATAGTGGAATCTGTTTTGGTAAGATTCCCGGACAATACGACCGCGATGAACCAGGCAGCATGCAGTAGGCATTATGCTTTTGTTCGAAACACACAATGACAAACACAAACATGTGCTTGTAGAATGTTTGCTGTCTTTTCAAATTATAAACCTTTTTATGTTTCGTAACAAGTAAAACAAAGCCGACAGTGGTGAAAATGACAAATTTTGAACAAGAACAAATTACATTGAAGTCACTTAAATGACTGTTATCATCAATTACGCAGAAAGAAATTGTACAGAAAGTAATCACTGCTTCAGATGCAGTGCATAAGCAGTTGAAATAAATTATCGGATTATTATGATGATTGGATATTGACCTTTCCCCGGGGTTTTTACAAAGGCAAAACATTCATTACCAACAATATGCAAAGTCGTTAAACTTAAGCGTGGGAAGAAATATCTGATTTACTGGCAAAAAGCTACAATACAAGTAAAACGATTGCATAAGTATCTACCAACAACTCATATTAAGCATTTATGCAAGATCAAGCAATGGCACAATTATCCCTCAAATAAAAATTAAATGAAATAGTTCAATGTATACTGTCAAGCATTCAGATTGTTTAAGAATCCACTGCGGTACTATGTTATTCCTTTTATGCCGCCAGTTGATACTTAAAATGATGGCAATGGCAATTGTTTCCAGCATAATGAGCATGTTAGATGCAGGATACAAAATGTTACTGAGTTAGCAAGACATGTAGATATCCAGATACCTCATGAGTTTGTTCACCAAATATGACAGAAGGTGTAGTAAAATTAGTCAAACCTTGAAACCACAATGCCCAGCAATATATTCACTCCAAACATTTCATATTCCTCCTGATAAATTTACGAAAACTAACCATTCGCACCAGTTGTCCAGCATGAAGTGTTCTCCGGAGTACAAATCATTCATTGTGTTCTCTCTACGTTTTATGTATATAAATATGCATATACGAAATTGCCTGGACACAGTTTCTGAAATTGATGTACTCTCAGCAGTAAGTACTGCAGCAGTGGACGGTAGCAAACATGTCATATCCAGATAATAGTTATGTGCAGCATTAGAAAACACTGATCAGCGCTGATGTACATCCAGGGCATATATAAGATAACATGACGATAAAACTTGAATGATTTTCATTCCACCATTACTTGTATGAATTTCCAAAGTATTTTTCTCGTCGAATAATTCATTTTCGAGTCTTTTGTGCTGTAACCTCGTTGGCGTAACACTCTGATATGTACCACACTGACGCTTTACAAAGACAGCCATTACAACAAGGATGCATAAATGTGACAGGCAGCTCGTCTAAAGCACTGCTATTCTTACAATAGGTAAGGTGGCTGCAGAGGGAGCAATTATGTATTATGCACAAAGGTTCACAAATTTGGCCATAATTGTACTGTGACCCTCGTTAACATCCCTGAGTATTCGTGTGAGACATTAACCAAACAGGGGCATGAAACATGGCAGTGCTAAGGACAGTATTTTAAGTGCATCATTGCTTTTAATGTTTCTCAAAAATAATCCATACGCATCCGATTTAACACTAGAAATTTAAATTGTAGCACATGAGGCGGATATCTGTTGTTGCCGTGTGTCACAGGCTTTGACCTTCAGGTGAGCCAACTTAACATGTCAGCGTTCGTTTAAGAAGTTGGTCCGCAAGTAGAGGCTGTCATGATATGTCGATGATTTCCCTTGGTCTTCACGTGCAGATGGCCATCAAATGATTGGCAAAGCTGGTAATCAGGTTACTTATTTATTCCATAGCAGAGCATGTTATCTAACATTTTAATCTTATGCGCTCCCACAAAACCGAAGTGGTAAAAAACTGAAACAATCGTGACACTTATTGATGTAGGTCAACAAGCTGTGGCTTCCGCGATAAGCAAATGAAATATAGTTAAGCCCTCACAATGTTTGAAATGTCTATCTGTACTCTTTTGTTATCATTACGTGAACTGGAATGGTTACAAAATGTTCGGAGCGTTATCGCATTAATAACAACTTAACGGTAAGAGACGCTTAAAAGACATTGAGGAAAGACAGGTATTACATTGTCAGCAGCTTTCAATCGTCGGGGATATCTACTGTTTTAATGTTCGTCTTAAATATCGGCCGCGAAAGTTTGTTTCCTTATTAACCAATTTTCGGGTTGCGCTGCTTTTGATACACTAGCAAGCACCCACATCAATCGGCTACAACACTCCACGGAGGCTATCCTTGTCAAAGGTTGACTTTTGACGATCCATATTAACGTCAACTGCATAACGCCCGACAAATATTTACTGCTCAATTGAACCTGAAACAAACGCAAATTTGCAATTTGCTGGTTAAAATATATCTTTCATCATATTTGTATAACGAGCAGTAAAACACAACTTCACGGATTGTGCACAGCGCTTTGAGATGTATTTCCAGTATGCATCTTCTATTTCATTTCACCGATTGTTCATATTGGAGAATAAGGCAGCAGAAGAAACCTTTGTTTTTAACAGTATAAACAGATAGCTACCTTGCTAAGGATAGATGGGGAGAAAAACGTCGAAATAAGAAGCCTTAGAATATTTCGTACCGTTCTGATGATAGTTCGTCGTAAAGCTCAAGGTGTTTTGTTCTCTATGTACCGTGATTGTCTACCCACATTTACTGTTGAGCAAACACTGTGCACGGCATGTGTTCCATTACGTTTGATATATACAATTCTTTCTTAATTCAGATTGCGCAAAAAACAATTATTCACATATCCCTGCGCGGCAGAAATTGTAATTGCTGTTGCATTAACTTTATGCTAAATATGATAATATTGATATTATTGATCAAACATTGTTCTGCTCTGCAATAGAATAGGCTAGTGGAAATGAGTATCTGCGCTCATCTTTACCTAGACATCTTTATATAACTGCGACTTGACTTGACCCAGGAACACCTTGTTATGGTGTTGTAATATTCACGGGGCCACACATCGCGCAATAATTCATAGTCCGCGTGTGAGTTAATGTGTCATTTTGCGAAATGTTCCTGACGGAATCTGACGAGCAGCACGATGATTGGAGATAATGCGACAATTGCATTTGTGGAACCTGCAAGTGAATTTAGGGTCACGCAACTATAATATATCACTCCATCTGCCAGGCTGCCCAAAGCACAACGCCAATACAACGTTTAGAGAGGCTGCATCACTGTGGTTGTAGTGTTGATATGTTTGAGACTGTAACCTCTATTATCTGGTGCGATCCAAACAGCATCCGAAAATGCAATGCTTGGGTGTAAAGATAGTGGAATCTAAGGTGATGTTGTGACCACCATGTCTATGCAAGGTGAAATGGTCGTCATAAACAATTACGTTGCATCGAAAACAATACCTGCAGTTCGTTTTTTATCCATGAGATTGCTTAAAATAACAAAGCATCACGAGCACAACATAACGTGAGTATAACTTTTGTGTCAGTTTAACTTAACATGAGGCTATTATTATTTTGTTTCTCACGTTAAAGGTCCCGTAGCAAAGTGATTCCAACCTTATCCTTTACAATTGCAACTGCGTGGTCATTTATTCCTTTGAATCACGTCAAAAAGCTCAATCCCTCTAACCAAGGTTGACGAACCAGGTAATCCGATCAACACACGCTGACACGTCACAGAGAAATCAGAAAGCACTGCCTCCTTCAATCGTTGTTGAGGAGCCCAATCAGTGCTTCAATACGGCGATGTAACTACCCGTGTGTCATCCATTCATCCTTGAACATCTATAAAACCATGATCCTAGGTCTATCATGTTTATTTCGTCTAAGGAACACTGTGCATACCAGATACTATTGGACGAGACGCTCATACCCTATAGACAGCCCTTCCCGCTTGAACATTGGGCAAGGTAGGTATACTAATACAGCAAATTTATCGTCTTTGTTATATAATTTTTCATAGGTCCATCGACGTCAGCAAGATATTTTCTGCGATATCCCACCAATGGGTTCAACGTTTTCAATATCCGACATGATTCCACTGCTCTACTATGCTCAACTATTCCACCAACAACTCAATTATCCACCACGCCCCACCCATTCACCACAACCCGTCTCTCTACGACGCCCCGCCCATACACTACACTCCACTATTTGTCTTTCCCTTGCGAACCGCTCACGTGCCAATCAGTTCGCAAAGCTATTTAATACCCCTCCTCCGAAATATCAGAACGCCTAATGAATGTAAGATATTGTTCTCACAGCAATGTGATAAATTGTTCGCATGTTAAGGGACTGCAAAAAAAACCTCCTGCTCTAGGAAACTGCGTAGGTCAACTTGACTCCACCAAGACTGCACCTTAATAATTGGCTTTTATATGAGTACGCCGATACAGCGCTCTATTATTTATAATCGTCATGCAGCAAAATGCTACAGACGAATCTGATGAGCAGCACGAAACATCTAGACACTGCTGTAGAGCGGGTGTTTGCAGAATCGTTTAGCGCGCTCAGGGCGATGCAATTGTAATAATTCACTCCACTTGCTAAGCTGCTCCACATGAGATGGCAAGTGCACAGCCTAGCGAGGCGGGATCACAGTGTTTGTGCTGCTCATGTAGCGAAGGCTGTTACCTTCATTATTTGGTTCGATCAAAGCGGCAGCAGAGAAAGCAATGTTTGATACGGATTTCGAAGTGATATCCTTGACCGCAAGTCGAATTGGTCGCCTCAACAATTATGTTGCATATGAAACAATGCATGGAAATCTGTATTTTACAAACGGGAACTATATATGTGGCGTTCGATTGCTTTCTGACACGAGTACGTTCCAGTTACAAGAGATTAACTGCCCAAGTGTTACATTGCTAAATTACAGATAAAGTTGCAGACGCCAGCTGCGGCGATATCAATTGCTAATGTCGTAATATTATTAGTATTTGGCTGCACAATGCGATTTAGAATGCTGTACATGACCACTTCGGATTATCGTTAAATACTGTTTTACGCCATTTATAAGACCAGTATACCAGGTGCTAAAAGAGGTGTTTGACAGCTGCCATATATTTTAAAGTACGCAGATGTCATTTTTTGGAAGATATCGAAACGGATAAATATTGAGGGTTGATGGAATACACCGGTATATCGTAGCGCAATTAAGTCGAAATTTGACAGAACAGTCTCGCACTCTTGGCCGTGAGGAATCAATCGTTATCAAATCACTGATTGACATTATTCGATGTAAGCCGCTGTGTTTTGGTATATTCATGCTACGCCATTAACCTAAGTGTCTAATGGTATGGTAATTTGTTCAGCTCCTATTCAGAGGCTCCTTATTGGTCACTAGGAATTGTGTGTCTCTGTGCTATTATCATTCCTGTCATTGCACACAATCAGTCAGTTGCATATTTGAAGCATATTAAATTATGTACTGTTCCGTAATTGATATTCAGCAATTATAACAGATCGACAGTGTCACTCAACATCGATATCAAAAAACTGTTTGGTGCAAAACCTACTGAGGGACAATTGGAAGACAGCCCCTCGCTACATTGTCCCTACTTACAACATTAGATTTAATATTTTTTTTTTCCAATCAATATCAATTAATTGTTGTATTTGTACGTGAATAAATTCTACTTCTACTACTACTACTGCAACAACTACTACTACTACAAATGGTGTGGAATTGGTAGTGTATGGACTGGTAGACATAAACAAAGCAGCGGTGGACGCATATCCAGCCAATCAACAATGCATGTGTAGCAAAATCTAGCTGAAATCGATAAAGGGCGGATTTAATGTTATTTGAAATATACGGCAAATGGCAGCAAAAACCCCTGATGTAGTACAGAGAATCAATAACGGTAGCGACCATTGGTCGTACACAAAGATGCGGATATGGCATGTATATGTGCATTTCAACAAAATGTCTTTTACTTACGACCACAGTAACACAAGTCACCTGCAGTTCGAAACTCTTTTATTGATATGGATATGCAAGAACACATATTGATGAATTTTGGCTGCGCCATATCGGCCAGCAAGCTAATTACGCCACGTTTCATGATGGACTGTCCCGGATGACGAACACTAGCAATGGTTTATCTGGACGAGAATATCACTGTATACGCGTCTTTTTTATCTATAGAAAGGGGACATACGCATTGGTCCGTCGATTGTCTTTTACAATAAGTTATCAAAAATATCAGATACCAGTATATGACTGTTGAAGTGTTGAATATGAAAGAGCCGGCCTATTTTATTATGTATAATTTACGGACACATATATTGTTGACTTGACGTAATACTTATATATTTGTATCACGCATGTGATACAGTGATTCCAATTACGCTATGGTGTGTGTGTGATAGGCATTGACAGGTTGCCCAGTAGAGAGCCGTCACTCTTGAGGCAGTGCCCCGGTTACCCTGATATATTAACGGCAAGACGATGAATATGGTATTCCCCCTAAACCATTATTTACTAGGCATCAGTGTCAATAAGGATTCCTGACACATGCTGAGTCTGCTCTTAGCTACAAATGTTATGGCATATTTAACATACCATTTATGCTGTATTCGTTTCTCTATTCATTCTGCTGAGACTCTCAAAAAACCTAATAGTTTTGGTAGCTCTGTAGACAAGAGAACTGCGTACGGATTTATGCAGAAAAAACGGCACTGGTACCTGGATATTCAACAGTTGTCTATGGCGAAGAACTGAACGACATTGTTTTATGGCTCGCGTATATTTGCAGAACAATTAACGGCGACAAGAAGAACGGCCTGGGACACCCGGTAGTGAGCTAAGCCGTGCGGTTTTTAATGCTCGCGCCTTAAGGGGAACGGCAACTAATATTAACATGCAGAGCAAGAAATGCATGGCTCATCTTTCATAACCAGACGATTATTACAATGGTTCTGTTGGTTCCAATTCTCCAAAAAATGATAGAAATATTATCATGACAATCAATCCATCCCTCACCATTATGCATGGGTGCTGTTTCTTTAATTCTGCTGATGTCTGGTGGCATGCGATTGCGCGCATAATAGTAAACAGCCGCTTGTGCAGACCTAAGATCACGATAGCTGGCTGCTTTTCTTGCCAATACACATTGGCAAACTCAAACGTTAGCGAGTTTTAGCTGTCAATTATATTCCTCTCCAGTTCCAATGTTGTGTTGCTAGTTACGGTTGGCATATATGTGTAACCAAACATGCAGGTAGTGACACATTTAGGACGAGGACAATTTACATTAAAAGCACCATAGTGACCCCACAATGACCGTAAAATACGCCGAAAATAACAATCGCAATTATTATCTGGTAATGATGCAACGTTGCCACCTGCTTGTGCAATGTGCGTATTTGAAGATTTTCTTGGGTTCGTACTTAAATATTGCTTATCTCAACGTTGCTACACAATTTCGCCAGTCAATTAATGTGCGGGATATTAAAATACAGACTTGTGATCAGTAATTTATTATTGTATACTGGAAAGGACAAATAAATTATGCGAACTTAGCTGAATGCTAAGTCTTATAATGTAAATTAATTAGATCATTTCAGCTAACTTATTACACGATTGACGCACATGGTGACGGAGGGAGTTCAATCCACGTGTTGAAAGACGGTCTATATTGCTAATGATATAACCATGTGTATGAGCATTTGTTGTATATCATAGCCTTATAATCGGGATGTGATGTTGAGTGTTGTTGCTGCTTGTTACCAAACCATAGCAGCATATATTATAATCAATATATGTACACGTGCATCTTAAGTGTGAGAAGTATTAGATAATGTACTAGCGAAGGAGCTACAATACCTCTAGGATACCTCTTATTAACAATTCAATAAGGATGTGATTATTATCGAATGAGAAAGAGCTTATCACTGTATTAATCATATCCATCGCAAATCCTGATTGCTATCGAAGCAACGCCGCAGATTGACTTTGGCTGCTGCAGACTAATATGGACAAAGTGACCAAATTAATAAAAACCCGTCCATAACACGCAGCCACAATAAGCTATATATACTGACATCCAAGCTGAAATGGAAAAACTGTTTTGTTACGACATATTACGCACGTCGTCTGTATAGAAGCATTGCATAGTATTTCCGGTAAAAGGCAGTGTTCTACAAATTTTGTGAGTCTGCCGCATAATCGGTTTGTTCAGGTACTTTACAGAAGATGATGAAAGGTTCGGTTATTTTAATGGCCTGTACAAAAACTTTATATACATTTATTATTTATAGCAGTGACTTATACATGAGCTTGCACAATGTTAGAGACGGCATGCGTGTGAAGTGATAAGTTGCCCTAGTCGGGCACAATATATCAGTGTAGCAGTCTTATTAAGCTAGTTGGGTGCTTGATTTTACACAAGTGTTAGGATAATGGATGCTAATGACAGTTTTAAATGAGCTTCGTCTAATCTCTGAGACAACTTGTTAAACACAGCAAGATAATGTTTTCGATTGTAAGCTATATGTCCCCGCGCCGCAACACTATGCTACCCTTGTCGTTGTTTAAAGTGTATCATTCGATATAACGTCCAAGCAATGGTCCAATTACGCCCCAAGTGTAAAATGAATGAAACAATTCAATGTATGTTGTTATGTATTGACATAGTTAAAGAGATTATTGGAACTATGTAAATTATTTCTGAAGTGAAATCCGGTATTTGGTTTTGAGTTACAGATAATTGAAACCTCCTGTGGATCATTGTAAATAGTAAGTGGCTTGGTTTGCTCCGGCTAGTGTACGAAGAGTTGTTTTACAAATTAATGGTCATGTGGTTTGCGCAATGCTACGCTGTACAAACAGACGCCAGGGTGTGTGGTAATCGTTTTTATCCTTAACAAATCACGAGTGTCTGGTAAAACTAGCGTATTGGTTTTGCGCATCTGTCATGTGGTATGCTGTCTTGTCAATATGAAAGGATTACCGCGGGAGCAAATTTGGGTAGCACTGGACACACTCGTCTTTCGGCTTCCACAACCAGAGCTGCTGCAGCGGTCGACGAGGGAACACGTTTGAGTGTAAGCTGGCCATAATAGCGCTTTATGACGATTTGACGTAAGAAACCTCCATTATGACAGATGCCAGAAATGGATTAAGTGGGAAAAAAAGTAAGGATGCTGATGTCGTGTGCATTGGACACCACACACATTAGGTGTTACATTGTGCCCTTGTATCGACACAACAAGATCTATCACCTCAAAAGTTCAGGGAGGCACACATGTCTGTGACGCCAACGCCTCTGTCAACATATTCTTGCTTCAAGGGTAGGCCAAACAGGTGCAATCTATATGACATCTGGCATGGGGGTAAATCTGCTAAGAAATTGGCACCGCCAAAGTCAGCGGTGGCACGAGGATTTAGTGACAAAGCTGCAGCATTTAGAACACATCTTCAATTGGCCATGCGAAATTGTGAAGATGATCATAATGTTGGTACACATGTTGTTAAAAAGTCTTCTCAATTATCAGCTATGGTCAAGGTCAGGAAGCATCGCAATGCAGACGAGATGGTAATTACATGCCAAGTAGAATCGTCATTCATAATGCACGGGCAAGAGAGTTATCGCAGGAGGCAAAACGCATCTCTCTTGTTTTTCAGTATTGCCAGTAATTCAACAACAGCACAGGATACCTACAATATGGCATTGTAGTACAATGTGATGTCCGAATGTTCTGCTTACAACTTTTAATTGTATCAACAATTTTCACAAAGGCTTTAGTCATCGATAATCTGATCCTGAAGTTACGAAGAGACAATACCCAAAACTTTATTATTTACATGAAGCTATTAAGTCACGTTATTTTTATGTTATAAAACCGTATCAGTTGTATTGCGGAAATAACCAAGTGATTTTTAAGGCCCACAAATTTATGCATGTAATTTACCTAGACTATAATTGTAATAATATATCTGGCCATATATCCATCTCATATCTAATTTGCCTAGACGCTACTAACAGCGTGAAACGAAGAAGAAGAGAATACCGATAGCAAATACCGGACGGTTTACTTTCAACCAGTAATAGGTTATATCCGAAATGCCGATATCTCAAATGTTGGCCCGACCGACTATGGTACGATGACCCCGGGATCATGAAGTGGTAACTAAGATGTGCAAAAATATTGCCCTCAAGCAAATAGTACACACTTATCAGAACACAAGATTGAGGAAGTTGGTCAGTACATTCAATGCAACATGATTTTTTTACAATATCATCGCTATTTGTAATATCTGTTCTTCGAACACTCATTTCATTGAAAGAAAACACTGAATTGTGCACAAAATATATGATGCGCATATCCTGTTTCCGAACATATCCCACGAATGATTTCTTGGTCATAATATTTTGGATTGCCAGAAGTTGGTTTTGTTCAAACTATAGGAGATAATGTTTCCTAAAAGGTGGAACAAAATAAGTTAAGCACCCACCATCGGCAGTGGATATTCTGGTGTCTGGTTCCAACCATCACATTGCCACCATTGCATGTCTATGTGTAGGCGTGGCTTTACCATAAAAATAGAGCGTATAGCTTAAAATGCTATTGTAAACGTTTGCATCACCTTAGGCATGGCACATTGTCAATTTGTGAATATATAATGCGTCTCCCCTCAAGCTACCGGAGCAGCAGATTATAAATACTCCCGTTATTATCATTTCGTCTAAGTAACCCCTATAGAGTACGTTAGACAACAGCTATCTGACAAATACCGATAAATGAGAGTGCATTGTATCCATTTATGAATATTGGCCATCAAAATATTCTCTTAGGCGCAGCGCAATGCTGCGTGAAAAATATATACTCCGGCGTATCCTGCCACAGCCTTTGGGGTTTGCTCATTTACGCCAACATGCATCTTTATGACGTAGGAATGGAACACTATTAATATACTGCGATATTCTTCTGGTTAAAATGGTCTTCCATTGCCTTTTTCCTCCTTGATCAACTAAATGCAATGCATCACTCATGGCTCTGTAACTATCAGCATAAATAGTATAAAACGCTGCCTCCATAAGTACACGAATAAAGGGAACATTGTATATTACAAGCACAGTCCCTCAGCAGTCTAATGGGTGGAATATGATAAGTAATGCATTATGATGGTCATATGGCGAAACGTGGTAGTTTATTAAGAGATAACCTGATGACATGCAATAGCGCCCCGCCATAAAACCTGCTCAATTTCATCAACGCAGCAGCAAAGGATCATTTTGGTTGAAGATAAACCATAATATAGTATCAAAGGCTTTTTGCAGTTGATCCTTATGCATAGTCGAGTAGCAGTTCCTTAGAAGTGTCAAGTTACAAGCATTAGACTATGACATGCTGATAGAAGAAAACATACTGTGATGTGTACCATCATAGAATATACATGCATAAACAAGTAAATACTGTAATTAGGCACTCACAAGGAACATCAGTCTCATGTATTTACATTCAATAAAGCAAGAGCCTCTATCAATTAAACAATGAACAGCATATTATGCTTAGATATACCTATCCCGCATGACCTCCACAAAACCGTTTATAACGAATGTCTTAAATGTTTAGTTGTGACAAAAACATAATATGTACTATTAACAGATTTTAAAAATATGATAGGTCCGCGTAGTCTATGGGAAGCCACAATAGATTTTCTATTGTATTCCGTGAGTGCGGTCTATTACAATATTCAAACCTCCATCAAATAAATTTGACCACGGACTTCTGAAGTAAACTTGATAATATGGTGCTGTGAAATATGTACAATGAACAGGATTTAAACAAATGATAGGTCCGTGTAGTCTATGGGAAGCCACAATGGATTTTCTGTTGTATTCCGTGAGTGCGGTCTATTACAATATTCATACCTCAAAAAAACAAATTTACCTCTGACATTTAGAGTAAACTTGGTAATATGGTGCATATATGTAAATAATAAGATGACAGGACATTATTACGAATGCCTCAAATGTTTAATTGTGACAAAAATATAATGGTGGACAGGATATACGTATAAAATTCATACACTTACCGTAGTATAAATTAACAAAAATATGTACGCTATTCACATATTCGTTAGCATGGTGAATAGGTCAGCTAATGATCAGCTAATGATATACATATATATATATATATATATATATATATATATATATATATATATATATATATATATATATATATATATATATATATATATATATATATATATATATATATATATATATATATATATATATATATATATATATATATATATATATATATATATATATATATATATATATATATATGCAAAAAATACGCGCATCGCGTCAAAGGTGGTTTCTGCCTGAGGACGCGCAGTTACGCGACGGCCGCTGGGTGGCGCGGCAGTGAACTGTAGCATTTCCCTTTAATATTGTTGAAAACATTGTGCTGGCATTATAAATCGCTTCATTAAGAACTGCAGCAACTTCTCAGTTCCACATATGCTGATAGCCTAATCTCACCAATAAGAAGCCCGAGTGAACCGCTAATGCTCTTCTTGTCGTCGTCACCCAACGTCTACGGTTGTCAGTTATTTTCGACACAAAGCTCTAAAACAAAAAGCGTTTAGAAAAACTGGAATGCAGACAGTCCTTCTTGATTAACCCAGGCAGGCATGCAATCCTCAATCAACCAATCCATCCAATTAGCGACACTCATGTTTTCCTCAATCTCCATAAATCATGATATTGCCCATTGACAACTTAAGCCCAATTTTGGACATCAATAATATCCTTGTGAATGCTCTGCATACAAGAGCCGTGGAATAAGTATCTTGATAAATGTTACCGAATCTCATAATGTAGAGATGCTTTGTCATCAAGCCTTTTCCCTGGAATACTCCGCTATAACGCACAAGGAAGGATAATATCAAGACAAGAGAATGTTATAAGATGCGTTCGTAATCTTTTCCATTTTAGAGGTTTTAAATGAACCGTTTATGGGTCGTGTGGTTTTTTCTTGATTTAGACGAATAAAATTATCATGTCATTACACAAGACTCTGAGATTGTGCAGAAACAACCTTTTACATATGGGGTATGTGGTCGATGTTGCAATTTGTGTAAATATTGATGTTTTATGAGGCCAACGAGTGCCTCTAATGTTACATACGCGTATCAAATGTGGCCGTAGGTATACTACATTTGCGCATAATCCCTGATATATATTGTCCAGTTTAATCAAATCACATTAAACACAGCTTAATGGATCCAAGCGTGAACCAGTGAATTATTTGGAAAACAGGCAACGTGCTCGAGAAAGTGTCCCTTTTTAAGGAATAACCCTAGCTGTTGAGAGATGCATCCCGCCTCATGAAGCATAACAAGACATTAGCTGGATTTTGTCAAATGTTGTGATTAATAGCAGCATCTGTGCGTCGTGATTCTTTCCCTATTCATTTATCTTTGGAATCTATAGTGTACAATGCAGGCAAACGGATAAGAAAAATTGATTTGCATTGCAGCAATCGGTTATCGAACAATATTCAGTTCACTTTTAAACGTCTACTTGCATTCATGGAGTAAGCAATGCTTTGACGTGTCGGAAGTATATTATTAACAAAATTTGATCTCGCTATACTTGATTACTGGGCCTGTCTCTTACCAATACGGAGTTAATCAAACCCATTAACTTTTAAAGATGGTTTTGGTGCAGTCTAAAACATTCCTGAGGAGGATAAAGTTCTGAGCTATTGTATATGTATACCACAGGCAAATGTGAATGTTTGAGTACTTTAAATGTTCTCAACTGAAAAAAAACTGCGTTAATCGTGATATCCGAACGTTCACGAATTCGACATCTCAAGAGCCAGTTAAGCATCAAAAACAACTGGCAATCCCCTCAGATTAAAATGTGTTATTAATTGTTATTTTTGTTAGGTACTTGCATGATTGTTGCTTTTAAAAGACTTCACTGAAACATGTAGTTAAAACTACTGAGCCTAAACGAGGACCAACCTGGTAATATTTACTACAATAACTATCAAATAAACCTGGTTTGGGCTAAAACACATTGTATGTTACTTGCAACACCAAGGTAAGTTCGGAACTACATTTGGAAGTTATTAACTCTCTGCTGTGTTATGGCAATTCGTGCAAAACAATCACATTAAACAAGTTCACATTTTCGCATGGTATCTGCAATTAAATGTTGTCATCTTTGTTCAGTTGATTATTCATTGTTGCAAAAGGATCATCCGTTTTGGCGAAGATCCCAATTGTTAAATAAACTATCGAACCTGCTCGCTAGACATGTCGAGCATGACCGATGCCTGGTACCTATAGTCTTCAGGAACGCCAATTGTTTTCATCATTGATCATCATTGTGATTTATTAATAAGCTGAAATACATATTGGCAGAGTTAAGTGGCAATTAAGTGGAAATTTTTAGTTCAAAATTCAATGTTTACAAAAAAAGTTATTGATTGACCTTGCACTTTCTTCCACTAATATGATAGCCAAAACCTCGTTCACAAGCTTTGTTCGGCGTTCAGTTGGTTCCATCATTTGAGAAATTTAAACTACAATACCAGGAATCTTCATTAATGGCCACATTCAATAATATACCAAAAGTAAGAAGCGGACAAGAATAATAACCTGATATGAGCATTAAACGTGCATGATATCTACAATATGATGTGTACGTATAACTTTCAAATTTCGCCCTTAAGAACAAATGTATAAGAAAAATGCATGTAACAAGATTATCGATGTGGGCGTTAAAATATTTTAAGCGTCGTTCAATTTGAATGACTCCAGACAGCTATATTACAGCTATATTCAAACATTGATTCATTTATGTAGCTCTGTAACATATTCCTCAATTTATGTTGTATTGAAACTCTTCCGTTCGAAAGATGTTGATTTGTGTTGTTGTTAAAGCATGAGTTGTTTACCACTAGCCAAACAAAATCCGCCTAGGTCTGTTTGATGCTATATGTTAGCGAAGCATACTGGTGCCTTATTTTAAACAACGTGCCGCCACCATTTTTACTTGCTCATATAGAACACCGGAAACGTCTGCTTATACTGAACAATTTCTTTCATGTTTTTCATATATGTGTTTACTGAAAACTTACATGTGATTAGATAAAATATTGCAGCACCCAAGGCAATGGTCGGCCAACCAATTTGGTGCCTGGTACTTTGTAGTTCCTCTCAGAGAAGATGATGTTGCTGTGGGAATGTTGCTATAAAATTAACGTGAAAAGATATTTGGTGCGTAGTTTTGCAAACAAGCTTGGCTTTGTGGTGCGCCTTTGGTTTAATCGGTTGTCCACAACATGAAATTCAACCCAGATGACAAAATGAATAAGCCTTTGTTAACCACTTAATGATGCTCAATGAATGCTTAAAAGTTTAAAGACATTTCAATATAACGCATCCGCAACACCATCCGCTCATATTCAAATAAGTACACACAGATGAAAGTATCCTGATCATGAGGTATATATTCAATGATGATTGCCTACTATGTATTTTCTGTTATTTAAACCATGAGTTGTAGTTACTACAGTGGCAAAAAGCGATAACGACAACCGTACTGTCGGTCAAAAAAGCAAGTTATTCTTATAGTCGTCGCTCAAGCGTTTCGAATGATGCGAATATATGCGTTTTTTGCGAAATAGGTCGTCAGCACCCATCATGTACCAACATATTTCCAAGGTGAATGAACAACAAACATAGTATAAAGGATACAGGTGCTGTGGGAAAATGATATGTTAACGGGAAAAGATATTTGGTGCAAACACTTATCGGTAAGTTCATTGCCACATTTGATAAATTTGAAGCCTCAAATCAAATCACAGAGTGCGCCTCAGATTATATACGAGATAAGTTTCATGTCCCGTTGAAGGCGATATCACTTCAAACTTCACAAACTGTTTCATTGGAAAGTCATATCAACTTTGTATTTGGTTGAATTGGTTATACCAAGGTATTTAATGAGAAGAAGACTTAGACATATTCAATGATATCACTCAATAAATGTTTTATCAACACGAACCCATCAGGCGAACGTGCGCAGTGAATAAACTGCATTCCAAGGGGATTGAATCAAGGTGTAATAAGGCTGACAACGATGGGCATTCCATGCAGTAACTGCTCGACTATTCATTTGAACAGCTGTGCGCAATCATGAATACAGCAGGCCATTGTTTTGAGTATTATCAACGCATGTGTCTAGCTGATTTGTGATGGTCGTATACGTTAATCACTAGATCTTCTTGTTTCCGACGCAATAACGAGTTTAATATGTATGATGAGCCCCAGGCGTAGGTTTGACAATAAGATTGTCTAATTATATCATGCAAAGGCGATTCATAAATGTGTTATTTGCTTGCATGTGGTTATGAATGATGTTCAATGATATACAATAGACTGCCCAGTGGCACATTTATTAGCCAGAAAAAATATTGCAAACATTGGTTGCAGCGACGTAAATTTTTACTGGTGCAATCTATATATAAGCTGCGAAAATCGCAGATACGGTGAATGCGCTTCACATATAACTTGACCAACATTAAGTGTGCTACAGAGGTACGGCTTATGCGTCAGCGGCAAGTATCACATGTGAATATAAGCAGGAGTCGAGTTATGCAATGACTCGCTCCATGTACCAATAGATGATCGAATAAGCAAATGTTTTGTTATCTAGTTATGCTCTAATAGCAATGGCGCACTATGGTAGCAAACCATCAAGTATAACCTCGGAATAAGGTAAAATGAACATTTGCAGTTTAGTAAATTTGCTTAGGCATGTCTTGCATGAATTCAATTTTGGCGAGTACCTGACAAATATTTGCGAGGTCAGACTATGCCGTTGAGTATGTTCATACTATGACCGTGATCAGTTTATTTTACCATTTCGCTCACATGTAAGTCAACTATGTAAATTATAAATGTATCCGTGCTGTGAGCAATCTACGTTATGATCCGTGTTATTCACAAACATTCAGTATATGGTTAATTGAGCGGTAGATGCTGCAGCACGATGAAAAATTCACAAAATGTAGATTTGTATGGGGAAAACGGTGGAATGCAGCAATATAAACAACGTCTGATCCATGTCACTACCACCATAACTTTCATCAGCTTCACATTGAACGGGAATATGATCTGAATACAATGTCGACAAGTAATCATTTACATTACTTATTTTGCCTGGGATTTACTGATGCATTTTCATCGAAACTGTCATTCATTCTTGTATCTTGCAGAGACTATTGATAGTGCCATATTGCTTTGATCCGGACCAATATGGTTAGCGGATATAAGTTCCGTTCTGCTCCTGATATATATATATATATATATATATATATATATATATATATATATATATAGATATATATATATATATATATATATATATATATATATATATATATATATATATATATATATATATAATAAATATATATATATATATATATAATATACATATGTATATATATAATTTATATATATATATGTATATTTATAAATATATATGCGTTCATCAATTATATATCAATCTCATGCAGCTTTTGTCTGATTTTAGAAAATAAAAATGAGTCATTTGCAAGATGGTCGGTCATTTTCTCATATATCCTTATAAAAATGCTGCGAAACTAAAAGTGAGTCAAAAGTTCGATTCAGCACCAAGAGCTACTCAGTATTATTTAGCGATAGATGCATTCATAAATGGTTTAATTTGTCTTTAACAAGCTATCCGTTGATACAATTATTGATATCGTCAATGCAGCATTTTGCAATATCGTTCGATAACGTCGGTGCAACGAACATGTCAACTGCTCAAGCAATTATATTCAGTATTATCGTCGTCATCTACATTATACAGCTGTAACCGACCGATGCATCCATTAATGATCATAACAAGAATAATAGCAACCTGCATAGCTAGATGATGCTGTGTCGTATGTTATTCCTATCAAAAGGATGGGAACAGCACCGAACATGAGCTGTAAGCTGTAATTTTCCATCGCAAATGTGCTCTAATGTTATTGCAAAATTTTGAAATGGTTCAGCTGATAACTTTCATGAATTATCAAAGATGCAAGTTTGTAAAGAAGCCCTAATCGTATGAATATACCTGTTTACCTGAACATACATGTTCCCTGTAGACCGATTAGAAATATTGGACAGGTAATTAATAAATGTATGCATACATCATATAATTTGGATTGATCAATGTCTACACTGACATTTGCCTGTTGGCAAACCACAGATAATTATTATTAATCCTTCGAGCAAAATAATATAGCAGAATCTATTTTGGTAAGATCCCCTCAAAATACGACCGCGATGAATTAGGCAGCTTTCTGTAGGCATATTGCAATTGTTCGAAACACACACTGACAAACTCAAACGTGGGCTTGTAGAATGTTTGCTGTCTTTTCAATTATTAACCTTTTTATGTTTCGTAGCATGTAAAACAAAGCCGACAGTGATGCCAATGACAAATTTTGAACAAGAACAAATTACATTGAAGTCACTTAAATGACTGTTATCATCAATTACGCAGAAGGAATATCACAGAAAGTAATCACTGCTTCAGATGCAGTGCATAAGCAGTTGAAATAAATTATCGGATTATTATGATGATTGGATATTGACCTTTCCCCCTGGTTTTTACAAAGGCAAAACATTCATTACCAACAATATGCAAACTTAAGCGTGGGAAGAAACATCTGATACTGGCAAAAAGCTACAATACAAGTAAAACGATTGCATAAGTATCTACCAACAACTCATATTAAGAATTTATGCAAGATCAACTTGTAAGAAAAAGCAATGACACAATTATCCCTCAAATAGAAATTAAATGAAATAGTTCAATGTATACTGTCAAGCATTCAGATTGTTTAAGAATCCACTGTGGTACCATGTTATTCCTGTTATGCCGCCAGTTGATACTTAAAATGATTGCAATGGCAATTGTTACCAGCATAATGAGCATGTTAGATGCAGGATACAAAATGTTACTGAGTTAGCAAGACATGGAGATATCCAGATACATCATGAGTTCGTTCACCAAATATGACAGAATGTGTTGTAAAATTAGTCAAACCTTGAAACCACAATGCCCAGCAAAATATTCACTCCAAACATCACATATTCCTCCTGATTAATTTACGAAAACACACCATTCGCACCAGTTTTCCAGCATGAAGTGTTTTCCGGAGTACAAATCATTCATTGTGTTCTCTCAACGTTTTATGTATATAAATATGAATATACGAAATTGCCTGGACACAGTTTCTGAAATTGATGTACTCTCAGCAGTAAGTACTGCAGCAGTGGACGGTAGCAAACATGTCATATCCAGGTAATAGTTATGTGCAGCATTAGCAAACACTGATCAGCGCTGATGTACATCCAGGGCATATATAAGATAACATGACGATAAAACCTGTATGATTTTCATTCCACCATTACTTGTATGAATTTCTAAAGTATTTTGCTCGTCAAATAATTCATTTTTGAGTCTTTTGTGCTGTAGCCACGTTGGCGTAACACTCTGATATGTACCACACTGACGCTTTACAAAGACAGCCATTACAACAAGGATGCATAAATGTGACAGGCAGCTTGTCTAAAGCACTGCTATTCTTACAACAAGTAAGGTGGCTGCAGAGGGAGCAATTATGTATTATGCACAAAGGTTCACAAATTTGGCCATAATCATCAGCCATAATTGTACTGTGACCCTCGTTAACATCCCTGATTATCCGTGTGAGACATTAACCAAACAGGGGAATGAAACATGGCAGTGCTTAGGACAGTATTTTAAATGCATCATTGCTTTTAATGTTCCACAAAAATAATCTATGCGCATCCGATTTGACACTAGAAATTTAAATTGTAGCACAGGAGGCGAATATCTCTTGTTGCCGTGTGTCACAGGCGTTGACCGTCAGGTTAACCAGCTTAACATGTCAGCGTTCGTTTAAGAAGTTGGTCCGCAAGTAGAGGCTGCCATGATATGACCATGATTTTCCCTGGTCTTCACATGCAGATGGCCATTAAATGATTGGCAAAGTTGGTAATCAGGTTGCTTGTTTATTCCATAGCAGAGCATGTTATCTCACATGATTATCGTATGCGCTCCCACAAAACCGAAGTGGTAAAAACTGAAACAGTCATGACACTTATTGATTAAAGGTCGGCAAGCTGTGGCTACCGCGATAAGCAAATGAAATATAGTTAAGTCCTCACAATGTTTGAAATGTCTATCTGTACTCTTTTGTTATCATTACGTGAACTGGAATGGTTACAAAATGTTCGGAGCGTTATCACATTAATAACAACTTAACGGTCAGATACGCTTAAAAAGACATTGTCAGCAGTTTTCAATCGTCGGGAATATCTACTGTTTTAACGTTCGTCTTAAATATCGGCCGCGAAAGTTTGTTTCCTTATTAACCCATTTTCGGGTTGCGCTGCTTTTGATACACTAGCAAGCACCCACATCAATTGGCTACAACTATCCTTGTCAAAGGTTGACTTTTGACGATCCATATTAATGTCAACTGAATAACGCCAGACCAATCTTTACTGCTGAATTGAACCTGAAACAAACGCAAATTTGCAATTCGCTGGTTAAAATATATTTTTCATCATATTTGTATAACGAGCAGTAAAAGACAACTTCACGGATTGTGCACAGCGTTTTGAGATGTATTTCAAGTATGCAGTTCACCGATTGCTCACATTGGAGAATAAGGTAGCAGCAGCAACCTTTGTTTTTAACAGTATAAACAGATAGCTACCTTGCTAAGGATAGATGGGGAGAAAAACGTCGCACCAATCTGCAATTTATTTTAAAAAAGAAATAAGAAGACTTAGAATATTTCGTACCGTTCTGGTGATAGTTCGTCGTAAAGCTCAAGGTGTTTCGCTCTATATGTAC
Source organism: Urechis unicinctus (assembly GCA_034190875.2). Taxonomy (NCBI): domain Eukaryota; kingdom Metazoa; phylum Annelida; class Polychaeta; order Xenopneusta; family Urechidae; genus Urechis; species Urechis unicinctus. The sequence goes on from CM067345.1 coordinate 48,884,837, forward strand.
GGTGAGTGTCTACCCACATTTACTGTTGAGCAAACACTGTGCACGGCATGTGTACCATTACGTTTGATATATGCAATTCTTTCTTAATTCAGATTGCGCAAAAAACAATTATTCACATATCCGTGCGCGGCAGAAATTGTAATTGCAAGCATTAACTTCATGCTAAATATGATAATATTGATATTATTGATCAAACATTGTCCTGCTCTGCAATAGAATAGGCTAGTGGAAATGAGTATCTGCGCTCATCTTTACCTAGACATCTTTATATAACTGCGACTTGACTTGACTCAGGAACACCTTGTAATGGTGTTGTGATATTCATGGGGCCACACATCGCGCAATAATTCATAGTCCGCGTGTGAGGTAATGTGTCATTTTGCGAAATGTTCCTGACGGAATCTGACGAGCAGCACGATGGTTGGAGATAATGCGACAATTGCATTTGTGGAACCTGCAAGTGAATTTAGGGTAACGCAACTATATTATATCTCTCCATCTGCCAGGCTGCCCAAAGCACACCGCCAATACAAAGTATACAGAAGCTGCATCACTGTGGTTGTAGCGTTGATATGTTTGAGACTGTAACCTCTATTATCTGGTGCGATCCAAACAGCATCCGAAAATGCAATGCTTGGGTGTAAAGATAGTGGAATCTAAGGTGATGTTGTGACCACCATGTCTATGCAAGGTGAAATGGTCGTCATAAACAATTACGTTGCATCGAAAACAATACCTGCAGTTCGTTTTTGATCCATGAGATTGCGGAGCAGGAGTTTGTCAAGTTGGTATCATCTATCTCTTACTCGCTTGTTAATTCATACGAATAAGTTAAACAAAATATATTGCAGATATAATAAATTGCTTAGTCAGACGGCGACGTAGATCGCTGCTAGTTGATGCAGGGGGAATCGGTCAGCACAACGCCGTTTGCTGTTCCAGAATATTGGCCAATGGTCAACGTTTGAACGGTAGGCATAAACACATCAGCAGTTAATGGTGGACCAGTCAACAATGCATTTGGAACACATGCATTCTGTGTGAGACAAACATCGGAAAACATTTCATGTACTTTTACCATGCAAAACAACGGTACAAAAGATAAAACTCGATAAAAAGATGACTCAATGATATTTGTTATGTGCGGCTAATTTCACAGAACGATATTAAAGAGCGTACTAGGAATCGATAGCAGAAGCGAGATATTAGCATTGGTTCATCTGCACACGGATATGACTGCAATACTTTACGTGTGCGGTAAAAATGCCAGAAACCCATACGAGTTTGCTGTCGCATCAAATGGGAATGCAGTCCGTTTTGGCTAAGTATGACGGGATAATTCCAATTACGGCACGGTATGTGTTACAGGCGTAGAGAGGTTACCTAGAAAAACCACGTCACTTGGAAGCCTGCAATACAACGGCGCGACTATTGAAAGCAGCTGTTAGATCCGATCGGTATTGGATTATTATCTAACGAGAAAAACCGTGTTCAAGTAATAATTCTATCCATCACAAATCCTGATCCCAATCGAAGCAACTCCACAAACCTTTACTGCCTAAAGCTAACATGGATGTAGAGACAAGTTTAATATAAACTCATAGAATAAACTCAGTTACACAATAAGCTATATTACTGTCATATGATAAATGACAGATATTGTCTTCCTTCCAGTAAATCATGCCTTGGCCTGCTTTCTACGAATTATATATGATTTCGCGACAAAAACCGCTCGAACAAGTGCTTTATAGAATAAGATGAAAGGCTCGGTTATTCTCAATAGTTTGTACAAAACATCATGCATTTATTATTTATAACGTTGAGCAAAATGTTCATATGAAATTGTGCACGGTCATTAACCAGACAAAAACATAATCAACAGCAGAAACTGAATTTGAGCACTGCATCTATCATCATAACCGGGTATTTTACGACACACTGAATCAATTGCAATTTATCTGTAAATATTATCTATATACATATTATATATTCATATGATATTTTGTCCAACGCTTGAGCTTGCAATTTATTCCATCATTGGAGAAATTTATGTGACCAATGCCAAGGATCTTCAACAATCGGCATGATCAATAGTTTATCAAATGACAGAACCGGACAAGAATTACAGCAAAACAGGGTAGGACGGTGATGGCCATTTCGTTTCAGTGTTAGTGTCTTTTGATATCAAGGATGAAAGTATGCATAGGAGAAATATTGTAAAGCATAACCGGAACGCAAACAAATACGCCTGTTTGAAGCTTCGATTAACATCAAATTGATACGCGCGTTAATAGAGCGTGATATTTGCAATATGTAGAAGTATATCTCTCACAGTTTAACATTAATAAAGGTCCCTCACCAACTACGTACAATCAAAGGCGCAACAAAAAAAAAGCATTCAAGTCAAATGTACAAACTAAACACATGGAACAAAAATTTAGGAGGTGAGCAGTGAAATTGTTTTCTGCGTCATTTTATATGATTGCTTCGGACAGCTATATTGCTGCTTATTGTGACAGCAGGAGCTGAATATGTCTGTCAATGATCATTTATCTAGCTTTGTAGAATATTGCTCAATTTATGTTGTATTGAAGCTCTTCTTTCTGGAAATGCTGATTTGTGTTGTACTTTATGCATGTGATGCTTACAACACGTCAAACAAAATCTGCTTAGCTCTATTTGGTGGCCTATGTAAGTTGGTTGGCGCCTTATTCTTAGCATCGTGCCGCCACCATTCTTGTTTGTTAAAATTAAGTACCAGAAGCGTCTGTTTATGAAGACCAATTTTAAAACAAAATGCACGTTGCTAGTATATACGTAGGCATTTCTCTAACCAACATGATTTTTACCGTCTTATGGGAACCATAGTTGGCCCCAGACTGACAGCAGCAAGTCGCAGCCTAAGCCGACAATATATCAAGCAACGTTCTTCCTTATGGTCACATGTTTACTAAGCATATGCATGACCAAATCAACCAGCCGGATGTATTAATGTCAATGATCATTGTTCAGTTCTTATTCACGTTGACCGAAATTTGTCTTTGAGATATATTAAAACTTCTGACGTCACATTTGATTGCGGTCGTTATTACCTGCTCTTGTCGGCACAATATATTTCGTGAGGACTTATGGGGATGGCGTATAATAATCGTGTTAGTATTCGTACATTTGGCACTACAGGTTATTCCTGCAATATATGTAGCGCCAACCCCATACAGGTGACATGTCCGCCGTTTGTTACCATTGTTTACTTATAATATTTGTATCATATATGACCCATAAACTATCAGAAATGTGATGATTGCAATAAACGACAACGTACCCAGAAACCCAGATAATCTATTGATTTGAGGCAACGAACAGCTTCATTCCCTGATTTCTGTGCTTTCACAATAGATAATATTATGACAGGAATAGACTTTGTTTTATTATGACGAAGAGTTTGTTGTCCGGTGGTTTTAATAACACAAGCACCAACGTTATGAACCATTATCTGTATCAATGATCGGCATCATCATTACTGC
>CM067345.1:48890860-48915860 GCA_034190875.2 Urechis unicinctus
CCACAACCAAAATGTATATAAGCTTTAGACAGGTACATCTGCAATATTGCCCTGATCCGGACCAGCATGGCTAGTTGATATAAGCTCCTTTCTGTTCGTATCAAACTTCTTGGTTGTGTTTTCAGCCAATCGACCACGCTTCATATTTGCGTTTACATTCCATGACGACACGCCCCTCATCCTACAGACACCTGGCTTCTATGTACGCACCCATTATATCATTACATTGCTAACGGATGCAACCCGTTTAGTACACTTAACACAGTAGAATTCAATTCAATGATATCTTAACAATCACGATGACGTCATCCCCTCTTAACATTTCGTCATAAATGAATGATAGCAAATATTGTATCGGTGCTGTGTGCTACCCAGTATCATTTAGCAACAGATGCACGAATAAATGGTCGTTAACAAGCTATTCGTTGATATGGGTTTTTATATTGGCATACATATAGTCAATACGACAGCATTTTGCAATATCGTCAAATTAGGTCTTCATTATTTACAATTATAAAGCTATAACCGACAGATGCGTTATATTCATTTTGGTCATAACGAGAACAGCATACGCAAAAATAGCTAAAGGCTCTGTGGTATGATATATCTATCAAAATACGGGAAACCGAATGTAAACTGCAGGCAGTATAATTTCATGGCAAATTAGTCCAGCTGTTCATGTTGTGAATCATCGATGCTCCCGGACTGCATTGAATGAATACCGTACCATATGGAATAGTATGATTATGACATATTCTAGCTGTTGGCTTTTATGAGACGACAGAGACATTCCACTACGATGACTCTCATGTCAAATGTGAGTTTCTTGCCAGTATTATACATTGATGTGGTTAATTGGACATTAGATTTGTCAGATGAATTGTATGTTTCAAGCCAAGAGATATGCTCTGATTGTATAAATAGTACATCTAAAATTACCCAGGCCTATCATAGTTAATGACGGACTCCAATGGCACTTGTAATGATGATCCATGCGGTTAGAGAAACAGGTTCGCCTCGTGAGGTGTTACCCTGCAGCGAATGATTCGCATTCGGTGACAAGTACGGCACACGGAGCTGCCAGACACGTCACATTCAAACAACAGTGCTCTTTTCGCAGATCCTGACAATGGTTTTTACTAGTCAGGAATAACAACATGAATGAAAATTTCCAATGTTGAAGCTTGGATGTCATGCAATGTATATTCACGCACTCACTACATGATGGATAACTGTATAATTAAGATGATTTTCGGGGCGTAGATCTAAAAGGTTCAGATAGACAACGATGGTTGTTGCCAGACCATCGTCGGAATTAGATCATGTTGCCTGATGCTATAGCTGTGTCAATATGCATATGATTCAACCTAATCGTTTAGATGAATAGATTGCATACGACCTGTCGCACATTTACCACTCTCCTTTTTACTATTTGCGGTCATGCAAGCCTATATTCAAATTATAGGCTTCATAAAGAGGCTCTCATAGCCAAATATACCGCTTGCGATAAACATTTCTATAGATAAGCGAACAACCTCTGACAGAAACATAACCTTTTTGAAATAGGTCCGCAAGTAGAGGCTGCCATGATATGTCAATTTGTCATGATTTCCTCTGACCTTCAAATGCAGATGAGCAGCAGATGATTGGCAAAGCTTGTTCCTACGTTACATGTTCATTCCATAGTAGAGCATGTTATCACACATCAGTCTATGATACGCCCTCCCATGCATCCCACGTGAACAAAAACTGAAAGAGTCGTTACACATATTAATGTACACTAGCAAGCTGTGGCTGCCGCGATAAGCCAAAAATATAGTTTGAAAAGCCCCTAAAAATGTTTGAAATGTATATCAGTTCACTTGAATTTTCATGGCGTGCACTGCAATGGTTACGAGATTGAGAGTTATCACATCAATGCTATCATAGCAGTCAGTGACGTTTAAATGACGATCGAAATACGCGTATTACATTGTCAACAGTTTTTAATCGTCGGTGATGTCTACTGTTTTAAAGTTTGTTGTAAATCTAGGGAGTGAAAGTCTGTTTCCATATAATCGTGGTTTCTGGGTTGCACTGCTTTTGATACTCTAGCAAGCACTCTTCTCGATTGTAAACCACACGCAAGGGAGACATTTGTTTACGATCCTCATTTATGTCAGATGAATAACCTCAGTACCCTCAGAACCATCTTTGCTACTCAGTCGAACTTGGAACGAACGCACACTCTTACTTTGTTAGGTGAAGTATATCTTGCATCATATATGTGCCACTGCACAGACTGTGCACAGCGCTTTAAAATATATTTTCCAGCAGACATCTTGTTTTCTTTTGCACCCATAACTCCTATTGCAGAATAAGGCAGTAGCAGGATATATTAGAGACTTTAAACTACCTCTTGTGCGAAACAGCAACCGAAAATGCAACGCTTAGGTGTGAAGATAGTGGAACTTAAGGTGCAAATGACATGACCAGAATAGTAGGCTCTAACAGGACATTGTTTACTTTATTAGAGGTATGTGACAGCAACTTAAATAATGCAAAGCAGGAGTCAATCTCTGGAATGAAAATTGAGCAAACAGATAAAAGTGCGGGTGGAATACACCGGCACTGTAATTAAGCCAAATTTATCAGACTTGCTTTCTTAACCGTTTGCTATATCAATCATTGTTATTCGTCGTCGAATAAAAATGTATATAAAAATGCTTTTAATGGCTGAAATACACGCTTTTCTCATAATAGCTTAATACCACGTATCTCTTGCTTCAAGTACAGGCTTTATGATAGAATTAGCAGGTTCATAAACCTATTATATGAATCGTTGCTCTTTGAAGACTCCAGCGTCAATGGCTTCTGTTACATTAGTACCATTTACCTAATTATCTATTGCAGTAAGAAGTCGTTCGGCCCCTTGTTATTGGCTCTCTTGGTTTCATTGCTAGAATTATTACTATCACACAATGCATCAGCATAAACATGATTGATGCATTCGTGAGTGTGTGCTGTTCCGTAATATTGTGCGATTGGAAGCGTTTGAACAGTAGACATAAACATCAGCGGCTGATGCCATCAGACCAGTCTATAATGCATTTGATGCACATTCATGCTTGGAAAACATTTTATGTACCTTACCATGCAATAAAACGGCACTAAAGATAAGATTATATAAAGGAAGACTCATTGTTATTTGTTATGCGCGGCTAATTCAGCAGAACGCCAATAAAGTGCGTACTAGGAATCGATAGCAACTATAAATAGTATTTAATATGTATGCTGATATAACCGGCAGATGCGTAAATCGATGAAATAGTCTGCTCATGGCGGTCAAGACGTCTCTTATTTTACACTACAGCAACCCAAACCAACTTCAAATTGTAAATCCTTTATCGGACATATTGGACGTTTGGATAACTAAACATAACGCCTCATCATGTTCATGACCCCATAATAAATTAATTCAAATTACAGTACGGTTTGTATTATTTGATTAATGTTATAATTTACTGAACTGATCGTGACGCCTGGCTTTAGCGAGCATTCTGTAAATAGCGCTCTTCTCTGATGGGACGCATTTCGACCTATAGGACACAATTCGTTTTCATTTCATTGCAAATCTCTCTAGGCCTCCATCTGAGAATCGCTCGCTATTTCTTATCCCCCTATATACCCTGATTACCGTTATACATAAGGCAATCTAGGAAATTAAGCAAGATCTGCTGAAGTATGTCGGCGAGCGATAAGCAGGGGTCATGGCGTAAAGAACGGTTATTACTCTTCTGCCGTCTTCGGCTTCAATGTATTGTATCGGCTAGCCTACAAACAGCGCTGATTATTGGTAGTGACTTGGGTATACAGTTATGTATGCAGCTAATTGAGAGTCATTTGTAAGGCTAAATCAGTCTGTGATTCCAAAGTAATTGGAAGCATATACTGTATCCGTTGCGCCACACCAGCACGAATAGTGACTCTCTGTAACTTAACTTCGTGAATATTTGATGTATGAAAACTCATACTCATAAGTATTTGTGACCAAGCTTATATTTTTTCACCTTGTTTAAATTTGGAAAAGCATTATTTCCCAGTTTTATGTATAAATGGTGGCGCATTAGAGAAACGCTTGATAGATACTCACATTTATTGTCAATTCGTCAAAAGGTGGTGCAAAAATGGTGAGTGTTTGATTCCTACATTTCTCTTCTTTGATTGGAGTTTGTTCGACATGTTATATATAAAAAAAGAACCGGTACGTTTTAAAGCCATGAACACTTGTTCGAAGTCGATTATTTCATATGCATTATCATAAATTTAACAACAAACTAGCGGACACGAATGAACGAACCCAGAGGTAGCCCTTAGAGTTAGACTTAGTATATTATATTTATACTGGGCGCATGTTCAAGCTCAAAAACGATATTCTTGACTAGTCTTTTACGTTTTTTGAGTGTAAAGCCATGAACTGTTCGAAGTTTGATTATTTCATATGCATTATCGTTGCTTTTTCATAGCAAACTATTGGAATATTCCTGAATGAACTCATAAATTGTATTATAAATCAAGGGATACTCCCTCAGGACGTCTACCTTATCTGGTTAGAACTGAAACAGGGATTTGAATTGGCTGGCCAGTCTTCTATGCATACAAAACCCTACAGTACGGCCAGCCAATGCAAATCCCTGTGTACTGAAACGTCCACGCGAGGAGTTTGGGGTGGTATGTATCATCGTATGGGTTTGGCTGACTTTTGTAGGCTTTTGGCTCAAACACTGTAACATCATTGATTGAATTATTCTTGTCATGTTCATTCATTGATTAAATTGAACCAACCCACTTTCAAATTTAAAGGAAATCAAAACGCCAAGGAGGGATCACGTACAAGAAGAGGCAGTGGAAGGGGTCATTGTACAGATTCTGACAACCTGTGTGGAACTGAGGTTGGTTCCTTTTTTATTTGATTCTTATCAAGGGTATTTTATTGAACTCAATAAACCCATTATGACTGGGAAGGATGTGTTTAATGATTTGAAATTGTTCACCATGACACAGGTGTCCAAGTTGGTGGAGGTTGCAGACAAGCCTGAAGAGGTGGCAGAGGAGCCCCACCTTCTTCAAACAAGGTACTTTTGGGCCTGCCTTACCTAATTGAATCACTTTGTCAGTAAATAGGTCCAATGTTGAACTATCGAACCATAAATTTCCATTGGTTCTCATTTGTTTGTAGACCTCGACAGGCCGAAAGCGAGTCAACCTTGTTCGCAGAGGCTACCTTTGCAACACACCAATAACTAACCAGACCCTACAGCAGAGTAGAGTGACTGCTAAATCTTTAGAGCTGTCACAGAAGGAGAATTGAAGGTATTGTACAACTCAGCATTTAGCACTCTTCAGCTGCTCCAAAAACCTTCATGCAATTTTAGTCACAGAGAGAGATTTGTATTGGAGATATTCAATCCATCAAAATGAAGACTTTTGATTACTCATATTTTCAGAATTTAGTGCAGTGGCTGGATTTGGATGGGGTGGGTCAGTTGCTGGTTAGAAAGACAGCCACAGTTTGCGCTTACAATCACCCGACAACCCACACCGCCGAAAGAAGGATTCCACCCTCCATCAACTACCACTTCCCCAGACTGTTGCATCTGCCTTCACTGTAGGGAAATGCCTCCACCTGTGGAGCGGCAATGTTGCACTAACAGCCCAGACTTTTGCACATATGCACTACCTCAGATGGAAGGAGTTGTGCTTGACCCGATGGTCATTGAGGTTATTAACAGGTACCGGGTGGACTTGCTATGGGATGCGGTTGTCGAGGACAAAAAAAAAAGATGCTTAGACACGACGCCTATCAGCAATTGGTTCTGTGGATTCATGTATTTTTGGAGGAATGCAACAGGAGGGTAACTCCGGTTGTGTAAGGAAGATCAGAGACCTCTTCCTTAACAAGTATTGACAGTATACAGGCTTAATACAAAATAGGTTTTGGTCATATACGAAGTCTAAATGTTTTAATTTTTAATTTTAATCCATAAATATCACATAGTTCTGATTGGTATTTTTGAGTGGATTATAAATTGCTTAGTCTTACAAAACATGTGGTATTATTTGTTCTGAACATTTTTGCTTCAACAATCTGATAACTTATTGTCTATTTGTTTTATGGAATGAGCATTCATATATTAGTAAATGTTTCGTCTCTCAAACACAGAAGAAAAGAATTATGCACACATTATTTTGTCAATTAGTCATGACACTTATCTTCAGATTTGACTTTTTATATTCATAATTCTAGCCCTGATAAAAAAAGAAGTGACATTAAAATGAGTTCATGTATTATTTATTTGCCAATTACATGTGTTCTTCTATTACAGTTTGGATTTACAGACAAAAGAATGTGACTAATAAATTAATGTACATTTCAACAAAAACAAATTTCCAAATCATATTTTCAATCAAAATGAGACTCCTGCAACTGTTTCTTGGGTAGATGGCCTGGCATAGGTGCAATGTTCAAACTGATTTTGCGGGGTCATCAGCAGAGTGTTGTGGGTGTTGTTGTGATTGCTGTTGCATTGCTTGGGCCTAAAGATTTCTGTCATCATATCTGGTATATGGGCATAAGTCTTGACCTCTAAACCGATGACCACGTCTTTGACTGCTTGTTGAAGCGATTGCTGTACCTGTAACACAACAAATGGCATTATATGGCCAAATAGCTAGAACACATTACATGTGCAGCATCAGTATTGTGTTTTCTGATAGGACATTTAGTCAGTGCATAGTTGAGTGGTCATGAGAGACTTACATTGGCTGACCATATGTCCTATCCCTATACCTGTTGTGGTCCATTGTCACAACTTGACTGCAGGCAAGGTATGATGAACACCAGATCACCAGCCATTGAATTAGGGTCAAGAGGATGCAATAATTTCTCTACCTGAAATTTACAAATTAAGTAAGGTATGTTTGCAACAACAATCTACAAATCTAAATGGTGCAATGAACTCACAATAGGCCCTTAGATTTTATTTAATCGGTGACATTTACACAAGTTGATTCAATACAGACCGATTCGATAGCAGGGTATTCATTAGCCGTGCACGACGTTTATTAACGTCGTGCAAAGATCGTAACCGAATGCGCGTGAACGATACATGAGTTCCAATTATACACGATAATTACACAAATGTACATATGAAGAATAATTTTTCACATAAATGAATGTTTATTAACAAGTTGAGTTAGTTTACGGGTGAGATTTCGTCAAGGGCGATTTAATCCGGCCACACAAATTCTGAAAAGTTCATGTTTATTTTGAACGACAAGAACGGTTTCTGCGCGCATGCGCAGACAAGGTTCTTCGCAAGCGAACTTTTTCTTTCTGAATTTTATTATTTAAGTATATGTGTCATTTTGTCAATGATTATCTTTTGGAAATATCTACTTTGAAGGGCGATATGTATTTAACAATATCACATTGACATTTAAAAAAAGATAACACTTATTGATTCCCGCAGTCTGGAGGGGGCCCTTGGCCTTGACCTGCGTAGGGGTGTGCCCGGGATCTCAAAAACCTGTACCCGTCATACAAGGTAAAAATGGCAAGAGCATACCCCATCTTACAAGTATGAGGTCAACAAAACCCGTCGGGAGGCCGAAAAAAACCTACTCCGACACATGTATACTACCTCTATATACTTAAGTGCCCCCTCCACCGGGACCTGCAGCCACATGGCGAGTGAAACTGGAAACTTCGTAATGTGACGTCATATCTCCAAAACTGGGGCTGCCGCGAATGAAAGTTGTGATTCTAAAAGTTTATTCGACTATTGCTAAATAATAACGAGACAGTGGATAACCAAAATAATCCGTTTAAGCGGATATTCATCTCATTTGTCGACATAAATATTTACGTAAGTACACAACTTGGTAGTAGCCCCGGAGTCGTGATATAAAAACACTTTCCACACGACCCACACATCTTCAGTCACGACGGTATATATTTATATTACCGTCGTTCGCGGCTAGGTATTCATCTGTTCATAATACAACGAGATTACTTACATGTCCAGCAAAAACTTTGCAGCTTCTTCGTTGGTCACACTCCTCACTTCCCTGAATGCCTATCTTAAGACACCCTCGTGTTAGACCGCAGCTGGTCTAGCTCCCGCTTCCTTCTCTTTATTGTTGAATCTATTAACAGCTTCTTTCTCCCTCCACCTTTTCTTCGTTTCTTGGTTTGATCGTCCATATCGCAATGAAAATAGCGCAAACTAAACACCCGCCGGCGGCAATCGGCACAGAGTGATGACGTTTCTGCGCTTCCTGAATTAATAATACATGAGCTTCCAAATATGGTCTATTCTTGGCTGGAAGTGAAAAATAAGGAATTGAAGGTTTATTTACGAACAACAAGAAATATATACGGCCATTCCAACTTTGGAATCCGGATATCAGGACCATTTAGGGTACTCTTGGAGTTAGCAACTTTTTTTTTCGATTCGATTTTTTGAAAAAAATGCACCTTTAAGGCGTTAACTAGGCTACCGGTAACAGTGTAACCGAATGCCATTTATTCTAACGATGCGAGGTTAATATTAAAAAAACAGTGACGAATACAAACTACAGGCAGTAATGCAGTGGCAAAGTATGTGTGTTCCTACATAGTTAAATGCACATTGAAAAACACAAGCAGATACATATGAGAGTCATAATGTCACAGCGCGATGCATATCGAGACACGTTGCCAGAGCTTGGCAAGTATCATTGAGCATGTATGGGTGTTGGAAACAGGCCGCTTCGAGCCGTCCAAGAGCAAATGTCGGTTTCTCTCGGTCAATTGTATGGTGAACTGCTGTGAATCATTTTCCATAGACTATTTCGACACACAAAGAGTGAATGATGTGTGGTAAGATGTGCTGCAATAGTTCAACCCCGAGGCTGCTGATAAAATTATTGTACCAGAGGTAAAGAGCGCAGCTCAACGACCTTACCAAAGTTGCCACGTAAGTGAAATCGTTGTGGGAGAAACAACATATATATTTGATATTATGATAGTTGAGTAAAATTATTTTATGGTGTTTGTGGAGAGTACGTATATTCTAATCTCTCGCGGACACAACAGATAATAATATTTGCATCCCCAATTATTTTCACGGATTAAATTATAGAATCGACGGACATTGTTGTGAAGTAGTGATTTAAACACAATCATTATGGCTGCTGTTCGTAAAGTGTTTTTTTTTGTTTCGCTCACTCAGTCATGGGAATCTTTTTCTATTAATGAAATATCATTATGTGTTGTTGTCTTTGATACCATAATATCTGATACTGATGACCTGATTTGTTTTTTCATTACTCTCGCATGTATGTTCGGTAACTAATGGTTGAATGTAAAATAGTTTAGGGACCCCTAATACCAATGGCAGATGCAGATATGTACAAAGTTTGCGCTTGTCCCAACAATGATATTGCGAGATAATAAATAACGCCTTTCGCAAAGCCATGGCCATAAGCTTTCTGGTTATCCATTTGGCAGTTCCATATCTGGTAATCAAACATCGTAATGCTGGGACATAATGATGCAGTTATCGGACATGGCTACCATTTATCATCATTGGACAAATTCGAGGATTACCACAGGAATGGATTCTGAATGTGTAATGACGACACGTAGCTAAAATAAATTATCTTCCAGTTTATCGCCAACTAGACTTAGTCAGTGAATGCATCAGTCCAAAGCTCAATCTGTTAAGCGCTGAGTAAAAGACAATATTAGCTAGGAATATGGGAAATAGTTTTTGGGATGTGGGAGTATAGAATAATGGTCAACGTGTCTGCTAATAGAAATGCGTTGGTGGCACGCAATATAACTTTTAGTTCGCTATTTTTTCCCATATAGTGTATCAGTCACGTCTACAAATATAGGAAAAAAAGAGGATCATAAAATTAGATGGGTTCATATCGTCTATTAAGCTACTACATTCGATAGAAACGACATATTGAAACACGCGTGTGTTTACAAAGCTGCAGCAACTGTAAAGAATTCACATATAACTAGCATTCGCACGTACATCTTCACCGATTATTTACCATTTGGCTATACGGATTCACAGATGAATAATAAACAAATTATAACAAATTAAGCACTGTGCTTGCTTTGAACACATCATTTTTGCATTACGCACTTATGTATCAGTTGCAGTATGAAGTCATAATTCCTATCGTGTCCGCAATTAATAATATTGGCCGTATCCTTGCAAGAGCTTTCGTCTCCCAAAGTCCACATTGGCATTGAAGACGACACGTGACCTGTAGTTTAGTTATGTAAACAATGCAATAGGGACATCATTATGGCTCGAAAATCGTACGTTGTGGTATTGTAGCCCCAGTTTGCGTCGGCGAAAAGTTTACAACGCAATGTATATTCCCACTTGCCTAATCAAGAGACAACGAAATGAACCTGCTGTGAAGAACAATAAGAATGACCGCTCGTTGAAAGAAAAGTAAAAAAGCGCAGATGAGCAAATGATCTAAATGCTTCACGGGCTCGCTATCCATTAGCTACTGTGCTAAGTAACCTTGCTCAGCTTCCAATATAATGGTGTTGTGATGCACATGTCAGCAACATGATTACATTACGAGCTCACTGAGGTGAAATCATTTGTTCTTGTTCATAGCTATCGTTGTACTAATATACAGTAGCCCTCGACCCTGAATTGATACGTGAATTTCCTCAAATAGGCTGCTGTCTTGACAGAAGTAGTGAAGTAAAAAAGGAGATTTTCAACATATGACAATAGAATGTGAGATGGCTGTTTCTTTCCTTTTACAATTTGTTTACAATATTGTTATATTACCCAGTCTTAACGTTAACGATAATTGCTGATAGCTATCAAAATTCGATAAATTATTATCGAATGGCCTAATTGTTAGACACCCCTATGGTCTTTATATGCACAATTTACCGCGTAATCTGAGATTGATATCATTTAAAGGATTAATATACTTTTACACGACCGAAGTTCAGAACGGTTTAAAAGGACCTTTCCTACTGTGTATTGTGTGCTTATGCGGAGATACTATTTCATAAGCATCAGTCTCTATTTGTATTATCATGGCTGTTTCCATGTCCCCATTGAAATGCATTGTTGGCGTAGGTAAGAGTATATCCAATGCACATTGTGGAAAAATGCAGCTACTTTAAAATGGTAAATGGATACGGAAAAACATTCAGTCGCAAAATAAGCACACTACGATCTATACAGCCTTACTACCTTACCATCGGTATAAGGATATAGTCTCAGGTCGTATTGCAAGAAGTAGCAGTCATTTATTTCGTCCGCTTGGTTATGTAATCGTAGTGTTTGAGACAGTTATACTGTGAAAAATTAGCTAGTGGGGGGGCAAGTTTTAATATATATTTTGTTGATATCTATCACTAATTCGTTTATAAAAACGATGATTAATTACGCCAAATTTGTTACTGTCAGCCTGTCTGTATCATCAACATGTTTGGAATAGTTCCTACTACAATGTCAATCAACAAGTCTGCCAAACGCCCTCTCGATAGCAATAATATCGATCGTATTGATACCTTTGCAAAGGACACTGGCTATCATAATAATTAATCGTTGAAATATAAGGTTTTTAAGGTACTTCAGTGAAAGCTTTGCAGACTCGATTTGTTAGACAGATCGGGACGATTATCTAAGAGAACGCACAATAATTTTACTATTCCATGACACAAAGTATAAGAGGATTGTAAAACATGTTCATTAAACACGTGACCGTTTGCTGAGCTGTGTTCTCCTGGATTTACTTCACATTGACGTAGTAACTTTTGATGGGCACTATAAGATCAGAACTCATTGACCACACGTCAAATATACAGTATAAGTGAATTAAACATCATGCGGGTGGACATTCAGTCAACACAAAATGTATCACCGAATGCATCAACCACAGTACTATTTATCTCGGTGGCACGCATCTATACTTACACCATTTAATTACCACTTCTGGTTTCAAGTTGAATCTGCACTATCATTTGTGCGATAGATTTATTGAATTTAATTAATTATTTGTCGCCATTATCCGACTGCCCATTGTCGAAGTACGGTATATCGACTGATGAAGCAATGTTATGCGATGACGAGTGCAGCTGTTCCTACGATTGAATCGATCTAAAATTATTAGCCCTTCTTAGTCGAATTAAAACCTAGACATGAAGTAATAAGCGGCTCATGTTTTATGCGCGGATTGGATTGGAAAAAGCCCCCGGTTCGAGGGATATCGATGTATCATCCCGGCTAATCAATGCAATGAGCACGCGGATATAAAATTAATCAAATATTCAGTTTTAAGTTGGTTGCTTAGTCATCACATATGTGCTTGCAGTGAGTTTGTGGGGATCGAACCTCAACTGGTAGGCCTACATACCGATAAAGAAGTGAGTCAAATGCACCTTTCGATAATATATCAAGTTTATGGAACTTGTATAAATTTGAGTATCCAAACAAAAAACACTTGATAACGTAAATCGAAGCTGACGAACAAAAATTCAATGTTGTTACAAGGTTGCTCACATGGCTTTCTCTATTGATGATAGGATCAAAATTTTCATCCATATCGACACCAATCATCGTGAATATATGATGTATGGCGGAGTAAATCATGAAGAAAATGGGCCTTTTTTGAGTTGATATTACTGGCAAAGAATCATAGTAATTCGCAACTTTTGCTCCTCAAAATCACCGTGTTAGTTTTCCCCTTGTAGGTAGCTATATCCATTCAGAGCCCTAGCAAACACAGAGCTTGGTTTATTAATGAATCATACCTATCAGATGTTTACTCGTAGATAACCGGTCATTTATCGAATAGATGGCCACTACAGAATTGCGTTGTCGTCACTGCGTTGATAAACCAGCTAATTTAGCCGATACTTGCAGCTGATCTACATGTTCCTCTTTACTTCATTGGATGTGTTCATCATTGATCGTCACAATGATGCACTGTGCTCTTTCTTTAATTTTTTTTTCGTTTATCGGACATCAAAGTATCATTAACTTTCCTCATATTTCATTTATTATAATAATTTGATTGAATAGCATTTTCTCAGTGTGAATGTTTTAAATTCCCTCCGGACGTAATGTAATCATTTTCGCCAGATGACGGAAATATAACCTAAACGTACATATTCTGTTTATGTATCGGTTGTGAAAGTGCGCTCTCGGATCGAAATTCGACTTTAAAGGCGAGCTCATGAATAATCAAACCCGTCCATGTTTTGTTTGCGAGGAGCGATCTGCGTTGCGATTCTCGCAAAATAGCTGATGGTAGTTTTGCTATTTCATCACTTCTGGGTAGCAACGAAGAGATCTGAGATGCCTTATCAGACAGCTGACATGAGGTATACACAAATTTGTTGCCTGAGAATGCCTAATTTGCTTGGTTTATAACAAAATGTGACCCCATTGCGTTTCAGGCGCAGGAGATATTTTACAATACCGAGAGGTTAAATTTTATGCATGGTGATTTTAGGCCAGCAAGCAACCATCACTATAAGAGTGGTCCATGTTTGAATCGGGACTGCTAGCTTGCTTTCTAAGAAAACGTGCCATCAAGAATTTTTCCCCATTGAGTTAACACGGTACGAAGATATTTTGTATAAGGGTAACAATAATAACTTAGGGCCAACGGCCATGCAGGGCTTATATTAACATTGTTAGTCATCATCAATGTATGAGTGGTTCATATTGAGGCTGGTTGCATGCTTTACAAGAAAACGTGCCATAATAATTATTCCCAATTTTGTTAGAGAGACTATTCAGCCTCATATTTGTAAAAAAAACGAGGTTGCCTAGCAAGCTATTAGGCAACCGCACCTTGGAGAGCATCGGTCTAGAGTTTTTAGTCTTTCAGTCGCTACACGGCGTGTTCAAAATTCATCAATTCGCAATTGTCAGCAATTACGTTTTTAAAATTATTATCATGAATTAAAGAAGCAATCACACCTTGGGGTTTTGCTGCTATTGATACTCTTGAAAAAGCTAGCTACAAGCATATGTTTGCTACCACACTACGCAGTGATCCGATATAAGCATGATATTTGTACGAGCCGCATTAATGTCAACTTAATAAAACCAATATCTCCCACAACATCTTAACTGCCCACTTCGTGTAACCTTACTCCACTCGCAATATCCGGCATGGTAGAGCAATTTATCTTTTAATCTTCAACGTAGCAATCAAATGCATAAACCAATTTCTCGTATGACAAAAAAAATGCCAAGAATAACCTCATGCACAATGGCTTGCTTTTAAACCCATGCTGTATTGTTCAAACTCGCGTCAGTAAAAAGTACACAAACTTCTGACCAAGTCATGAATATCGCCGTGTATTTTGCACCTCTCCGCCTAGGATGGCACGGAAAACGTGAGCATGTTCGTGACGTTATCACAAGATCAGTCGATATTTAATCCAATATAATGTCTAATCTATGTCAGTACAATCTTTTGGAATTAAATGTCTGCTTTTAACAGTATCTGGAAATCTCAATATTCTTGAAAAAAACACTCCATACAGTGCAGTGCATTTAAATTTCCAAATAACTGGTCAGTCTTGGGCTTTGGGTTCTAAAGGGGAAGGAGCTCAGTACGCTACATCCGGCTTATATGAGATAAATAATGGTTGCTAAAAACATGTGAGAGGCTCTTATAGATTGCCAACAAGCAATGGGTAATGAATTATCGTTGTTCTTACAAACTGTACTACAAGATCGTGAGTTAAAATAACTTCAGTCACAGATACTGATGTTGGATTCTTATGCAGTAGTGAGACCACCGAACACCTGTTTGGACTAGTGGTTAGGCGCATGGGTTAGTCGACTATGCAGAACGATATGATATGATCCTTGTTAAAATTTTAATATTGTTAAATTGTAAGTGTGTGTACATGCTAATATTGCCGAGGCATTACAGTTAAACAAGCCATTTTGGTAATTGCTTCTGTCAAATAAATACGCTGATATTATCCAATAATTTTAATAAGACAAAATATATCAAAGAATATCTGTTAAAGTTGATACCAAGGTTTTTATCAAAAGTAACTCTGATGAGCGATAGCAGGTTCTTTATTGACTCAGATATTCATTAAAATGTATGTTACATTGCGCAGCGTGCCAGGTTATTCGAAACATATGCTGTGTGAGATTTGCAACACTAGGATTCGTCATGCTATCAACAACTGTCGTTAACAATAGTACCAACATAAATGTTATAACAGGGTACAACATTTAACAATTTTCTTATAACATTGCTAATAGCTCACTATGTGGAAGGAGCTGACAGCACACATTATATTGCCATTTATTTATTACCACATTCACTTTGACAGCTCTATAGACAAGTGTCTAGTGATATAAGTTTGCAAATGTAAATTGGAGACTTGAGCGTTTGTTTTTCGGACAACGATACCTACATAATCCTCTGTCAATTATTAATGATAAATGTAACTTTGATAAATGAGATGCCACAATTACTTTGAGGGGATTTTGACGAGAAATTTTGATACCTTCTTACAAGTTATGCCGTGGACATTTGTGGTAAATTTATCGATGATATTTTTCATTACGTGACATATCTGATGTGTTCTGATACAATTCTTATACTTTGGGTATTACTTGCAGATAGCATCATAATATCCACTCTCAACAAACCAAAAATTTCCAATAATTATTGTGATCCATGATGTATTTGAATGAACATTGCCATGTGCTAAATATATAAGAAAACAATCAATAATCTATACATTTTGTTGCCAGATGCTTCACAAAGGCTCTGTGCGCCTAACATAGCTCTTAGATTAAATATAAAGTTACAAAATCCCTTCGCGTTAACATCTTTGTCTGTGTCGAGACACATTTGATTCAGAATGAGTTTTTCATAAATAAACCACACATCTGTCGATATATATATATATATATATATATATATATATATATATATATATATATATATATATATATATATATATATATATATATATATATATATATATATATATATATATATATATATATATATATATATATATATATATATATATATAGGGCAATTTATATATAACATGATGTATTAATTGTGCATTTAGCGTTGACAGTCTACGACTGAGTAAATACACGATAAATATTCATGGCGGCCATTTGATAAGTAATACCAATATATAACCCAAGCCAAATCATTGCTGAAAATATATCTGGATGAAATTGTTAGATAAGTTAATCAAAAACGAATGCGGATCAAATTTATACAAATATTGAAGTAACTTATAAAGCATAATGGTCCTCACGCTTTTGTCTGATACCTCAGTGACTTTTACTGCGGTAGCAATGTGATAATAGCTACTAGCAGCCGCAATAATTGTTCTATGATAATCTTGATGCATATGTATGAAGAGCATATTCTTGTAATAAATGTGTTTATTTATCGTATTGCCAGAAAAGGAATAGGACTTTGGGCCCAGTAAGTCTCATCCATCTGTATAACCCCATCACAAAGATATGATGCTGGCTGGCTGGCTGGCATATTGCTGCCATCCAAGAATCAACGGCTGTGGTAATTTGTATCATCATTAGGATTACCAGCATGCCATGAATTCAAGATTGCACACACGTACCAAACCATGCAATAGTGGGGGGTATACTTAAGTCGAAGGCTATAAATTGTTTGGCGAGACTATCAGGGAAAAATGAATAAAATCTTGATTATGTCTCAATTTAAAACGACCAATGTTGTTCCCACACATTGAACCAAGAATTAGCATAATTCGATGAGAGAACTGATAGCCCGACACTATGATATCATCGCTGTTGCTACGTTAATTGTCTAGTGATATCAGCAAAATCAATCTGTACTTTGCGCTGCAGTTAGCGATTCTGCAATTCTGCAATTATCAACATGCGTATGGGATAATGTATGCTTTGTTGTGTCAGTGTATATGGAAACATTTTGAGACGCATTCTGTCAAATAATTTTTATTGCAGGCTACATCCTTTGACTCTGGTATACGTAATGAAAATGATGTAGATGGGATGTGGTCAAAACGTATCAGAGACAACACATACTTCCGTTCGTTTCCATAGAATTAAACCAGGGCAACGCATACTTACGTTCGTTTCCATAGAATCAAACCAGGGCAACGCATACTTACGTTCGTTTCCGTAGAATCAAACCAGGGCAACGCATACTTACGTTCGTTTCCATAGAATCAAATCAAGGAAACGCATATTAACGTTCGTTTCCGTGGAATCAAATCAGGGAAAACGCATGGAGCAGCGGCAACCGCATGGAGCAGCAGAGAATCGCATTGAGCAGCGCGGAATAGAATGGGGCATCCGGGACTGGAATGGAGCAGCGTGTATTGAATGGAACAGCGGGTAATTGCATGGACCAGCGGGGAAAGGCATGGAGCAGCGGGTAATTGCACGGAGCAGCGGATAATCACATGGATCAGCGTGTAATTGAATGGAGCAGCGGGAATTGCATGGAGCAGCGGCGAATCGCATGGAACAGCAGGTAATTGTATGGAGCAACGGGGAATGGCATGGAGCAGCGGCGAACCGCATAGGAATATTGATGATAATCCCATCTAAATACAATCTTGATGATAATGCTATTCTGCATGCATATATTATGGCGAAAACACATCGTGACAAATCGTTCAAGTTTTTAGAGAAGAGAAATTCCAGCATGGGCTTATAAGCAAGCAATGGCAAATACGGTTTTAGTCTGGAAAAAAATTGTTTATATCCTTGATTGTTACGTTGAGAGGTTCACGATGAATTGCTCCACGACACCAAACATTGCGAGTAGAGATGGGACTTGAGATAGTAGTTTGATTTAGTTGACATTAATGTGACTCGTAAAAGTGTCATACTTAAAGAATCTCACATCTGCTGATGTAGATAGCCTCGTCTCATGTTTACAAACAATTAGTGGTGCAAGAAACATGCAGTGCATGATTTGATTACTAAAACTAATGCGCTCCTGAGTTATATTGTTCACACCTGTCAATATATAGACTGATTATGATACAGTTTATGTGCATATACAATTATAAACGATGAGAACTTCCGCAGAACCGCTCCCTTTATACAATAGAAACTGTAGAGAAAAATAAAGTAGAAGTACAATATCATATATTATTTCGCAAGATGGCGGTTGATATTAATTTCTAGTTATCCTGCACACATTTTTAACGAAATGAGATTTTTCTGACGAAAAAGCCAGGCGCAAACAAATATCATATGCCGCGAACAAATATACTCTAAAGTATAACGAGGCTGTAAAAATGATAGGATACATCGTAAAATATAATACTGGCAGCGTATCTAATGCGTGTTTTGCAGTAAAACTGTAGTTTGACATAAAGTTAATAGCAGAATTTCGTATTTAATGCGCTCTTCCAGAGAAATCCAATGTGGTTTCGTATGATGTGTTATATGTTTTCCACTTGCGGTACTTTGGCAACAGAGTGGTGCCAGTATTTTGTTCCTGTTGCAGTTTTGCGATAAAGGTAAAAAGGGGTCACATACAGCAGCGACTTGTAGCAGTCAGGTTGAGATGATACAAATGAGTGGGCAAGGATTTCACCGGTGGATCGGTTTAAGTTATATTTTATGCTGCCTGATATAAATGCGATTGTTAGAAGCTATTCATGTGAGGAGCCAAGTGAAATGAAGACCGATTTCACAGACCCTGCGATAAAAATGAATGCCAGCTGCCTTCTCTTATTTTATTAGCTATGAGACAATACTTTTTTGTCGAAGGTAAGTAATTAATCAGTTGAAGTCTTGGTGTGCTCACCGTGGTTACGATGTCTGTGTTCTTTTGCGTTTACTTCTGTAGAGTGACTGCGGCCAGTGTTTCCATATTTTCACAACGGATATGCTAACATCTATATCAACTATGCATTTTAACAAAGCCATGAACATGGACATTGCGCTAAAATTATTTAAGGGATAGAAGCTTTATTTAGCGGACAAGTGATAAATTGCAGTTATCGAAATTGTATCATTATGGGTAATGGTCGCGTGGATTGTCGAGATGGAGCGTACATTTTCTTCCCTGTTTTGTGTCGCAAAACATCCAGAAGTGTGCTTCTGTTGACAGGTTAATCTTTTTGTTTAGTGTCAGCTCGGGGTTCCAAGATACTATCGTACTGAAGCTGATCCAACAGTTGAGGCTTTTTTGTTCGGTCGAGCATTGCATTCATTTAGTATGATTGGTGAATTAGATGCTGGGGCATGTTCTATTTCCACATGCTGTTGCATGCAATACCAGTTGGAACGACGTGCAGCATAACAGCAATATTGTAGAATCATGTCGAGGAATTCATCCCTCATTCCGCCAGTCATTCTTATTATGTTCTTATACAAAAGCGATCCCTTTTATCACCTGTAGGTCCCTTAAATACATACTTCCCAATCTTGTGGGCGCCTGAATCCGACCGATATTCACGGCTGAAGATAGCAACTCCAAACTTGACCTTCCAAACAAAGCCGTTCTTTCTATCTATATTTAACACAGTTAACTCGACATCGTCGATCAACAATTTACGGTTACTGGCAAAGCTTATTCTGTCTAATGTTGACCACGTTTGGGCATTTACAATCGCTAACACATATGTGTCAGTAAAGCATAAATCTGACGTGTAAGATAGCAATCGCCAACGCTTGCTTTATATTCGTGTGAATATTTTACTGGCGTTATCACTCGTTTCCTTGAAACGCGCAGCAACCTCTTGGTTTCAAATATGCAGACATTGTAATATTACCTTTCAGAAGTCACAAGGAATCTCTATTTCTCTTCTTGTCGTCAACTTGCGTTTTTCGGACACCAGTAAACGCAGATGACATAACGGCTATTAATCTGAGCAATAAGGACGATTAACTGAGGAGGAGTTAAAACGCAGAAGACGAATAATGCTTAGAAAAAACGGGATGTGGACAGTTCTTCTAGGTTATCACAGACAGTCATGCAATGCGCAATCAACCCATCCATCCATTAAGCGACACTCATGCTGGTTTCAATCTACATAAATCTTGATATTGCCCATTAATAATTAAAGCCTCATTTTGGGCACATACTATACTTGTGACTGCATTGAATAAAGTAGTTCTGCAATAGAAATCTTAAAGAATGTTACTGCATCTCATAATGTGTACATCTTTAGGTCTTTTCTTGTTGCAGTCGGAATACTTCGCTATAATAAAATAATAAATTGCGCTCGAAATCAAAAACACTTTAGAGGTCGGAAATGAACCCTGTGTGCGTCATGCAGTTTATTGTACCTAGTGTAAGTTGAGCAGTTTGTATGTATGCTTCATTACTCTCTGATGTTTCCAATAACTCCATCGTATTGTTTTAACACAATAAAATATCATGTCGTGATACAAAACTCTGCCATTGTGCATCAACAAATTGGAGCCAATTGGTAATTGAAGTTTTGTTTGGTTCGACCCGAGGTATGTTGAATGTATACATATACTTGATGCAAGGATTATGCGCAAGCTAATACTAGCATAGGCATGGCCGAGTTGCGTAATCAGCAAATGTGAGCTCTATGGGGTATAGAAGTTGATACTGCTGTTTTACGATCAAACCATGAGCGACACATCACATTACCTGCACGGCTGTGATTCATGGGTAAGAACGGAACATGCAAAAGCACTGCCGTAAATCTTCCCTGCTAAATATCAGAAAAATACACAACTGCAGCGTCGCTATTTTAGCTGCTTTGGTCAAAAAACGTTATTCTGTGCTAGTACACGTTTATTCCTGACCATTGACATTTAATCATATCATCCGCTAAGATGGAAGGCTTCAACCTGAAGACATAATGATGTTCTTTATTCAAAAGGAGCACAGGAAGCGTCTGTCTATACCATATTTTATATACATGTGTTTAATGAAACCACACATGTGATTTCTGTTATAAGAGATGATATTGCATCACTCAATACAATAGTCGGCATTCAGTAGCCAACCAATTGTAAACATGGTACATCGTCTTTCTTCTTAGATATATAATGCGTCATGTTAGAAGCGTCTGTTGTACGTTTTTAGATCTTGTGAAATATATGTGATGTATAACATGAAGTCGTATTCCCATTCAGTCACGTCTCTCACCTTTTATGGCTAAATGTGTTAATCGAGTTTGTGGAATCAACACGGATTTTAACTTTTCATTATTTTCCCTCAGGAGTTATAATTTCATTTACTGTGTAGTATAGTGTATTTTGCGGTCATCGTCCCCTCAAGTCTTCAATTAAAACAAATAATCAACGAAAAACCAGGACCTATTCTTAATCTAAGAGCGCCCCTGGCGACTCCCTGTTGTAATTGCTATTGCGCCTTTTGGATAGAGCCATTGTCAATTGATCGGATGTTGAATATGTATTTAGTTTGCATCTGACAACTCATCGTGGTGGCAAGTAGATCATGATGTCGCAAACTCAATATTGCAGAAATGGGGAATAGTCTTACGAGACGAGAAGACGCGCAACTCCTTTTGTTTCTCCAATTAATGTGGCGCCAACCCTACACAAACGACATTTCCGACGTTAATTACCCATGTATATTTATCTTGTTTCTATTGCATTTTGCGTAGTGGATCAAGCACTTATCATAAAATAAATAATGACATTCCACAGTATGTATTTTACATATCACAACAAACAGCTCCCTTCCTGAAGCCGTATTCATAAAGAAACGTCCGCAAACTCAGATCCACCGTATTCATAAGGATTCTTAAGCCTCCTTGTGAACTCAATTCTGAGTTAGATAGGAAGCTGTTCGCATCCTCAAACTTAAAAATGACTGAACAGCGATACTTTATTCAGGAAAATGCTTCAAGTAAAATCTTAAAAATAATAATATATGATTGGTCATCTTGCAGATATATTTCTTAAACTTCATTAATCAAAACATAGCACCACGATTCACATTTCGTATTATTGACTATAAGGAAAGCAGGCACCAAACCTGCAATCTGGCGGACTCAGTGGAGCCCAACAAATACGGCCCCCGGTATTGCAAGATATTTATTGGTTTTTATTACGATATGGCTTTACAATAAAGTCCGCAATTTGTTTTGCTTAAGAATTGTAATAAACAACAACGTACCCCGGCGAATATAAGCTCTACTTCTTACAGAATGCACAATAGTACTCACCAGCAGATATTCACATAGCGAAAGTAGCTCTTGTGACGGGTATATCGTGTTGTTTTTAGTCGGTCCACAAGCAGGCAAGGGAATGTTACTTGATGTTTTGGCTCACAAGGCATATGGTACAACAAATTTGCAGCGATGACAACCATCATTTTAAAAATTAATTTTCAGTCAACCCTAATCGCTATCGCTATGATGCATGGTCTCTTTCGCTCATTGAAAGCTAGGAAAGCCAACTTTCAGTCATAAAATATCTCATCAAAGCGATTTATTGGCATACATTATGTTGGTAGTCAGATTAACTGCTCAGGCCTTCCCAGAAGATATTCAAGATAGTTAGCAAAAATCCGGTCCTACTGATGTTATACATATGATTGACTGCTCGATTGCCCATAACAAATTATGTCTTTGGGCTATTTGAGGTGATGCGCTTGGTGTAGCAGTACTAACAAGTATCAGGTGGTTTGGCTGTATTCCTTCTAGTGTTGCCCCAGCCACGTCATTCAGAGATAATCAGGTCTTGTTGGGAGAAGACACCTGTGTTGCGCTTCGTCGAGCCCACTCATACATAAATCTGCTTGTTTGGCTTAAGGGGAAAGTTTTGTCCGCCCCCCTCCTATACACCCTGGTGATATTGTGATAAGCAAACCTACTCAGAGTGCAAACACACGCCCGTTGATAGATTTCTTAGTGAGCGGGCACTGACTTGCGCGGTTATCGTATGCGATGTTAGACTTGACACAACGATGTGACTTCGTGGCACAAGCCATTCTCATGCGTAAAGTGCACCAGCTACTGCACACGGGACCTACGTAATGTAATGGTTGCCATAAACACGCAATGGCATGCTTCTTGACACCATGGCGTTGCTGATAAATAATCATAACCAAAACGAAAGGTATATATATAGGCTGTTTGTATAACATCCGCAATATAATTTCATTCCTACCAATGTGCATATCAACTAAAAGAAGGATCACAATAAATCCGCCGGCTCGATGCAGAACACAAAACATCCCAAACGTGTGCTCGTGAATTAGTCATTTTAAGTTTAATATCTTTCATCGGCTGTTAAAATAAAGCCGACGACGATGCCAATTGCATATTTTGAACAAGGAAATTTTACCTTAAATATATAGTAATTGGCAGAAATTGTTCTTCAGATTTTAATCAATGATTGAGATGCATAGCAATCTGTGTTTTGCCATCTTCAATGACGTTCCGACTCATTTATTGCTAAACCATTTGTGCAATCGGTTATTGAGTGCATGGTTGTAAGACAAGCTAGACATTAATAATGTTGTATTAAATGTGCTGTACCACACCTTCGATCATTCCATTCGTTCACCCTTATTAATTAATTTCATCAGGGCCACTGCTCTCTTATAGATGAGTGACCCGATTGTGTATAACACTCCAATAATACAACACTGCATGTGTTTTTGCATTACTCCTGATGGAGAGATTCAAATCATCATAAAAAGGAGGTATCTAGTTTAACTGATGTTTGTGTTTATGAGCATCTGCAAGATATGGATGTGTGGATGTTGACAGTTCTCCCGGGATGTTATGAAAGCATAACGACATTCGTTATGAACAATATCCGCACTCTGCTTAGTGAAGAGTGGGAGGAAACATCTGTTTTGCTGGTAAAGAAGCTCCAATATTGCAAGTACGTTCATGTATTGAGCAGGATTGCTTAACAATAATTTTAATAAGCATTTATGTTAACTGATTACAATCTAATGAGAAAAAGCTTATCACAATAACTATAGTTTTATCCACAACAAATGCTGAATCCTATTGATACGGGGCAGCAGATAGACTACAAGCCCACATGTATTAAGTGACAAGATTAATAGAGGTCCATATATAACACTTGACTACGATGAGCTAAATAAATGACTTTTGCCTTTATATTCTGCTTAGTTTAGCATTTAGCCATCTCTGCAGACACAGAACAACGATCTTGTTGTGACACATTACAGACGTCGCCCGCTTAGCTGAATTCTACACTGTTTCCTAAAGAAGATGTCATCTGTGATTTTTTAAATCTGCATACAATATTGACATTTCAAAATTGTAATGGGGAATTTGCACGGTTATAACCCAATCATGAACATGCCTCACGGCAGAGATAAGTACCTCCAGTCACACATTTATCATCATAATATGATATATTAAGGTGATTACAAACAACTCTCAGATTGTATCTGATAGTAATTAAATGCATGAAAAGGTAATAGCGGTCTGAACGATTATCACAAGCAAATACGATATAAATCACATTATTGCATGTAACGCTGTGTGCCTTACAAAGCATAGTGAGTCTTTCTTTGTAAGTTTACACAGTAAACCAAGCGGAAGATGTCGTCTGATTAATATGCGGAGAAAAATTGGCTGGGAGCACTTCTGTGCATCATGTAATAAATGATGGTTTTTACGCGTTTTTACCTCAGTTCAATGCAAGTATGCATGAAATTGCATGGTTAATACATAGGGATGTAAGCAACTGCTGCGATGGTCTTTGCATTGCAGCACCGTGGAGCTAGATAAAATACGCCTTATGTCATACATTACGCACAATAGTTTTTATGAGCTGACATTTTATGTTGTGCATTTAGAGCTCGATACCTCTGGTTTCCAAGTGCCATGAACCCTGGTTGGAAGATAGGCCAAGGAATGCTGCTTAATATGTTAGCTCTAAATGCGTAGGATAGAATTAATCTTCTGTGATTTCAACCGCCATTAAAAGTTTGGCTTTCAATCAGC